>JAODUP010000131.1:0-372500 GCA_025642065.1 Paralvinella palmiformis
TGTGTCTGTGATTGAACATAATATACTAATAATAGTATACGGGTGAAGGGCTTCAGTAAATGTAAGGTTGGTTGTGACTAACTAATATCAGACCATGATAATGACAAATTGTATTTTTATTTATAAATTCCAAGGAATTGTTACATGTTTTCTTATGGAAATATTTTTCTATGACTCTTATTATGTACCCTGTAATATTGGCATCTATGTCCATTACAAGGGTAAATAAACTATGAACATTCATTATCTGATGTTGTGGGAATTTGCACATATTTTGAACATAAACTTTCCCAAAGCTATCAAACATGAGTAGCTGATATCTGGTTTAAAGGTGACAGGAAAAGAAATTTCACATTTCGAAGTAAATATAACATGACAAACAATTATTTTATTCGCTGTCAGATGCACTACCACACTCGAAATAATTCTAACCACCAGCTATCATATTTCCATTAAAATGGTCTCTAAATCCTTAATTTCTCAACTTTTACGAGCCATTGCTAGTGTGTACTACACTCGCTAGGGGTTATCGTGTGACGTCATCTTCGACAAACATCACTTTGTGTGACAGCTTTGGTTACAAACGTCTTGATCAGTTGACAGACAAAATGTCAGATTCCGACGAAAGTTTTGACATTTTCATGGTTATCAAGCCCTACAACTTCGAACCACTCATGATAAAGGATTGCAAACAGTATTGATTGTGAGAAATTAGCTGCTGCAAGTGCAGATGTGCATCAAGAGCAGCCACCTGTGCCGATGACACCTGGCACCGAACAAGATCCATGGGGCTCTTCTATATGTGGCCTATATAGGAATGTGCCACCTTCGGTGGAATACTTACTAGACTTGTTTAACAGTTTAGTAGTGTCTACACAGCCATAAGAAGCTTTGAGTAGACCTAAGTAATTTATTTGCGAATAAGTGAAATATGTTCCCTAAATCCTTAATTTCTGTACTTTCACGAGCCCTTGCTAGTGTGTACTACACTCGCTAAGGATTATCGTGTGACGTCATCTTTGACAGACATCACCTTGTGCGACAGCTTTGTTTACGAGCGTCTTGACCAGTTGACAGACAAAACGTCAGATTCGGACGAAAGTTTTTACATTTTCAGGGATA
This sequence comes from Paralvinella palmiformis, assembly GCA_025642065.1. Taxonomy (NCBI): domain Eukaryota; kingdom Metazoa; phylum Annelida; class Polychaeta; order Terebellida; family Alvinellidae; genus Paralvinella; species Paralvinella palmiformis. Next base: position 1,123 of record JAODUP010000131.1, read on the forward strand.
CCAAGCCCTACCACTTTGAACAACTCGCGAAAAATGTTCACAGACTATTAATTGTGAGGAATTAGCTGCAGCAAGTGCATCTAGAGTAGCCACCTGTGCCGCCAACACCCGGCCCCGGTCCACAACAAGAGTTGGATTGGCGTGTATTTGTTTGTTTGGTATAAACTTAATTGATAGGTCAACACACTGCGGCCTGAATGGGAATATTTCCCTCTTTCTATCAAATAACGTCATTTAAAATAAATTGATATTTGTAGGTACACGAGAGTCCGGTGGATGCATGAGGACTCTCCCATATGTGGCCGCTACAGGAATGTGCCGCCCTCGTTGGCTAGTTTAACAGTTTAGTTGTGTCCACAATACACAGCCATAAGAAGCTTTGAGTAGGCCTAAGTAATTTGTTTTTCTGCTAATAAGTGAAATTTTACTTTATTCACTAATGGTTGAATGTTCAATAGTTTTCTCCCAAGATTACCCTATTATCGCTCATACATACCCTATTCAGTTTCTCCATCAAACTGCTGATTCGTTTAGGCTTAACATTACCCAATTTGTCGAATATAGTTGGAATGGCATATTCTGTTAGCCTGACACTCTTCATGTCATAGACGGCGAAATAACGAAGATACGTTCCTCAAAGTGGTAAGCTGGCTTCAACTGCCCTCTGTTCATGTTTCGCAGCCAATCACGGAAAAGAGTCTTGTTTTGAGAGAATTAATGCATATTCCATCCACTGGCAGATCCATTTGCTCAATTATTTGCACAACACACAACACGTAACACATGTTAAACAACACCACTTGAGTGTTTGGCGTCTTTATTTGTCAAACATGACGTTTTCCGAAGATTCTCGATTAAAGCTCTGGGATGTTTTAAAACCACTGTAACTTTATTTCTAAGGAAAAAATGTATTATATCTCTGACTGAAATTAATTTTAATAAATAACAACGACATTTTGACTAATTAAAACTTTTGCTGTGACCTTTCAGGTAATCTTTAGTTTGGTTAAAATAATAAAATCTTATTATTGAAAAATTTATTTTAGTTTATTAGGATGTTTGGCAAAAGTTTCAGTTTTGTCACATAGATGATGATGATGATGATGATGGTGATTGGTGTTTTACGGCCACTTTTGTGCATATGGTAGGCTAATGAAGCGAAGTCAAAGATGAAACAATCTTCAGATATGCCCACGCCGAGATTCGAACTCAGGTTGTAGTGATCTGTGGTCCAACACGCTACCGCTAGACCACAGAGGCGCCCCCTGTCACATAGAAAATCTATCTCATACTTCTATATTATTAGGCTGGATTTACAAAGTGGTTGGACATGATTTAATATTTTGGGGTACTATAAATGTAAATCTCTAAACGTTGTTAAAACCTTAAAATACCTTTAAAATTCGGGACTACTTGATATATGATATACGATATATTTATTTTCCAAATTCCAAAACTGATACATCATACGATGATTGGTGCTTTACGGCCACTTTTGTGCATATGGTAGGCTAAATGGGCCTGGCACATCATACAATAACTTAATTATATATTATATCCATCATATAATTAAATATAAAATTTTAGGAGACCGATGTCTTATCATCAACCTCAAGGTAACGTAAATGTTGAAATTACATGTAACTATTGATGACTACAACAATAAGCAGGATCTAAATGCCAGGTCATGGTGACACGGATACGAACACGCGGGATAGAAAAACGGTAGACCAAGATCAGGAATTATCATTATCAGCTTATCAACTGACAATGTTTACAACAGGAATTTGCACTTTAAACTCTGTGTGTGTGTGTGTGTGTGTGTTAGGATACATATAGAGAGGCAGAGGCACAGAATATCAACATATCTAAACATCCTTTGAGACCTCTACCTCCATAAATCTAAATAAAACTATACATACATCAATCTAAATATATACTTCCACATATCGATACATATATGCGTAGACCTATACATTTGTCTGGTCTACCCATCAGCCTGTGGGAACCAGCTAATTCGCTTTTCGTACGCGACAAATATGTCACGCCCACAGGAAAACGGTTCATCTAGGCTACGCACAAAAAGCGGGTGCAAAAATAAAAAAGTACTATTTGACACCACAGCTCGCAGTTTACAACAGGTGCATGTGGTTCAATAGTATACAAGATACATTTTTGACACCACAGCTTACATTCAGTAACAATTTGCTGTGGCTCAAAGGTAGCCTATACATAAAACATTTCGATACCACAGATGCTGATCTCGGCTCTTTTGCTGCAAATCATCACCGTTGATTACAAATTTGCTATACAACTATTCATTTGCTAAATTTGTATTGTATATTTAACGCACATCTGATGGAATTGCGCGATGCATAGATGGTTACCAACTTAATTGGTTTGATTGATTCAGGCTAAGTTATATCGGAATTAAACGTGAAATGATTCAATCGTATTAACGTTAAATTGGTTTGCTGTAAATGTCGATTTCGTGTTTCTTAGATTAGAACATCTGAATGAATAATTACGATTACAGTTATCATGGAATGAATAAATACATTTTCGTACCAGATCATTATCATCCAGTAGAAATTAGAGTTAATTAAACCTCAGTTTTGAATCAAATTGGCAAAATTCATAATAAATAATAAGACAATATATAACAACACAATATAAAAGGATTTAAACTCTATTTTCTGCTGGTCTGGTTATTGTATTGTAAAAAAGGTGATTTAACTTTTGGTCTTGTCTCCTCTCTGGAGCCAATCATCCCCTCTGCCTTCAGACAATCTTCAATGTGAAATGAAATTTGTTTTTCTATATAGCTATTAATTTCTTTTTGGGCGCGGGAGGGGGGTAGAAACAACACAACAACAGCTATCTTGGTCCTTCAGTTCACAATGTAGATTAATCATTAATCATTTTAGTATTATAATTTCTTGTATATATTGTTATGTGACCTGAATAAATATATCTATCTATCAGTCTGTCTGTCTATCTATGTCTGTCTGTCTGTCTGTCTAGAATTAAATCATTAGGTTAGTGATATTTTAGGTCTAAAGCTGACAGTTATCACGACATTACCTTAGGCATGTTTAAATAAACAGAGTGTCAGCTCAGTCTGTATTTAATTTATTCGATCTATTCACTGCGCATCCAGGGTTCATTCAATTTTGAACACGACTTTCTTTTCATTGATTAAAAAGTAGTAAGTAAACATTTAGAAACGTCTTCAAAAAGCTAACATTTTTGGCAAGGCTATGAACATAACGAATAACGTCGCGTAATGAGTCAACAGCTAAGTGAAATCCACTCGGAATCCACCTAAAACTTTTCAATAAGTAATAAATGCTTAAAATTTATAAGCATTAAATGGAGCATTATGGTGAGATGGCCAATTTCAGTTATGAGATCGGCAATAAAAATGTAATTCTGTGAGTGTGTAATGTTATGTGTTCATAACGTGTTCATGTTTTACCTGTATGGCGTTCCGTAAATAAACATCTAACGGAAGTCAGTCAATGTCAAGGCCTCTTGGTGTCCGAGTTATCTCCAAAGACTATTTATAACAAGACGTGTTACTTCGCGTTTTAACATCGGACGCCATTTTTAATTCATGGAGCCCCAGGGCCCTAGCGGCCGGAGGTAGATTGTCACGGACAGCTCCCTTCGTTAACATGGCGCCTAATGTCACTGGTTCATTCTGCGCCGCTTTCGGCTGCAGTAACAGAAAAAAAGGATGCACAAATAAAGACATCCCCGAAAGTAAATGAAAGCTAGTGTAAAAATTTGATATGATCTGCATTTTTTTAAATAAAGGATATTTAAAAAAATAAGCATAACAATTTGAAATAGACACGCCCCTACTTGACATGACCCAAGCAGTAGGCCCAAGCAAAATCTATCTAGATCTATATTTGTTTCAGACAAAATCTGATTAAATTTTATTGAACAATATCAACCTATTAATCACAAAATCGGTATGTAAGATATACATAAGCTTACAGTTACATGTACTGGAGCCACTGATGATGTTATGGGCGGGAGGTATATTTTACTTTATTATTGTTAATAATATAATTGGAGTTCTAAAATTACATTACTGTAATCAGAAAATTTTTCCCTAATTACAATAATTATTAGTAGCTGAGTATTTACATGATCACCTGCATCCATATTTATTTTTAAACATAAGCAATTGGTACTTATTAATATATATGGACTTCTATTTATAATTTAAATGTTATGAAATTAATTATTAAATACCTCAACTAGTGGTAGAAACATTCGTTTTGTTATTTTTTCTATTGACAGAAGTAAAAGATGGGTCTTGTTATAAATAGTCTTTGATATTAAAACTTAACATTGCATCATAATACCAGACATGAAGTGGAAATATAATTAGTAATATTCATACGTAATTGTCGTAGTAATAAAAGTACACCTGATCTAAATGGGGCCTTTAAATATCGAAGGCCAGATACTGTGATCTTAAGGTTCGCGTTTATATAAATTTCCAGTATAATACTTTGGATTATGTATCGAATAGATCTAAACCTGACGAGCACAGTGGCTCTATATTATCATTATTATAGAGAGAGATGCCTGCTGGCATATTTGTGCTCTATGTAATTTATATTTGCAGTTCTAATATATGTCTATATGAGCCAGGTATAGCTTGCCTAATTCTCAGATGGTCTATTAAGGTACAATTGATTTGACACTTGTTATTAAGTTCATCCTGGCTCATAAAATTACCGACGGAGTCCAGCATGTCTCCTACACGAACTACCCGAATACTGTTTAATGGACAATTCTGATATGTTCCTATTGAACCATATATTGTTTCATATGCGATTTCCGAGATTATGTTTTTACGTACGGTATTTAGATCATGCATAGTATTTCTATAAAATTTAGGTAGCTTTTCTAATATGTTTTTTGTTTATTCTTAACAAGTATTCGAAAGGTAACCGAACTATGTAATCTTAAATCAGTTTCCACGAGGAGATAGGATTATTTATTGGGCCCTTAACCCATGTCATCTTTAGTTATTTCATTTTCCTGGTCATGTCAATCAACTTAAGGCCCCCTTGTACTATTTGTTTGATCATTGTGTTTCTTGCTATTTTATTTACCTTTCCATTCCATAGAAATTCACAAAAGTCTCTTTTATTATATTTTCATGTGGTATCTAATGCAGTACATGGATGCATTAAAAGTGATGCAGCGAGGCTGTTTGTCACTCTCATTTTTCCTTTGAGAGATAGATTTCTTTACTTCCACATATTAAATATGGTCCTAATCTTTTTTTTTAATTCTTGGTTCAAAGTTATATTTTCTACTTTCTATTTCAATTTTACACAATAATTGTCAACGGTCTCCTTTTTTTCTGGTTATTTGAGTTAATTGTTTTATGTTCTTCCAGAAATATTTATAAACATCTGCTTGGAGACCATCTATTCCAGGAGTTTGACCGTTTTTAATTTGTTAACCGCTTCAGCAGACGTATTTTCATTTATTTCTACTTCATATTTCATTTTTCACTAGTCGTTAGTTTGGGACATTTTAAAATCTTATTATAATATTCTCAGTTTTCTGACGTGGATTGTCTTCGTTCGAGAAGATGAACCGGATCATTGATTGTGTTTATATTCAACTGAATTATCAATTTATTCGGACAGTTTCTTTTTTCAAGATTTAAAACAAAGGAATTTTGTAAATTTCGGAGTTGAGAACTAAATGATCAAATACCAATATCTGGTGGTTGTGAATAATAAATATGGTCTCTTCTGAGGTGATAGTTTTCCGAGTAAAACCAGAATCTCATGGTCGCATTTCTGACAATTCCGGAGAAAAAAATCTGAATATTTCATCATTTTCCTCCGACTTCTCATACAGCGCAATCGGATAGAAGTAACTGGCTCGCACGTGAATAGGTCACATGCACATGCACTAGTGGCATCTAACAAGGTGACCCCGGCATCAAACCGAATGTACGTCAACATGCATGGGACAAATGGCCGAAACTTGTTTGACGATCAACTCACTGTCATTCATCTATCTAATTTGTTCAAGGTCGTGTACATTATAAGAATAAGTTTAAAATAACAATCGTCATCTTCGTATTCTAATGATTGATGCCGATTATTTGCTTTAGCTTAAACTTTTCCAAATTTTATTGCAAAGAATAACCCATATAATTATTTTGCTGATGTCCCGTCAATGCTATCTGTTTGCGATATATAGCTTATTCTGTCTAACGCTAAGAATGTTTTATTCTATCTACAGATGTAGCGCTCATAAATGTCTTAGGTATGGCAAGTCAAATTAAAGCGTCAGGTTCAGCACATCGTAATTGCCCGGCAACTAAAATAACGTGGAAACCTCGCAGAATCCACATTAATCCATCAAATTATTTCAATGTGGAAATTGGTTTTATTTGAAAGTTGAAGGTGGATGAGGAATTCTTCGTTGGAGACCATATGAGGAGTTCTACGCTGATTCCAGGTTTATATGATATAGCTGCATCTAAGGAATAGCTAGTTTATCATAGAGGAAACGTCGACACGAATTGTAGTAGTAACAGCCGCAGCAGCGGTACAGATCTAATACACATCAATATAAAGCACACTAGAAGTGTTTAAGGAGCTCCAGTAATGGCAACATTTGATGGTGAATGTTATGGCCACATTGAAGAGGACAAAATAAGGTAAAACTGCCACACAGGATTTAGCTTCCATAGAAGTCACATGCCTCAGAACAACCATTAAAAACCGATCCCCGGAACCAGCATTAAACAAACGACCCCCGGAACCAGCATTAAATAAACGGGAGCCTGCAGCTGTGTTGCATGGCGATTTACTCGTGTAGTCGCCGATAAATGTCTTTCTTAAAAGCTGTATACAGGTTATTTACCAGATATATTTGGATTTTATTTATAGTCCATTAAGGGTATGTGATCTCCAGATCATAATTTTGCATTTAATGGCATAGACTTCATCCAATAGATATATGCCACTAAACTAAGTAAAGTTTAGCGCGATTTGTATGGCTGTCATGGTCCGGCCTGTCTAGTTCAAGTTTATTTTTTGTAAAAACTTTGCCATCTGACATGACGATGTGAATGGATAAAATCAATGATCAGATAGATTATAATTCAGTGGGTGATTCCTATTACTGTAACATTGGTATTATGTATGATATCGTGTATTGAAAGTGAACTGTTTTATTTTCTGAATCAGCCATTCGGCAATGTTTACTGCATGTAAATGTCAAAGGTGTTAATACTTTAAAAAATATTTAATAATTTACAGATGTTATATATATATATTGGTACGTGGGAACCAATCACACACACACAATATATATATATATATATATATATATGATTGGTTCCCACGTACAAGTAAAAATAATATTTCCAAAACTTGCAAATTATCCTTTATGTCTACATTAAATATTAAAACATCTTCATTAAAATCAATTTACATTGAGCTAAAAGTTTAATTTTAAAATAATTTATTGAAATCCATGCTAAAAATGCCTACGAGTAAACATGAATAACGACGGCTTAGCTGTGTCACTCATCTGGAAAGATCGGTCCGCTCAATCCTGATAAAGAGTGCGTTAAATCCTTTGGAAAGACACAATCGTTCAGCTGAAATATTAGTCTCAGTCTCCGTGTAATATGAAATAATTTGCTGAAAGATTTCCCGTATTTACAGTTAGTAAAAAGTGGCCATTCCCTGTTAACAGTGGGCGCCATAGCTAACCAGGGACCGCAGTGTATTAGTGACAGTACTATGGGTGAGTATACACTCAAAATAGGAACAGGCGGCCTAACTCCAGTTCAAGATTAGACCAGAAATTCGAAGCAACATTGGCATATGCTCTTCACAAGTTCGTACAGTTAGAGAAAGGTAGCTGGACTCCAGCTGGAAGAGGCATACTTCTCTTATGTAAGACTCTTTGTCTGTTGGTCACGTCTTGGGAGACCGAACAGCCTTTATATGAATGCTCCAGATGGAACAACTAAGAACATAGTTCATCATGAAGCCCCTAGCCGAGAATTGTTTGCCAACGTTTTGCCGGAAGTCCGGTTGGTTTAAGTCGTGTATCTCTGTTACAAAGAATATAAGTGCTGTATTTGAACCAATTGGTCACCAATCGAGTGCTCTATTTGCCGCACAATCCCCGGGTAGCCTGCTAGAATCGAATCAAATGTAAAACATTAACTGTGAAGTGTCTAGCTGTCTGTAAGCGGTCTTCGCCTGTAGGTGGCAAGCCTGCTGGAACATGATACCAACAGTGTTGTCCCAAGCTGTACCAATCAGTAAAACATTAACTGTGAAGTGTCTAGCTGTCTGTAAGCGGTCTTCGCCTGTAGGTGGCAAGCCTGCTGGAAGATGATACCAACAGTGTTGTCCCAAGCTGTACCAATCAGTAAAACATTAACTGTGAAGTGTCTAGCTGTCTGTAAGCGGTCTTCGCCTGTTGTACTTGAAGTAGGTGGTAAGCCTGCTGGAAGATGATACCAACAATGTTGTCCCAAGCTGTACCAATCATGTACACAATATTTTACCTTGCAAGAATACATATCTGTAAGCGTTCTCACACTTGATTAATATGCAACAAGAAATAGCTGTTGTTCTAATCTTCACATTTATTTTATTATTAATTTTTTAAGGTAATACAAGTATGTGCTTTAAATAAGCATATAAGAACACTCTCTATGGACTATATATATATATATATATATATATATATATGAAGGTTTTATTTAATTATCTGTTTAAAAAATATATATATACATAAATATAAACAGAGTGTAGAACGTTTTACATCTGTATTAAATGATTATTTAAAACATATTCAATTTATATACGTATTCCTGGTGCTCCATCGATTAAAGCGTATTGTAACAGTTTTGCTTTGAAACATATTTAGAAAAAATTGCATACGAGTTTGTTGAATTAATAAATGCAAACTATTGTGAAGGTAGGACGTATCTTTTGTCAGTTTAGTTTTGTTCGAAAAACATCATGTCCTGAAAAAAATAAAATTAAAGCTTTACACGTTCAATTATAAAGGTTTGTGCATTATTATAAACATATTTCATTTACTAAAAAGTGCACTGACTTGTCTAAACGAAACACACTTACGATCAAAAAGGCGGCGGCCAAGATGCACGCTTTACCATTGACGGTCATATCCAATGGAACTGTACGGATTGAAAGAAGAATACGAGCAACTAACAAACAACGAGGTATCACAGACAACATATATAATAAGGTAGGCTCTGTAGTTTCGGGTTGCATAAAGAGACATTCACGATATATGTCCACTTACATGTACAAGAGAAGTTATCGGAATCGGTGAAGAATTCTCTCGCTGTTCCCGTCCATTGTTTAGAAACTTTACCGATGATGAACGAATCAGATGCAAATAACTGTGGAAAGATGGAAAAAGATTTTGTGACGAACGAAATTCTTCTCAATTCCTAACTTTAACTAGGGTACTGGAAATGGTACGACAGTGCGAATGCGTGTGTGCGCTTCATGCCTGTATTAAATTTCGTATACATTATTGTAACTCCCTATTAATATCATATTTCGGACAGCAATCACCATCAGCGAATGCAGACTGTTGCAGTTCACAACAAATACAAGAAAATGTTATCGAACTATTGTATTATATTAAACTGGATGTCAGTTAAACAGTGCAACCATTTCAAGATTTAATTGACAGCTTATACATCTATATAACGCCGTACACTTGAATTTCTGTGTTCTCTATTTCACACATTTTTAAAATACTTTTTTTGAAAAATGAATGAAACGATAAAATATTGTACCGTATAAAGTATCACGATGGTACACACGTAACACCTAGGTCACCATTTAGGATGTGAATAATCCTATAGGTAGTTCAGATAAGTAAATATTTGAGATGATAAGAAAATCATTTGAATAATTAGACACAGGCTAAAGAAATATGGCACAACGTGAAAATAGTGTGCCTGCGTTTGTAGGCCTATCTACTTGCGTGTGTAATTTATGCGAAACTTACCGGAAACTCCACGTCCCCACAGCACCCACAGCAACTGCATACACAACAAGGTCCTCTAAATTCTCCAAAAGTATCACCGTCGTTCAAAATTATACTCATATAGGGTTTCCACAAGGATTTCCTGCAGCGATATTTGTCATTTACATATTCAAAAAACTTCTGTTATGCGAATCAAATTTAGTCCATCCTGATATAATTTCTTAAAAGACAAGTGACAACGATATAAATTCATCAGATGACAAACATATTATAGACTTACAAACTACAAGCAAATTAACTACAAATGATGAAATAATTTTATTGTTATTTGATCAACAATTGATAGGAACATTATTTGGGCTTCTGCTTTAACTAATTAGCACCCTCAAAATGCCGTATTAAATCATATCCGATAAAAGTTAAATAACAAATGTTTTAAGGCCGGTATGAGATATACGAGCTACGAAGAACTTACATTGTTCAGATACAATGAGTGAATGAGCGCTGGTACAACTGAGACGTGTGGCCGAATCGCGTGTACCTAGAGAAACATCTCATAAACACCGATACCAGTCGGATTTGAACAAACAACCTGGAGGATTGCAACGCAATGCTCCATTCACTGAGCTATGGGAGTGCCATGTCCAGATACAATGATTGCTGATCCCCAGTATTTTAATATTCAATCATATAACATCTCAGAGTAACCCGTACTCGTTACCATATATAGATCTACTCGATAAATAGCAAGGGCTTATATTTACTGGACTTACCAATATTGGATATGCCACTATAGGTGCATAATTATATTTAGTGTAAGATAAACGTACACCTGTACGATGGCAGAATCATGGGTGAAGATAAAACCTACTTATACATCTCCTAGACGATAACGTAAAACATCTCTTTTCTACCATCTATACCTACATCTGTCTGACAGATCCCAGACGCTCAGTACCCGCACGTACTTCTAATTCCCACGCGCAGCTGTCGGAGTCAGCACACCAACAGCATCCCGAACAGCACTGGAACCTCCGCTCAAAAGTAAGCACTTCCTACAACGACACGTGACATATTGTGGTAGTTATCCAAATGTCATGTCTCCGGGACATCGTTCTAACTGGTAATTGTTGGACTTCATCAACCGAAAGCATAAGACATTATTTTTTTTAAATGAACATAAACTAGGTCAAACACCTATCTTTATGTTACATAATATACAGTGTACTCGGCGTAACCGTCAACAAATCCGTATTATTGTTTTCGTCACCTTTTTGGCTTTTCGTGCTGTAGCGTTTTTTCGGCAAACAGTAATATCGGAAAATCGTTATAGAATGGACAATAGAATATACATCCGAGTGAGCATGAAATCCAGTATCCCACATACAAAGACATTATAATAACATAATGTCCAACACCGAAAAGTGTGAATATGATAAAAACTGGCGAGGTTGATAGCTCCAAAGTCATGACATAATGCAAGCTTTTGGCATTCGATTCGTCTTAGCTTTGATACATGCTAAATACAAACAAAAATACCATCTTCTATCAATCTTTAGCTGTCAATTAGTTCGCGGTTGAATGGAAATTATGCAACGGGTGATAACACTTAATATCCAACGGGGAAGTTTAATATTTTGATTATATTCAGTAGATCTCCTCATAATGGAGAAATCTCTTTGACGCGCGTAATACAAATTTTATCCACACGGTAGGATAAATCCCGACTTAATAAAATAAATTTGTATAAATGATTACAAAGAGCTGAAATGAGTTGGTTAAAAAGTGTTTTCATCTGAGCATCAAAACTATCATGTTACAGCTAATCACATAAAGAATCTATATGATCATTTCAATTATTAAATACTGGTAGATGTAACTAGGTTCACCAAAAGCGCAAGATAATGGATTTATATTCTCGAATAAAAGCTTACTAATTAGAGTTCCAGGCATAAAAGTACATTTAAAAATAAAAATCGATAACATTTGTAGATTCAAGTCTTGATTTGATTGGCGACGGCAGATACACAATTCACTTGAAAAAATATTCCACTTGACTATATCAGCGAACCATCAAAATATTTAAAAGTCTGGCAATGTGTCATCGTTTAGAAAATCTGAAGAATTTCTAGGACATTATCTTTTATTGATTCAAGTTTCTTCATGGTTAATGGCGTTTGTATTTTACAGATAGCTCTTAACTTCTTTTGATACCCTTTGATAAGCCTTGCCGTTGTTAGATAAAACAGACAAATATTGTCAAAACCGGTGAAAAAAATATCCCAACTTCTCTGAAGACAGTGCCTGATATTTTTTTATCTTATGACAGTTGCTGTAGATATTATGTATCTGTTAATAGACCGCGTGATTTATCAGTAATAATTTTCATATATACATTACTTGTATATATTGCATGACTTAAAATTTTGTATTCGTGCGGACATGAAATGGTTGAAATAAATGTCCGTTTTTTATTAGCAAATTTAGTACAAAATAAGCCCAATACCTTATACTGTTTATATAATCCAGGACCCCCCCCCCCGGACAAAACCCCTGCGATTCAGAAAATCCCCTGCGGACATAACCCCCAAAACCACATCTTGGACACAATCCCCTGAATTCCAGTGATTCTTTTTAAAAAGATGTTATATATGTGAATGGTAACTTTTTCATATGCATTTTCTTTTTCAAAATATAACTAAATAAGGCAAAAAAAAATTTCTCCTGACGCATAATACTTGGTGGAAGATACAGGAACTTGGCCTAATAACTCGGTATCGCTCTGGGGAAGATGTCAAACTCTTCTGTGGAGTTCTAACTGGCCTTGCATTTCTAACAATATCTGATGTTTCTGCAGGCCTCGACTATATACGGGAACACAAGCCAGCGAGTCTGGAACAACTGATCAACTACTTCAACTAAGCACTGTGTATCCAGATTTAAAAACATTTACACAGACACTGACGTCATGTTGGAATCTTGTAGGCAACCCCCGAAAAGCGACAACGGCGACATGTCCCTGCAGTCAACTCTGTTCAATCTAAAAGGTCTTAGTTACATACTGCATTAGATGGGTGTAAACAAATCATGATAAGGTATACACATTAGAAACGTGTGTATACTACAGGTGTGACGAAATCACGTCTGGTATCATGCACGAATATTTAATACAAATGGCACATGCATAACAAATTATTATTAGTAATAACATATTTACATATTTCATTAATTCCTATGTTAGGGAATTTTGTCTGCAGGGGTTTGTGTGTGTGAGTAAATTATTTTAAAACAAATTTCCAGTTATTTTCACAACGACAATAAATATTATATACACCATTTGGATTATCTGTATTGAGTGCCCATATCTTATGTCGCTGGCAAATTATGTTGTGTGCTGAACAATCGTCTATTTCGAATTACAAGAGGGTTATGTTGTATTCGACAATTTATTACGAGTGCGTATACAACAAAAAGCAGAGGACGTAAAAGCTAGAAGCCACCAGTGGGTGAAATTTAAAAAAGAACAGATTCTAGATCAATAGAAAATGTTCTGTCATCAATTAAAACGCTATTCAAACCAGCAGTTGCTGCCAGGAGTAAATCTGATCGGTGTTGATGGCGGGGGTGGAGTACACTGACCTTATTACTGTTGTCTTTGACCCTGTACGTAAAGCCTCGGGCCGCCCCACAAAACCATCTCATAGCGCATGAAGTGTCTTACAAAAATTAGAGTAAAATATGAATTGCATTAAAGATAAAGATAGTCTCTCTCTCTCTCTCTCTCTCTCTCCCTCTCTGTGTGAGAGAAAGAGATAATAATAATAATAGAGCTGTACTATAATTCTCACCTTCTTCAATGATGTACACTTGTTGGCCCATGGTGTTGTAGACTCGAAATCTGTTATTCTTTTCCCAAGGACAAAAAACTAAATAGATAATAAAATGATGGCCACATTCATTACAGAATATATAGAATAATATTTACTGACCGACCTAATATTAGTGAGTCAGTGAGTCGTTCAATCAGCCAGCCAGTCATTCAATTGGCGAGGCAATAAAGCATATCGACTCAAATAAATTTCAAAATTTGGATAGTTTTCGTAATCTGTCTTCATCTCGCTAATTGCTGACCTTCCAAAAGGTGCGTTTCCTGCTTGCAAATTACTTGGTCTATCGTAGACAAATATTCCAAACCAGCTGGACATCCACCTGGTACTTCTGGCTTCACCATGTGGGTAGACACTTTGGTCGAGGAAAAATATCACAATATACAAACTAGATATTAAAACTGGATCGACACCCGATAAAACAAATCCATGGCACAGCAACAGCAGTGAGTGCAAGTGTCGTTGAATTGAAAAATGAAACATCCTCCAGACGCCGCACTGCCAACATTTTAACCAAAGTGCTAGCGGCATGTGGCTAAATATACTGCCAGTTAACCCATGGAGGCATCGAAGTGAGTGAATGAGTGAGTGTTTTGTTCAGCCTGAGACATATGACCAAGAGATCTAACAGATTTGGACGTCTTCGGTAAATAAATAAACATCGTATTTATTAATTGGTCTGGTGCGATTGTTGTATGATATTGAGTAAAGAAAACGAATTGTGTTAATAAAACATTACACTGACTATGGTTGTTGTTGTTGTTACTGCTGTTGTTATTATTATTTTTGCTGTTGTTGTTGCTGTTGTTGTTGCTGCTGCTAATAATAATAATAAAAATGATAAATGACAATGCTGACCTTGTTTGCCCGGTTGCTGGGTGACGTTATCTAAAGGCACATCCATATCTGAAACCGAACGTAATGTTATAACTGTGGCGATTAGATTGATATAATAATCTGGTTAGGTTGATAGTTGTTATTCAGATGATCATCAATATGTTTGATGCGAGGCGTCTACTTATACGTCAACCGATGTTCAAATACTAACCTGACGACTATACCTGTACTCGTATTATGGTCGACGATGAGACTCGATATACAATCACCAACAAGCCATTTTTATTTCAGTTACATAAGTGTGTAAACAAACCAATAATACAAAATATACTAGGTACTACTTAGCCAGCAAAAGGTAGAGCATAATCTTATCGGGGGAGAGGGGGGGGGTGCGTCTTATGACCACCTGATAAAATTCTACAGGTAAGTAGTTCGCTGACTAATCCTTCAGTTCATATAATCTAACTGATAAAGAAAGTCGGCTCTTTAATTGTGAAGATTATTAGTCATCCCGACCACACAGAATGATAAGATCTCCAACAAGTTGCAATTGGCGTCTGAATATTAGAAATATTTAGGTATAGAAAGAATACTTAGGGTGGCATACTTCAAAGTATACAAGTGTATGCGCGCACACGCGTGTGTAGGCGTACGCATACATCTCTCTCTATCTCTCTCGCTCTGTGTGTGTGTGTGTGTGCGCGCGCGCGCGCGTCCAGGGGGGGAAATGTTCCGGGGAGGGGGGAGTTTTCCTAGACCCGTTGATAATAAGTCTGGACTGTTCCTCAGTTTGAGGACCGAAACAAGTCGTTTTTCCTACGTTACAAATGTATCATACCAACAGGGAAAAGGAAGTAGGTACGTACAGAGAGCAAAAAAAACCCCACATATTATACAAAATGCACAATTGACGACACATCTCGCAGTCAAAAGTAGGTTCCTGTGGTTAAACGATAAGCCACGGGTCTGTACCTCAAATTTCAACAACAACAATGATCAACCCAAACATTAACAAGTTAGATAGTAGTGATCACTTTGTTGATAAGTGGGTGAGTGAGTGAGTGAGTGAGTGAGTGAGTGAGTGGTTTGTTAGCCTGGTCCTACACCTGAGACATTTGGCCGACTCCCTTGAAAAAGAATCCCACAAACATGACAGATATTTCGTAGCGCGACACTCTACAAGCCAGTCATGATCTGTGGCCTATCAGACTGACCCCATAGAGTTGAGAGTAAACAAAACAGATGGCTGATTAAATGTCATCAAATGGTCAATCGTATCTTGATGTATTTATTGTACGCATTTTATTTTTATATCAACAGAACAGGACTTTATGTGTATATTATGTAAAAGCCCAGACATAACAACTGAAAATAATTATTTGTAACCTTGTTTTATTTGCTGGCACTAAATTAAATGAGTAGAAATAACGAAGTGAATGGTTCTATAAACGTTTGTTCGTGGTTTTACCACAGAGTTACATATACTAATTAATACACGTAGCGTTTAGATGGTTCTATTATATCAGTGACTAATCTAGCTGGCGCCAATAATGGATGATGGTTGGTGTTTTACGGCCAATTGTTGTGCACATGGCAGGCTAAATGGACCGAGCGACCTCCAAAGGTAATGAACCGAAGTCAAAGATGAAACACCCTTCAGATATGCCCGCACCGAGATTCGAACTCAGGTGGCAGTGATCTGTAGTCGAATGCGCTACCAAATAGAACACGGAAGCACCATGTATAATGGATGTTTATAATAATGTTAGATAAGAATATAATGCGCACTTTAGGTTATCACGCCTAGTATATACTGCAAAAGGAAGATAAACTGACAGTAAGCATGACATATACATTTAATATCAAAATATAATAATAGTATTTTATACAGCGCCTTAACCTGATTGAATTGCTCTAAGGCGTTTTATGTATGTTATTATGCTTGGTTCACATAATGCAGATACATTTTATACATAAATACGCTGGTTTGTTGATATTATAAAGAGGCTAATATGAACAATTGGATTTTAAGATCCTAGCTTGCAAATTATTTCTCCATACACTGTTGTGTAGCTTTCTGATACCTCGAAAGGCAAGCAAGAATCAGATCACACATAACATGTCTGAACACACATAAATACATAATAATGAGATTAGATGGAGGATATTACACAGGTGTATGTATATATATACTTGACATAGTAATCTTCGTTACCTGTTGTATGCACGCCGTATATGAAGGTGTTTTCGTAGCTCATCTAGCGCCCCTGCGACTAGAAACCGTAACATTGTTCATCATCAATAATCCTAGTGTGAATGCGATAATGAATTATACACATTAATGATAAAGCCATTAATGTAAATATTGACTAGCATACCTACAATTATACAGCTCTCATCTCTCTCTCTCTCTCATCACAACCACATATTGATACGGGGTTTTCCCCCGGGATCTTTCGGTCCAAGTAACTCGACCCGGACCTTTTCGGTCGAAGGCACAAGCGTTCACCATAATTGCGCACTAAACAACATTTCGACATAAAGTGCAATATAATATGTCTTCATTTTCGCCAAATGTACGCGGAACCGAATGATACATCGACATACCCAAATTTCGTGACAAACAAAGTTTGTCAGAATGACAAATTGTATGACGTATAGACTGAGATGTTGTGGACAATACAAAATGTACCACGCAGCAGGCATATAGGTTTTTTTTACCTTACATTAATTAGTTAGATCCGTTTACTTTAAATGAACTGCACGGGCACAGTATATAGTTTTTAAAATATTATTATCTGCTAGTGGATGATGATGATGATGATGATGATGGTTGATGTTTTATGGCCACTTTTGAGCAAATCGTATGCTAAATGGGCCGTATCAGTTAGTGGTGTGGAATTGGTTACATTTAGGGGGTGGGTTGAATCTATCTGTCTAGGTTTTATAACCAATCTGTGATGACAGCCTCAGTCACCAATTTCGTTTTGTTGGTTTCAATTGTCTGTATATATAATGTTGACCATGTTTAAAAGTCTCGCTTCCGGTATAATAATAATCTTTGAGTATTTATTAATAAGGGAGCGAGTTATAGAGAAGAGTCTTTTTTCGATTTTTATTCTCTTTAGTTAGAGTCATCCTTTATGTTGCGGAAATTGCTGCTATATCGAGTTGTCTGTTTTAATTGGTTTAGGAAGATATCGGGGCAACTTCTAGTCTGGCGGTAGCGGTAGCGTGTTGGACCACAGATAACTACCACCCGCGCTCGAATCTCTGTGGGCATATCTGAAGGGTGTTTCGTCTTTGACTTCACTTCATTACCTTTGGAGGTCGCTCGACTCATTTAGCTTACCATGTGTACAAAACTGACCGTAAAACATCAATCATCATCTGTTTATATAAACTACGTTTAATATAAAATGATATTTTACACGGTTTTAATCCACAAAACCGAGGGATTAATACTAGCAGGTTTTCGGTTCTGACACTTTTAAATCATGCGTACAGTGTTTCTTCAACGCTATGGACCTAACCTCGCACGTTGGCGATTAATGACACTATATTGTCATGCGTTTATTAAGTTCTCTCAGTCGACTTGAATAATGCACTCGTTATTTCTGTATTTCTAATTTACATCCACATAACAAACGATGGACATATAGAACGCTGACGTTAATAGAAGCTCGTAATCATCGGTAAACTATACACCTGGAATCAGGACCTCTAAATGGCTTCGTCACAAACCCACTGTTCACATTTTTCTCTACAAATGCTGAAATTCACGACTATAATACTCGACAACGATTAGGCCGACACGTGCAAAAAAAGGCTGACGAGTAAAATTGCAAAAACATTTATTCACCAAGTGCCCAAATTGTGGTCAAATTTGCCTCCTGAACTGAGAATAAAGAATTCCATCAAATCATTTACAAAATGCCTGAAAAAACACCTCACGTCTACATGACATCACATGCTAGTTTAGCGATCTCAGAAGTTTGTCTTGTAAACAGTGGGTTTCAAATATTGTGAAATTATGATACTTATTATTGCATATATTTATATTTTATAATCTACGGATTTTTTTTTTGTTTGTAAACACATAGGTCTCGCCACTAAAACAGATCAAATGATCTTCGGTGTAGACTCCAAACTGCACATATGTATTGAACATTTATCCCTTATAAATATTGTATTATGGTACAGTTTGAAATAAATATTGATTGATTGATTAATTGAACCAAAATTCCTTTTGAACTTAATTAAAATATTCCCCAATGTCAAATTACGCCCATTGTGTGCACATAGTCCGCTAAATGCATCAAGCGACCTCATAAGGGAATGAGACGAAACGAAACACCTTTAGACAGATGTGTCGGGTTTCGAACCCCGGTGCCTCCGAGTTATGACCAACGGTGCTATCAATGTGGCCATTCAGACGGCCAGAGCGGGTGGATGATATTTTCCTGGTTGGACTCTACTTCTATGCACTGAAAAATATGCAAACGGGAAACAAAAAGCCAACTAAAGTTTTGCTGAATTATTTAATATTAATTAAGATTTCAGAACGTTTTTAATCAAATTATGTCCAATTACGGTCATAATTATTCGAAAATTCAGGATTCACTACAGTTATTATGTGATCAAAATGTAGGATAATGTCAATATTAAATAATGGCTGTCATGATTATAGCAACTAAACTTGTAGAAAATAGCAACGGTAAACATTATACAACCAACACGTAAATAACCTATTGCAAAAACATATACATTATTTTCCTCACACCGACTTAAAATTACTAAAGCCATTTTCTTACGAATAAATAATCTGATTTGCTTTAATTTAAGAATTATCTACAAACTTGTATATTATCTTCATTTTCGGAAAGCTTAGGAGAAAATGGTGTTTAATGAAATATTGTGGTTTCTAGTTTCTTTATAATTATATAGGAGAGCAATTTTTGTTCTTTATAGCATCAATATAAACGAACTAATGACAGACGTACGAAGAAAATATAATTTGCAGGATTTGAAAAGGCTAAATTTGTGTTTTATTCGTGAAAGTGTGGAACGCGGGGGGGGGGGTGTTCGTCTATTTTATGAACCGAATTTGTTGAAAAGGCCAAACTGGGTTTAAATATTGGAACTCTGATGTATGATGTACCTGCGAGAATCAATTTATAATTAGCGTCTCAGACTGTCTGTCTGTCTGTGTGTCTGTGTGTGTCTGTCTGCGCGTCTGCGTGTGTATGTGTCTGCGCGTCTGCGTGTGTATGTGTCTGCGCGTCTGCGTGTGTATGTGCGTCTGCGTGTGTATGTGTCTGCGCGTCTGCGTGTGTATGTGTCTGCGCGTCTGCGTGTGTATGTGTCTGCGCGTCTGCGTGTGTATGTGTCTGCGCGTCTGCGTGTGTATGTGTCTGCGCGTCTGCGTGTGTATGTGTCTGCGCGTCTGCGTGTGTATGTGTCTGCGCGTCTGCGTGTGTATGTGTCTGCGCGTCTGCGTGTGTATGTGTCTGCGCGTCTGCGTGTGTATGTGTCTGCGCGTCTGCGTGTGTATGTGTCTGCGCGTCTGCGTGTGTATGTGTCTGCGCGTCTGCGTGTGTACGTGTCTGCACGTGTACGTGTCTGCGCGTCTGCGCGTGTACGTGTCTGCGCGTCTGCGTGTGTGTGTCTGCGCGTCTGCGTGTGTGTGTCTGCGCGTCTGCGTGTGTGTGTCTGCGCGTCTGCGTGTGTGTGTCTGCGCGTCTGCGTGTGTGTGCTAATTCACTTTTCGTACGCGACAAATATGTCACGCCAACAGGAAAGCGGCTACATGCAGGCTATGTACAAAAAGCGGAAGCACGTAAAAACATACCATTTGATACCACAGCTCGCAACAAACAAAACGTGCGTGTGGTTCAATGGTGACTTGCTACATACATATCATAAACTATTTTGACACCACAGTTTACATTCAACAGTAATTTTCTGTGGTCCAAAAGAAACCTGTATATAAAACATTTCGACACCTCAGATGCTGACCTCAGCTTTATTCTGGGTTCGAATAACTGAATAAATCCTACCTATACGAACCATGTATCAATACACGTCCGACTGGTCTGGTGTCGAAGTTCTTCTCTAACCTAAGTGAAAATTCAAGCCCTATATACACCCTCAGCGTGTTAACAAACATTACAGTTTGTCCATAACAAAGAGAATGTACACTAACACAGTATGGACTCACTAAAGTGATTAAACTAAAATAAAAACAAAGTAGCAATACCGCACAATGGATTATTACTGGACTAGAACGAAATATCGTCTGTGTGTGTGTGTTTTAGGGTACATAGTAAAAGGCAACAGGCACAGAGCATCAACATATCTGAACATCCTTCGAAACCTACCTCCATAAATCTAAATACAACTATACATACATTAATCTAAAAATAAAATGTTCCATACAACCAATAATATGATTAATTGATCTCACACAACCAATAATATGATTAATTGTTCTCACACAACCGATATGATTAATTGATCTCACACAACCAATAATATGATTAATCGATCTCACACAACCAATAATATGATTAATTGATCTCACACAACCGATGATATGATTAATTGATCTCACACAACCAATAATATGATTAATTGATCTCACACAACCAATAATATGATTAATTGATCTCACACAACTGATGATATGATTAATTGATCTCACACAACCAATAATGTGATTAATTGTTCTCACACAACCGATATGATTAATTGATCTCACACAACCAATAATATGATTAATCGATCTCACACAACCAATAATATGATTAATTGATCTCACACAACCAATAATATGATTAATTGATCTCACACAACTGATGATATGATTAATTGATCTCACACAACCAATAATGTGATTAATTGATCTCATACAACCAATAATATGATTAATTGATCTCACACAACCAATAATGTGATTAATCGATCTCACACAACCAATAATATGATTAATTGATCTCACACAACCGATGATATGATTAATTGATTTCACACAACCGATGATATGATTAATTGATCTCACACAACCAATAATATGATTAATTGATCTCACACAACCGATGATGTGATTAATTGATCTCACACAACCAATGATATGATTAATTGATCTCACACAACCAATAATGTGATTAATCGATCTCACACAACCAATAATATGATTAATTGATCTCACACAACCGATGATATGATTAATTGATCTCACACAACCAATAATATGATTAATTAATCTCACACAACCGATGATATGATTAATTGATCTCACACAACCAATAATATGATTAATTGATCTCACACAACTGATGATATGATTAATTGATCTCACACAACCAATAATGTGATTAATTGATCTCACACAACCGATGATATGATTAATTGATCTCACACAACTGATGATATGATTAATTAATCTCACACAACCAAAAATGTGATTAATTGATCTCATACAACCAATAATATGATTAATTGATCTCACACAACCAATAATGTGATTAATTGATCTCACACAACCAATAATATGATTAATTGATCTCACACAACCGATGAATATGATTAATTGATCTCACACAACCAATAATATGATTAATTGATCTCACACAACCAATAATATGATTAATTGATCTCACACAACCGATGATATGAAGACAACAACACGACAATTCTCAGATTGATAGGGGATTCAGTTACAGACATTTCGACATTTCAGTCTGGAATTGCGTACAATTTGAGATTTTATGATTTTAGTAAAAACTTTAGTGTTTAATTAAAAAAAAAATAGTTGTAATGGTTTGAGTTATAATTTTTACAGTATTATACGTTATTTAACTAGTTTTAATAGTAAAGTTCATCTTTTCTGCATTAACATCTATGCACACTAACTTCCTTACACTAATATCCAGTACTCTATCGTTCATCTTTTTTGTGCACTAACATCCAGTAGACAAATATCCATGTACGCCAACACCCCGATATCATCGGTGATTATTTCTAGATATCCTTCATATTTGAATTATTCTTCATGATCAGGGCACTTTCATTAATATACATGTTTTGTATCAATGTATTTTTTACCTGTTTTGTGGCATATATGGTATGCTTTGGTATTAAACTGATAATGCATGTCTAGTACATTTTATTGCATTACATGTTTTCATCATTTTGACCCTAGAACTATGACATTTATGACCAATACATGGCTTAACATATATCCAAACATATTTTCACGTCTGATCTAAAATATAATATACCGTGAGTGCAGAACGCATACCAATAGATTAACTTGAAATTTGACTCTAAACATATTAAATTAATGAAAATATCATTCAACCGAACCGTCTTACATTTAATAATAATAATAAAGGGGAAAAATGCATTCAGTTAATCCTAAAAACTCAATTAGACTGTGATATTTCCGATATAAAGCCAAACATATTGTAACCTTTTTGTGATGATTCCATCAATTTCATATTTATCTAAAGCAAAATCAATACCAATGACAACAACACAGAATGTTCGAGGATGTTACATCGGGCAGTTTTTAGGCCGAAACAGCTGATGACAACCTAATGTAGATATAGTGATCCATAACTTGTTGAACGACGGATTTAGAAAGACAAGAAGTCAGTGATCTTAACATCAGCTCTAGAAACCAATCAAATCATCATCAAATCATTCTTCAAACAATCACTTTAAATAATTTACCTAACTTATATCTCTATCAGTATATCAGTTTGTCGTATACCATATTGGACATTTTCCGTCCGGGCATAATCTAAATGAAACGTAATATTCTGATTTTAGTTAATTAAGATCGTTCGTTACTATTGGTCTTTCTAGACCCACTTGACGTATTTGATACAGTTGACCAATAGATTAAAAAATTCCAATTGAAAGGATGTTTTGTTTAGTCAAATAAAGAACTGGAATGGCTTCAGTCGTATTTAAGGCGACGTATTGATATTTGTCTGATGTTCGCCTTTTTTTATTTGGCCCCAACTAGGCTCACTTCTGAGTTAGCTGTCCACAATGTAAATGCCCCCCCTCAGGTTTATTGCACCACGATATGACGTCTAATATCGCTTATATGAGAACGACACACGTACGTACAGCTGTAAATATCGCCATATCTTGGGAATTATTCAACTTTCACATCTTCTCTGGAGAATTATCAGCATTTTATTTTGGATATTTGACTATGAATGACTCAAAAATATTTTCAAATTGGATGGTAATAACGTGATTATTGATTATTTTGTTTCATCGCGTTATTCTATATTGATAAAATAATGGCGGATCTTTCATCACCCTCAATTGGCTAAATCGGCATTATTATTATTATTATTATTTTATTATTATTATGAATATAGGCGTGGGCGTATCTGAAGAGTGTTTCATCTTTTATTTCGCTTCATTACCTTTGGAGGTCGCTCGGCCCATTTAGCCTACCATGTGCACAATAGTGGCCATAAAACATCAATCATCATAATCATCATCATCATCATCATCATCACCCAGGTACTAGTGAGACATTACATATTTCAGCATGAAAAGTTATATCTCTCTGTTTGGTTTCCTGATGACTCATTCAGAGGTTGTATTTAAGCAGTGTCTTTGACTTCGCTTCATTACCTTTGGAGGTCCGCTCGGCCCATTTACTCTATCATGTGCACAAAAGTGGCTGTAAAACATCAATCAATCAATCAATCAATCAATCAATTATGATTGTAAGGCATTATTGTTGGGGTGGGGGTAGACAAGGAGGAATATTATCTCTCTACCTATTCAGTTCATACCTAGATGAACCAACTGAAAAGGTATGATTTGAGTTGTAATATAAATGGACATTTGAACTATGGCTTTATTTCTACATGTGTAAAACAGTCGATACACATTGATACCCACAACCAATAAACAACCAATACGGGACCTTTGTACGATTTATGGCCAATCATAGATCGACACAAACCAGAGTCGGACAGTGATTGGTCAGTCAACGATGTTTATTTAGTTGTATAGCGTTTTATAAGTTTAGGTCGATGTGCGTGCCGATTTTCAGTGAGGCTAATTTGGAATACCTTGCAGTTGTTATGATTATTGTCATTCTTATTCGTGGTAAACAAACGATCAAACTGTAGGGAAGGCGTTTCCAATGTTGTGGTTATTATGTATGAACTGCGGTAAGATATTTTTGACAGGTGCTTTTGTCTACGGAATTATCTTGACTTAATGTGATGTTATCGCTTTAATCTGCATGCACAATTTATTGAATGGGATTTCACCTGATTACATTAAGTAAGATGTTCAGTTATTGTGAGTTAATTTAATTCGCAAAATGTTCAATATGACATAATGTTGTAAAATACGTTTAGATTATACGAGCTGTTTGTTAAAAAATGTTGTAAGTTGAGGGAGGGCGTTACTTCATGAAAGTATCACTCTTAGAATTAGTTTTTGTAATTTGTATTTTATATAAAGAAACTTTATATAACCGTCTCATGATATGTCAATCTTGTGTTTGCGCTGGTTGGGTATGAGGACCAAGAAGGGTAGGGTTGGGGGGCGGGAATAATTAAATTATACCATGATAGATAACTTATCTACTTTATATCCGAATTCGGATGAGTTCATTTACGGCGACTCGCCTTTTCAATACAGTACACATTCTTGTGAATATCATGAAATCCATGATTTTTACTCGCAAATAGAAGATTTAAACGATCCACTGTTGTGTTGTCATCTTAACTGTCGAGGACTTTTCTGCAAATTGGGATTCTTTTCATAACCTGATATGCGAATTACAAAACGATAAATTTTCATTTTATCTAATTAGAATAAGTGAAGTATACGATTACTCCAATGATAATAGGATAAACCTGAAAGGATATTACGCAATTGTGGGGCGGACTCGTGAAGATGAACCGAGAGATGGAGTTGGTTTAGTCATCAGGGACAACATTGATTTTAATATACGTGAAAACATTAGTTTTTCATAGCTCATGTCATTGAGACAATTTTTATTGCAATAATTAATTAATCCAAGAAGAATATATTCGGTGGAATTATATATATAGACCTAAAACGGAGCATCGGCCCAACCTTGACATATTTACATCAACTTTATTTGATATAATGGATACTGCTAATCAGGAAAATAAATAATTCGTAATCCTGAGTGATATAAATATAGATTTGTTAAAATCTCAATCACATACTAAAACTAATGATTATCTCGAAGATATTTTTCAACATGGTTTCTTGACTGTTATTTCCAAGCCAACTAGAATCTGTGCGTCGGCAGCTACACTGATAGATCACATATACACAAATAACGTGACTTCTGTCGGGATTTCAGGAATAATTATTACTGATCTAGCAGATCATTTTGGTACATTTTATATTATTCAAGGAAAACATAAACACAAGGAAACCCAACAAGCCAAAATAAGAACATTTTCGGAAAATAATATTGATAAATTCAAAATATTACTGGACCAAACAGATTTTTCTCATATTTTACTAATTAAATATCC
The DNA here is from genome assembly GCA_025642065.1 of Paralvinella palmiformis. Lineage (NCBI taxonomy): Eukaryota > Metazoa > Annelida > Polychaeta > Terebellida > Alvinellidae > Paralvinella > Paralvinella palmiformis. Next base: position 27,461 of record JAODUP010000131.1, read on the forward strand.
CAACAATGTATACAATAAATTTATTAAACTATATTCGTGAAAATAATTTCCGCTTCGTGATAAAAGTTTAAAAAAAGAATAATATTAAACAAGAACCTTGGTTTACAACTGGTTTACCAACATCATCTCATAGAAAATCTAAATTATTTTCTCAGAATAATATGTTTAATAAAATAAAGCGTCAAATGAAATCCATGTATTGTACAAAACAGTTGGAGGATAATAAAAAATAACTCGAAATATTGTTGGTCCATACTTAGACAAGCCTTGGGCAAAAGAAATAACAAATCTGCTTATCCCAAAACATTTGTGATAAATAACTCGCAAGTTTCTGATATTCATGAAATTACAGAAGGTTTTAATAGTTATTGTTCGAAGATTGGCCTGCAAACTAGTCGTAGCGTACTGCACTCGAACAAGCGCTTCACATCATACAGGACCAGCACGCAACTGCACAGTATTTTTCTCGAACAGGTGGAGCCACTTGACGTGATTTCGTGTGTTAAAAAATTAAAGCCTCAGTCCAGTGCCGGTCATGATGGCTTTTCCACAAAAATATTAAAAGAAACATAACATATATTATAAATCAATCATTTAATAATTACAGACCGGTGAGTTTACTTCCAGCTTTTTCTAAACTACTAGAAATACTCATGCATGCTAAATTAATGTCATTTCTTACTAAATATAATATACTCTAAACACTAATATGGTTTTCGACCTAAACATTGTACTGTACATGCCATCTTGCATTTACGGAATCACTGTGGGAATGCCATCTCGAAATCGGAACCAGAATTTACGTTGGCTGTGTTATGTGATCTGTCAAAAGCATTTGATGTTATTGATCATTAAATATTTCGAGAAAAATTGAATAAATATGGTATACGTGGAATTGTTAATGGCTGGTTCAAAAGTTATTTGTCTGATAGATCCCAGTTTGTCGAAGTTGAAAATACAAAATCCACGAAGATACCTATCGAGTGTGGAGTTCCACAATGTTCCATCCTCGGATCTCTCTTGTATCTTATTTACATCAATGACATAGGCTACTCGGGGAAGGCTAACATCTTGTAATTTGCTGATGATACTACTTTATATTTGTTGGGTTCTAATATCAAAAAATTATATGATGACGCTAATATACAAATAATAATCTTTTTGAATGGTTTTGTTCAAATAGATTATCACTGAATGCTAAAAAGACTAAATATATTGTATTATGACCCAAACATCTAGGAGGATATTTGGGATTTTGAGTCATACGCATAAATGGTATAGCTTTGGATCGAATTAGTAATGACTGCATCGAAAAATCCACCAAATTTCTAGGAATATATCTTGATGAAAATTTAACATGGAAATACCATATCACCCAGGTCAATAATAAGGTATCCAGAGCTAGAAGGGTTTTTAGGTCATGTTACCTGTACATATACAAGATGTATGAATTGCAACTCTTAATGAATACCTTGTTTGACTGACTAATTTAATTACAATATTAGCAATATTTGGCATTCGTCCTTCATCAAATGATCAGATGAGAAGTTACAATAATTAATAATAATTTATATATTCTTCAGCCTGAACCTTCACCTGAGATTTGACTCTACCACTCGGCGCAGACACATTTATTTAACATTTCGCTTTATTTTCTATTTCTTGGGGGGGGGGGCTGTGCTAAGACAGCCAGCAGGCTACACAGTCCCTTCAATTTACATTAACTGTTGATATTGTGTGTTTCTGTCTATATTCTTGTATTTGTTTGATACTATTATATTCTAATGTAAATTGGAAAATAAAATTCATTCATTCATTCATTCACTTTAATGTATTTTGACGACTTGTTCTTGATGTTGCCATTATCAGCAGGAGTATATCAGTTATTACATGTATGCGAGAGATTGGGAACTATCCATGATGTAAAATAGAATGAGGAGAAATTAAAGTGCTGTTGTGATATTCAAATCTGAAAGATATATATATATATATATATATATATATATATATATATATATATATATATAAGAGAGAGAGGGGAGAGAGAGGGAGGAGAGATATTAAAAAGGTCATTATAAGTCCAGTCCTTCAATGGTATATTTAACTGATAACTTATCATTAACACTATTGTTGTTTTTCCAGAGAGCAAACTCATATACTATCTATGGGAGTGCTTATTTCCCACAAGCGGCCCATGCTTATAGTTGAAGGTGGGGCTAGTAAAGATGGTCATGCCGTTAAGAATGATCTGTAAGCTATGCCGCCGTGGAAGATAATAAAAGCAGTTCGTAAAACAGTAAAAGTCGTTTTTTCTATGTGTCTACTTGGTACTGTACCTCGGTAACCTTGGACTTCAGTTATTTCGGACCGGTAACCTCGAACCCTAATTATTTTGGACTGTTAATCTTGGCCCCTATGAATGAATGGGTTGTAAATGCCCAATTAACCGGGTCGCTCACTGTGTTATTATGCACAGGGCTTTAGATATGGTATTGTTTAGATATTATTTTGTTATGGTAATGGGGTTGTTTTTATATATGCCTAGTTCTATATCTGGAGAGCCCTATAGTAATTTTGGACTGGTAACCTCGGCTCCCATATATTTTTTATTTGTGTGTTCTATTACTGGTAACCATAGTGATTTACAACGCTAAGTTTATTTTTAAATTTGCAACGGTAACAATGCAGTTCATATGGATTGTAAATACTACAATATATACTACAATAGTATATTGTATGTAAAATGGCATCTGAGGACGCCCACGCTTAACTCAGATAGCACAACATCATTGGGCCAACGTTGCCATTGGTTGGCACGGTCGCGGCTGGCTTGCAGCATTGGGACAATGTTAGTCCAGTGCAGGCATTATATCACAGCAAGTTCTGTCTCAACGATACCACCTTCACCTTGTATATCGGCTTTCGCAGACTAAGTAATTTCACTGGTATTGGTAAGCGGAGCATAATCCCCCAAAAAATCCGTTATAGATTCTAAACGAGGTAAAAGTATAATATACAGTTTTAATTCTCATTTAATATATTAATATAGCCTTTAAGGCTCAGCGCACTTTGTGTCACGTGGTATTTTCATTGCAACAGATGCGTCCATTTTAGCGACGTGTATTACCATTTTTCATAGCATTCGCCAGATGTCGCTATCCTTGCGTCTCTAATGACAACAATCTTATACAATGCATCGGTGTTCGAAAACCGGCAAATTCCCAAAGAAAAAAGGGTAAACGGGCCCATTTTTGTCATGTAACCGGAATAATAGTAAAACAACTCCTTTTCCAACATGTGACCACTATTACACTACTATATGGGGGCCTATGTCAATTGAAGCCGAGGTAAAAGTGAAGTCGTTACCCAACTCTGATTCGTGGAGAGAAGGCCGGAGAATTGTGAATCTTGGTGTTATAGTTGTTGGATTAAAAGAGGGACGTAGGCGGTGTCACCAGCTGCTACAACTAACTGATTATGTAGGGCAGCCAATGCTGGGCCAACTTAGCAGCCAATGTTGGCCCGTGGGTGATGGGGGGGGGGGGATAGAAAGTGCTGATAATTCGATCATGTTTTCCTCATGTACCCCATGAGGGATTTTAAGCTCTCGGTACTGGCCTCTCCTTGCAACTGGCCAAAGCCATGAGTTTTCTGATGTACTTAAATGTCCCATCATTAGTTTAATATGCCTGTTGTAGACCCAACTGCTACACATGCCGGGAAAATGGAATGCACAACCTTGTACTTTGGATGTTGAGCATTAATATCTGTATGGGTCGGCATCTGACAATTTTCGCATATCCGGTCATTTTATTATAATAGAAATATATAAAAGAATATATAAAGAAATATATATTCCTCCCTTCCCACTGGAATTTATTTCACCACCTTGCATCAACGTCATATAGATGAGTATAATTGCAGGACAAAGCAGTGATAATGATTTTCTAACCTGTTCTGCATTCTTACCAAATTTATCTTACCACTGAACTTACCATATTAATTTGATTGATCTCTCACTTTTCTCCTGTGTACTACATTATAAATATAATCATGATTGAGTAAATTATTTTTGGAGTATGGTTCCCTTTTTTTAATTTAATTTCATTCTAATAAAAGTTTCAACACTATTTTGTTTAACCATACAACTAGTTTTTTATGCTCTGTACACTCTTTGTCTAATCTATTCTTTAATAAGAAATGCCTCATATCAAATAACAAATTAGAATGATTTGTTTTTATTCAACGTTGGTGTGTGCGCGCGTTGACAATCAAAATATGACTTGCATATATCATATAAACTGCTTAATTATCAGAAAATTTCTGCCGTCCATATAATATTTGTAATTTATGTTTGCTATGTAGATAATAGTTGTAAATTGTTGTTCGTTGTCCATATAATATTCATTCATGTATATTATTTTGTATAATGGTGTCGATCCCTCGCCAAGCTTCATGTGTTGGTATTGCTTCTCGATCGGCCACAATATTGTAATAGCAAAATAATGTTTAAAACAATTTACACAACAATGAAGTGTCATTCTATAAAACTTTTGTATTAAAGTAACTTTTCTGAGTTTATATCAGTACATCATTTCACTGGGTTCTATATAACTAAGTTTTAGAACTATTGCTTCATGAGTCCCCATGAAATAAAAAAAGCATCTCCATAAAAAGTGAAATATCTATAATTTAAATATTTGACTTAAATCCGCTCAGACACATTCAACCTTAATCTTATCAATGTAAAATATATATTTAGGTTACTCATCTGACCGCTCTCGGGGGAATGCTGCCGAAAGGCATAGTTGAACGAATAACGGCAGAGATATTGACCACCCATCTGGCTGCACATTCAACTGGGGGAAAAAAGATCACTTTCTGCAGGCATTGTACTATTTCTGTGCCAGATTTAATCGAGGACATGAAATCATCTGCCACCTTATAATGTACAACTGGCGCTGTAGATGACTTTGTGGAAGCATATAATTCGGGTGTTAAGTTTTTAATCAATAAACATGCCACTCTGCAGAGGAAAACTATAACCCTGAGAGAAGGAAAAGACAATCGTCGGAAAGCTGAACGACTGTGGCGGAAAACAAATCTAGAGATCCATCATCAGCTAGTCAAAGAAAGATGTCGTGAAGTAGGAAAGCTTCTCATGAGATCCAAGAGGACTTATTATTCAGACAAGATAGCGGAATGTGGGAACAATCAAAAATGTCTGTTCAGAGTCACTAAGAATTTGATGGGACATAAAGGAGAAATCATTCTGCCAAGATGTTCATCTGATGAGCACTTGGCCAACAAGTGATTTCTTCATGAGGAAGATTACAACCATTAGAGACGACATTGATAATCACAAATCTCCAATTAGCGACGTTGTTGTGATGAGCGCTGATATCAAATTTGAAGGACAGCCTCTGACAAAACTTGCGCCTGCCACTCAAGACGAGGTACATGATATTATCATTAAGTCTCCCTCAAAATCTTGTGAACTGGACCCATTAACCTAATACCTACTACCTTTAATTACAGTTATTATAAACAAATCACTGGTGGAGTCCAAGGTTCCGCTTTCTTTCAAAAAGGCCAATATTAGACCACTACTGAAGAAGCCAAATCTGGATAAAGAGGAATTGAAAAATTACCGCCCAGTGTCTAATCTGCTTTTGTTGTCGAAGATCCTGGAGAAGCTGGTTGCTAAGCGGTTGGAGACCCATTTGAGTAGTCACAGACTGCACGATAATCTTCAGTCAGCTTACCGTACCGGTCACTCTACAGAGACATCATGACATTTAAGCTTTAGGTAGGAAGTGTATGGCGGCATTAGTTCTGCTTGACTTATCTGCTGCTTTCGATATCATAGATCACAAAATCCTTCAAACGCGTCTTGAGCACTCGTTTGGAGTAACCGGAAGTGCCCTCTCCTGGATCAAATCTTATTTGAGTGACAGATCTCAGTGTGTTGCCATAGGAATAACGACATCAGAAGGCAAGTGTCTGAATTTTGGAGTGCCACAAGGATCGGTACTTGGACCACGTAAGTACTGTTTGTATTCAAAACCAATTAGTGCGATACGTAGCCGACATAATTTGCTCTACCACTGTTATGCAAATGATACCCAGGTTTATATGGCGATCATGCCCAAAACAACTTGGTCCGACGTTGCAAGAAATTGGAAGCTTGTTTGGCTGATATCAGTACTTGGATGAGTGCAAACATGCTTAAGTTAAACGAGGAAAAGACAGAGCTCATTATCTTTAACCAAAAACATCAGGTTAGGATGAATGAGGAATGACGGCTTCAGGTAGGTAATAATACTGCTTCTGTGGCATCGTCAGTGAAGAATTAATATTGGTCATATCGGGCGGTACATCACATTGGATGCTTGCAAAACACTGGCACAGGCCCTGATAACTTCTCGGCTAGATTACGGCAACGTTCTCCTGTATGGTCTTCCAAGCACACTGATGACACGGCTACAGAAAGTACAGAATTATTTTGCCAGGTTAGTCACTCGCACTCATAAAAGAGAAGATATAACACCAGTCTTGAACTCCCTGCATTGGCTTTCGGTTATATATAAGTCGCAGTACAAAATTTTGATGTACACTTTTAAGGCACTTCAAGGGACTGCCCCTCAGTACTTAGAGGAACTTGTCGTACCGTATCAGCCGACAAGGTCTCTACGGTTTGAGTCTGGAGCATTCTTAGCCGTACCAACAACACGTGGAGTGACATGCGGTAATAGATGTTTCAGAAAGGCTGCTGCAACCTTATGGAATAATCTTCCAGTAACCATCAGAAAGTGCAAGACCCTTGATACCTTCAAAAAGAAGATAAAAACTAATCTTTTTGTTTCAGCTTTTCCTAGCTGAATATATTATGTATTTGGCTGGAAATAATTCTGTATTTTTAAAGATGTAAATCTGTTACATCCATATGAATTATTTATTGTCAAGCGTCTTAGAGTAACCTTGTTACAGGCTATATAGGGTGCTATATAAATGTTGTATATTATAAGGGAAATGACCTCAGAAGGGCCCTAAAAACTACAATATTTCACGAGTCGTCAAGGATATTAATTATTTGTATGCATAAAAAATATGCATGTCACCAAATAGAGGGATAGATTTATTTTGTTTCATTATAGTTTAAACATAGATTTTTGTCAATTATTTTCTGCCATCATAATAATATATTTCATTATATTTTGGAAATATATGTGTTGAACCATATGGATTTAATATAGTTATATTAAATGAATTTTCCATGTTGCTAGAGCCAGTCAACATTTCGAGGTCTTCAATAAAAGAAAATGAAGCTGACACAGAAATAATAATTAAAAACTGGCTGAAATGTGCGGCCGACCATCAAGGTAGACGTCATAGGCGACTGGAGGAAAAGCAAGGGATATAATCTTTTCATTTGTAGTCCGTGTACCTATATTAACTCAGTGATACCCTAACATAACTTAATTGAAGAAATAAGTAACAGATTTGCCAAATCTCCTGAAAAGTCATTAAAATTTAATATTGTACGTTACGATACACATTTTAAAAGATATTTTTCACGTGTATTATTTACCTGTACAGTATACAATAACTCTAAACTAATCCAATGTAGCAAGAAGAAAAATTCTACTGGAAAAGTTTAGCCTTTCTGGTTTAAAATTTGTAAATCATAGTTTAGAAAGTCCGTGCCGCAGTAGCGATAGCATCTGAGAGATGCGATACTAATTTCCGACTCGGATTAAACCGACATTTGACCGACCGATTGGTTTGTCGCCGTTGGGCCGATGTTGGACCGACCGATTGTTTTGTCACCGTTGGACCTCGGCCCGTCGGCGGTCCGACAGCGACATACCCTGATAACTTTTGAAGGCTAAGTCATATGAAATAAAATACATTATAGTGCTATGTATAGAAGACAATAGGTTTAATTTCAAGTGTAGATCGACTAGAGTTCTTAACCCAAATAGCACATCAACGTAGGACCAACGTCGCTTTAGACAGTTGAGCATTTTTCCTTCTTCCTTTCGAATATTAAGGGTTATAGGCGAGTATTTCGATATACCAACAGTGTAATATGCATCATGATAAGTCACTGTTTCTGAAATATAGGTACGGAAGATACATTAACATACATTTATTTCTATTTATTGCTATTTCAATCGAAGTCCAAGTTTCAAAATAATTGTTCACGCAAAAATATCAATCGTTGACATACAATGTAGGATCTATGTTGGTCCAGCAATGGTTGTTCACTAACTTTGGTTGTTTGATCAAAACAATTATACAAACATAAAGACCTCAGTTACTATAACCATATACAGTTTGAATTATAGATAACATGTAAAGAAAGTTATACACATTTTACTCAGATAAATATCATGAATTTATAGCACCAATTACTATTTATTAGCATTGCCGTAATTGTGACCGTCATAATGATAAAACCCGGGAGACTAATTCAAAAGTTAACGCCAATAACAGTTTTTGTCTTCAAGTACAAAACTTCTTAATCTCATTATATCTGCTCATTGATCATCATCCTTATTTTGGTAAAACTTTATGAAATAAATCTGAATGATAAAATATAACTTATGCTACATAGATTTTGGCTAAATATAGAATAATCAATATGACAAAAGTTGACGATCATTATCCTCACTTAGTATTATTTGTTTTTATTTTAGAAAAATATAGTATTTTAGAGTATATAGTTTGTAAATACTATTTTTGTTCTTTGGAATATCTTTTGTAACCAATGCCAAATTCTATGACAAAAATTCTACAATTGACATTGCTCGGATATTATTTAAATAGACTATTTAATTGTTTGTCTTTATTTAGCACACCGAAATATCTTAGTTTGAAAAAATATGTATGTATTCTTTGTATTTATTGTTAGAAATGTACCTTAAAAATATAGGAAACCATTGTATATGTTGCAACACCACGGATGAAGTCTTGATTATGTGATTGAGTATATTTTGGAGAATAAAAGCACTAATTAATTCACTTACATCTTTCAAGTGTAATCACTTGAAATTTGTTTGTGTTTAAAATGCATTTTGGAAATATAATTATTTTGTCTTCATATAATTTTGTTGTGCATGTATTAATTTATTACATTTTGTATGCTCGTTTTAATAGATTACATTTTGTCATGATACTATTGATTTCTATTTTTCAGGGCTGGACGTGGTGACACAGATGCTGCAAAATTTTGACTGACTGCTTTGTACATGAATTTGCACTTACTACACGTATTACCTTTTTGTATTACCTACGTTTAAGGAACAGTTTTGTAGAATTTTAATTAATAAAAATGGATAAAGCTTTTCAATGCATAGTTTGTTTTCATTACTATTAAGGACCAACGTATGTGTTTACAACGTAGGACCAACGATGGGCCTAAGTTGGACCAATGATGATTTGCCAGCATTGGACCAACATTGGCCCGGCTGTCAAAATTATGCTGGCCCAACATAGTATGTCATCCATGAACCATGGTTGGTCAAACATTGTTGTGCTATCTGGGAAGTAACAATATTATAATGCGCCTTGTTCATTCTGAAGTATAAATACAACAACTCTAATTAATATATATATATATATATATATATATATGAGATAGTTCTACAAGCGTACGTGTCTGATCATGTGGGTGTTATTCGATATATATATATATATATATATATATATGTGAAACAGTCTATAGATAGATGAATGTTATGACTCCACTATCAAAATCATGTATACATGATACATAAATCAGAAGACCACGTAATTAGTTTAAATATATTGTATTTAATAGTGTATATATTGTCATCGTTCTTCACTATCCATATAAACTCGGTCTATACCAATTAATTAGGTAACCAACATATTAATTAGGCAATTAAGCTACCATGCAGTCCGAGATCACTATATATGTTTAGGGCCCGAGGTTACCAGTCCGAATTTAACGAACGAGATCACTATAATAACGATGCCGAATTTGACCTGAAAGTTTTCTTTCGGGTCAATGGGTGCGCATAAAACAGGAGGAAATTACTAGGACGGGTCTAATTTACTTCCGGAAGCGCATGCGTATTGCGAGTGGTTACTTGCTGAATTAGCAGACGATGCTAAGCACACGAATTAAGAGCCTTCGTTATGTTTTAGATATAGTACTTCTTCAGTTGTTGGCTTATTCTCTACGCGTTGTGTTTCTTACAGAAGCGATTTTTTCCTTGTCCACTTCTTACTCTTATAAGATTACAGATGCTACCTAGTGTTACTGTTTCAGTGTTAGTCAGCTAGTGTCCGAACTATGGAGAGAAAATCCAGACAGCACAGTGACAGTGGACGAACCGAAGGAAGTCGTAAATTAAATAGAAATATTAAAACCGAATTAAGCAGTGACGAGATCACACCAGCCAAGAAAGCTAGACTTCTAAAGGAGAAAACTGAGAAATGGGGATGTCATTCAGTAAATGAAACATCGCCGGAGTCCGAATGTAAACAGCAACATGATGATGATATTGATAGGTACGATCGATCGTTTTTTGATCAACCTTGTGAGATACTTGCCAGAAGTCTTCTTGGTAAGAAGTTAATTCGTCTGATGAGTGACGGAAGCAGGTTGGCGGGTATTATTGTAGAAACAGAAGCGTACCTGGGCGAAGAAGACAAGGCTGCTCATTCGTACAGAGGCCGAAAAACGCCGAAGAACGAAGCAATGTTTATGCAGCCAGGAACAGTCTATGTCTACAACATCTATGGGATGTACACATGTATGAATTTCTCTGCACAGGGTAAGTTTATATATTTGGTAATTGTAGTCATCTACAGTTAATGGGATTAATTTGTTTTCACTGTTAGTATATATAGATCCCTTTTGTCAGAAGATAAATTCAAAGGCTAGTCACATTGGGTATGCATGATGATTGATGATCAGTCTCTACCCCAAACTTCAACAAGACGGTAAAGGTGGGAAAATAGTCTAGCATTCTTGAAAGGTGATGCCTCCCTAAAAAATCTGTGTCTCTGGCTCAGATAAACATTAATAACTAGTTCGAATTCTAGTACATAATTTGATTTAATTTAAACTGACTGTAATTTCCAATATGAATGGTAATAAGTGTTAATCTTAACTAAATTAACTAAGCAAATAATCTAGTACGTTTTTATAATGCATGATTGTAAGAAAGTATTTTCATCTTCTCAGGTAAAGGCACTGCAGTACTCCTTCGTGCTGTTGATCCAGTTGAAGGTGAGGATGTAATGCGTAACCATCGTGGTACAAAGAGGTCAGACAGTGGCCAGGGACTGAAAACCAAAGAACTTTGTTCTGGTCCATCCAAGCTTACCATGGCATTCCACATAGACAAAGATAGTTTTAATAAAGCTGACATAACAAATAATCCTTCTATTTGGCTCCAGGATCCTGGCACACATATAAAACCTGATGACATTGTTGTTACCTCGAGAATAGGTGTTAACTATGCTGAAGAATGGACTAAGAAACCTCTGAGATTCTACATTAGGGGCAACCAGAGTGTAAGCATCAGGGACAAAGTAGCTGAAGCAGGACAAAACTAAGAAATATACTATTGGTCATTATATATATATATATATATATATATATGTCTAATGGTATATTTCTTAGATATCTTGTTGGTAATTATCATTATAATTAAGAATACATACATGATATATTGAAATTTTCACATATCAAAACAAAAACCGTCATAATGTTTGTGGCTGTTTAGCATTTATGTTGTTAGTTTATTACCTTCAATCACTGTAGTGCATTCATTCTTGGTTATTCACCATCACGTTAAACTAATGTCACTGTCGGATAGAAACAGCAAACTGATACAAAATAGCCTCTCGTGTTTTACTCCATCTTTCCCAAGCAATAATTTTACTGCATTATGTATGTGTGAAAATACGTGCACACGCACATAAAATGTTTTAAAATTATTATACACAATGCAGGCATGAGTGGCGTTTGGAAAAGAAAACCCTGAAAAGCACAAAATGAAATCGCAGCATATACGACGAGTTTTTGTATTTTTAGGAAAAGTGTGAGACTATTTGAGTGTTGATAAAACATGCCATTTAGTGTGAGAATTAATTTTCAAGTTAACCCAATCACCAAAACGTCATTTTTTATCTCTGGAAAAATCTGGCAGACTGGAAATCATTCATGATAATGAACTTGGAAGTCTGTTCTAATCTACCAACCAGCTACTTTTCTTTGATGTGGTCACTGGTTAACTTGCCTGTAAATGAATACCTGGCTAGAGTAAGAAGAAAATTTGCCTACGGTTTGGAACCAGAAATATTTTATTGTGTGTTGGATAGTGAAGGGATAACGGGCTAAAATTTCATATTGAGCATATATATATATATATGGAGAGAGAGCCAAAAGCTTAAAATAGCATCAATATGAAAAAGATTGTATAAATGACAATAACAAGAATTTGTTTTAATCTTTGGACTAAAAAAGTCTGTTGCCAACCATACACCATCAAAGTATTAAGTAGGTACACAAAACAAGCAAATGCTCAACTTTTTCACTGTTGAATGAAATGTATGTGAAATTACATTTATATTAGTGTAAATACATTATAATGAGAAAATATTGACAATAAACCAATTCATAGAAGCTTTTAGTGTATTTGCTGATTTACAAAAATATATTTTTGATATATTATTGGAGTATTTATTTAGATGTATTTCACTCCATGTAGGCTCATGAAGCACTAATGTAAGATAGATCTAGTTCAAATTATAAAAATAACTGGTGATCTTGTGGGGCATGTAATATTGCAGCTATAGTTAATGTGGTACATTGTAATTAATGTGGCATGTTCCATGTATTGACAATGCTTCAAAGGCTTTATTTATTTACTTATACATAGCATATCTTCTCTATGTTAAGAGATAATATAATGAAATATTTCAACTTGTTTGTGTGCGAGATACGATTATTAAAACAATAATTACAAAGACATTTTAGATTATTTATAGCGAGTATAACAAGGATTTCGAATTTACAATATAAAAATCTGGTCCGTTTGATATTTGCAAAAACTAACACGTGTAACATAGCAACAAGATTCATTTGGAAATAATGTATTGTTTTCAGAGAGAGAGGATGATATTGATAAACTATATCTAATTACAACATAATTAAATACCTTTACGTGATTGCACAGTTTTAACCAGCATGTTGTGAAAAACACTGTTATGTACGTATATATTAACAGATCATTCTAATGAACATGTTTTATTTCAAATATATGTAACTCTGTAATGAGAATACTATGGCAATTTGGTGAACCAACAAACTGGACACCATACTGTTATAAAAGAAATCATGAACGATGTAGAGTATATACATTATGAACAGCCAACTTACACATACACACAACAATGTACAAGACTTGTTTTACTAGGATAGTGAATATCCAACACGATGAGCCCTGATTTGTGAACACTGAATCCTGAAACATTACTCACATCACTGATACCCTGATGAGATAATTATCTAAATGCACCACAACACTGTTGTTTTATTACAGTAATGACCACTTGGGGGCATTATACTACCATTGTTACTTGAACATATTGGTAAATCTATTTTTCCTATAAACTGATTTGACATAAGATCAAACATTATTACAAGTACCACCAGCAAAAAGATAGTCACTGTAGAAACATAGAACTATAATACTTCTGTTGTGTTCTATCACTAGATAACGATCTTTGTATAACTAGGTTATCTTCATTTAAATAAAACCAATATAAATCCATAACTTAGATATGAATCAACAATACCTGTAGGTGATGATATATGGAATGAACTAATATGTAGTGCCAAATAACAAATAGGGCACACTTCATATAATTCAAGCCTATAATTTCATAAGCAAATAACAGATAGTTAGAAAATGAGAACGATCACTGACATTAATGAAAAACAACTTTTTTTACAAGTGGACAATTTCTTAATGCTGTCATCTGACAATAGTGTAAATTATTACAGTAAGACATAGGGAAAGATATAAGTGATAAATGTTGCATGGAAAAAAACCATAAATGCAAAAATCCATGATCCTTTACCAGACACTATGGTTAGAATGGCTTTGAATGCTGACACATGTCAGCCTAGGATGCACTTTAAAACCAGCCATCAATTGTATTTCAGATGCGTATTGATGTTCACTGAATCTGATCATGATGGCTGAAACCACAACTAATCAACTGTTAATGCATGTTTCTAAAAGACAGTGCTAAGAGTAACCATCCATATAAAATAAAAGTTGACACCAACTTGAAGGCAACAGCTGAATTTCTTTGCTTTTGCTAAAACAACAGCAGCGCATTACTGATAACATAAGGCAACATATTCTTCCTGATAGTAAACATGCCAATTAATTTAAAAACCTTTTGAAAAAGTCTTGAAGGACATAACAGATGCTATTCATTGTGAATCACCATTTCATTAAAATGGTCAGATTATGCTGCATTTGTGGACTCAGTTGTGCCAAACACAGTATCTTTTTGTCTTGGCAGGGCACAAGACATGTCTGGCAATAAAACCAACCAGTTAAGATCACAATCATTTTCAGATCACAGAAGATACATAATGTTATGGTTTGGGCTCATCTTTTTTAGAAATTGATGAGAAAGAAGGACATGACATAAAACTGATGTTGCTATCACCATGTTGTCTTGTGCCCTGCCATGGCACATTGCTGGCAGTACACTTCCCAGCACCGACTGGAGCAGGCAACAGACCATCTGCTTCGAGCTTATTTCTCAGTGTCAACAAGTGCATCACAGTACGATACACCACTTCCGGGCGTACCAAACCAAAATCATACAGATTGATGACATGCAAAAGGAAGTTGCGGACTAGGTTCTGCTGAAGCAATGATGTCCCATATTCCTCAACAAACAAACAAAGTGCAGCTGGCATCTGGCAGTCAGCGATGTAACTGAAATCAGATCAATATAAATCAGTGTTTCTTTGAATTCTGTCATAATGAAAGTACCTACTAACCATCGCATAAACAGAAAGCATTCTAAGATATCAGTCATTTTCTGCATGTAGTGTCTGCCAGTGAAATATTAAAAACCACAACTTGTCTCCCTGAGTGAGTGAGTGAGTGGGTGCACTGTTTAGCAGTGATGTTGGTCATACAGCTGAGAGCATCTTTCTAAGGTTAGCACAATGTGCTGCAAACTTACATATTGTGGGTTCAAATCAGAATCATACCTGTGTTTGTGGAATTGTTTCCTATGACCAGTGCCAACTCAACAAATCACCTCAAATCTTCAAGGAAATAACCCACAACCATAGGTTATTTAATTAAATTTGAACACTTACATGGAAGTTTGCAGCACAATACCTTAATGACAGTGCTACCAAACTACCCAGCTCATTAAAAAAAACTCAGCTTGACAAGCAACTGATGGTGGTTCTTATAGTTTTTAAAGCAGGTTTTAATTAATTTGTTACGGGTCATCATGTTTACTGTAATTTCCAACTTGTTCCCTAGTAGTATGCTAGAAACACACTTAGTTTTATTCAATATATTCATTACGAGTTTAACATAACAACACCTTTTACAAGTAGAATAATAAATGATTTCTAACGAATCACAGGATTTCATTAAGGCTGCAGAAACAAATAAAAAAGATAGTAATACATCTCGGATTAAATTGAACACAACAGCAAATCTTTCTCACACGGGTGAACCTACTTGTGATGCATTACATGTATGTTCCACATTTTCATGACTTCTTTCTCTCCTTCATTTACATCCGTAAACTCATCAATCATCTGTAATCAAATGCAACATCATTTATCACTTTTCAATTAAATGAGCTAGTCTATTGGGTCACAATGTTAAGCTAAAATAATTGTAGCCATCTAGCTACCATTTAGTATTAAATCAATGCAAACGGTACCGGTGCTGACCACATTCTGGGGACAACCAAACCAGTATGATTTTCCATACAACATTAATTCATGCCAATTGACTAATGTCTGATCTTGACAGAGTAATGAATGTGGTACATCACTCATCACCAAGTCAGTAATATCATTCAAATCATATCAGGTTTATTATAACTTGTGTATTTTCAACTCAGGCACTGAATGATGGAATAATTAATAATTTCTATTTACTAAACAAATATATATTGACTGACATGTCTACTACAGCCACCAGTATGACAGACACATTTTTTTAATATTTTCCATCCTGATGTAATATCTGTATGTGACTAGGAGACCACATTATAGGGAAGTTTTAAGATAAATTTAAAGAGTTGATTAGAGAATTTACTTTAAAGTTTTGTTATAAATATTAAGCACATATGTGGTGCTCGCACACACTTTATATTATTCTTTATTCGTTGTAAAAATGTTCCTAATGATGTCAAACTTGTTACACCAAGATGTTGTTTGATACAAATGATGCACTGTGGTCAAACTGATGTTCTATAATATAAAAGAGATTATTCAAACAATTTCAGAATGCATGTTATTGTGGGTATTGGTTGAGACAGGGTGTCCAAAACGATACTTGCTGTATATACTCGCATATAAGACGCACTTTTGATACTTATATGCGGGTCATACTAAAAGGGAAGGTAATATTTGGCATTATTTAGAGAGAAATATAATAATATTGTTTTTCAACATTAGTAATGAATATATGAACAATAAACAAATTATTTAGGTGTTTACCTGTTGTCTTTCGAAGCCAAACTTAATCGTGATAACCGCCATGATTATTTAATCGGATGCTCTAGCTTGCAATACGAAAATGGTTGCACTATGACCAATACGACTGCCTCCATAAACTATTAGAGGCAGATGTTATTTTTGGAATGTATATAATTGGTCTATCTAAGACGTGTTATTACTATCAAAAGGTGTGAGAGTGTGTAATTGAACAGAACAGTAAATGAGCCCACACAAAAATGACCTTAGCATCCAGATCAAAGGAAAACAATTACAGCAAACGCTGTTAATTATTTCCAAAGCTGACACATGGGAACTACTAATAAGCTACTTTAAACAGTATTACGGAAATGAATGCACAGCACCAGATAACCTGAAGCAGCCATCATTACCTACCATCACACAGTGGGTCAAAATGGCCTAGGATTAAATCGACCCCACCATCATAACCAAATTGTTCAAGAAGTGCTCTACAGCAATTATTTAAATAGCACGGAAGATGATATATTGTGTGCTGAACATTATGACAAATCCAACAATGACTCGGAGGAAGGTGACCAGATACAACATGTCAGACATGGGGTCAATTCCATTTTGTCAATTCCAATTGCACTCAGTCAATTCCAATAGCACATCAAATTTATCAATTCCGTTTTTTCCTACTTTTTTTGCCTAATACTTTTTACCATGTGTAGGTACTCCGAGTACTTACTTGGAATACCTACTCCGAGTAGTTTATATTCCAAGTAGGATTGTCATGGAAGAAATATTTCTGAATTAAAAAATTGGTAAATTAATTTGTGCCTAAAACAATTTTCTGCCTGTTCTAAACATTGAATTCCTAAATAGCAATATCTCTATATAGATTACAGCCATCCTATGTGGTGGTGTCGCGTGTTGGGGGTGGAGCCCACTGTATGCAGACCATTTTACTTGGTTAAATGCTCACGTTGGGTGCCACAGTCAGTGTGCATAACTGATATATATATATATATATATATATATAAGGAACCAAAGTTCTGGATCAATTTGGTTCCAATATATTGGTATCACGACAAGTAAGTGTTAATGTGGTAAAAATTGCAAAAGCCTAACCATAAGGCACTTTTAGTTAGAGATATTTGATTATATCAAGAGGTGGATCATAATATTGGGTGCATCCCCATGTAAACCTGTATTTTGTAATCATCTAAGATGTGTTTATATTCCACTGTCCAGTAGGAGCCTTGAAACGAATGTTTTTGCTTAGTTCCACCCAGCAGGGGTCAGATCCTGTATTTACTTTCACAACCCTGCTGGATACTAAACCACCTACATATGGTAAGTTTACAAAAGATCTCAAATGGTTATTAAAATAGTTAGGTCTGTAGTCACAGTTTTAGGAGGAGGGGCATTCCTGGTGAGATGATAAATTAATTAATTCCTAAATAGCAATATCTCTATATAGATTAAAGATATGCTATGTGGTGGTGTCACAGTGTTGTGGGCAGAGCCCATGGTATCCAGACCACTTAATTGGTTAAACGCTCACGTCAAGTGCCATGGTCGGTATATGTATCTGATATATATATATATAAGGCACCAAAGTTGTGGATCGATGATGTCTCCACTGAATTATAAAAAAGGGGGACATTAAAGACCCCCTGAGGACGTAAAATACTCTGGCAGTGACCACCCTCAAGGTGTTTTCCTATACTGCTCCCCTGTGAGTGGGGGGAGGATTTTCTCAATCACTCCAACTTAGAGCCTGTGTTGAATAAGCGACAGCCTGGGGATTCTCCCTGAAAAACACATCAATCTGGATCATTTTGGTTCCAGCATATTGGTAACACCACATGTAAGTGTTAACTCTGTAAAAATGGTAAATTAATTTGTGGATTAATTTTTTGTTGTAGGAAACTTTTTTTTTTAAATAATCAATTCCAATTCCAGAATTGAAGGTCAATTCCAAATGTTCAGTGAAGACGGTGATAATGATGAATTTTTTGGTGTTGAATAAATATTGCTGATTTTAGTGCATCTTAACACGGGTTCAACTCCCGTGGGTTTTTTGGTCCAAAAAGTGGGTGTGTCTTATATGCGCATGCAACTTGTATATGAGTATATACAGAAGATATTAGTTATTATATATACTGAACTCAAAATATGATAGAATGGCTTGTATATGTGGTTTACATAGCTGAGTCAAGTTAAGTGTTATTTAGTAAATCTGATGGATTTTATGTCACATTTGTGTTAAATAACAACACATGATAATCAACAGGCTATCACATCCACACACCAATGAAGAATTCATGAAAATGCATAATAAATTGTGGGGAGTGTGTTCCACACACACACACACACACACACACAATCCAGATGAGGAACTGATAAAAGTAAATTATATAACTGAAATGAACTAAAATACAATTATCTAACTTTGAAGAATAATTTCACCATATTTGTAAGTTTTCCAGTTTTATAACCTTCACTTTGAATTGATCCTAATCTGCTCTCTAACACTGGATTAATCTGACCAGAATACCAAACATAGTCTTAAACTAGTAATACAGTTAATTATGATGACAATACAAATACATACATTTATAGTATTTTGTCTTAGCCACATTGGATCATTCTCATCTTCACTATCTGTCTCTATTTCACAAGGCCTGATTGGTTGACAAGTTACTGTGTGGTAATATAATCTAGAAAGAACAAAACACAAATTAATTAGCTAGAGCTGAGCATGTTTGATATAATTCTGACATAAAAGTATCTAATAATAATTAAATGGATAAAACAGGAAAACAAGGAAATGGTCACAGAAACTGATACTAGCCTAAACAAATGCACCCCAGAAAACATATTTACATATTATGAGATAGTTGCATTACTCTCAACTAACCTGTTGTGTCCCTGAACAGTTTGTCTCATGGAATGTTTTTCTGATTCAGGTTCCATGAATTCTGCTATATCATAACTAGGTTTCTTTGGTCTGTAAATAAACAGCCTGGTTATTCTGTAATGACTACACTACACATCATATCAAGCAGATTTGTTTAATTCATTTAACTTGATTAAATACTGTAGACCTGTATAATTTCATGAACATGAATCAGTGACTGGCCAATCTTTCTTACTCCCATAATATTATGGTTTACAGTCTGTACTGAGCAGCCACTGCTTAGACCAAATTATGCTGTAGGTGTTTGTATTAGTACATCAGTTGACCTCTGGATGGAATTATTCATTACCAGACAAGACATTTTGTTGACTGAAGATTTACACACTTTAAACAGATGAGAAGATAACACATTATGACCACGTTCTTTAGACCAGTAACAATAAGCCTCGACAGTTGACTTGTCATCACACTTCAAATATGAAAAATACAGTACTTTCTCTGTTATCCAAACAATAATTATGTATTACTCTCTACTACATATTCTTTAAAGCTGATACAATTTTGCAAAGTAATTCCAGGGATGAGACAAAATTAATTGAACCTACCTGTAAACCATAAGATGTGTGACAGGTGTACGTCGGACAGGACCATTCCTACTAAATGCATAACCTATGTGTGAATGAAGATCCTGGGGATTCCCAACATAGGCACCATCAAAACACTGATTAATAGATACATCTATTCGAGCACCTTTAGGATGTTCCTAGGATGGAAAAAAAACACAGCACACATAAACTATACTGTACTTAATGTTAATGTCATTTTTATAAACAATAGCATTTAGAAAATTCTAAAATTTTGATCTAGCAGATGATTTTTCGTTTAATGTAAATGCATATTTTTTTTAAATTACATCACTGTGATTTGTCAGTGAATAAAAAAATGCCCTAAATACATCAAAATTATTTCTGTCGCTGACAAGATACATCCTCCACTGCCTAAATAATACTAAGTACATAACAAGAAGATACTGTGTTAATCACAGAACCTTGTGAACAACGCTGCTTGATTCTGATGATGGCATAGGAAGTTTTGTTACCTCCAGAAAATCTTCTTTCAAGTCTACGAATGAAGCAAGCAATTTACTTTCTTTATAAAAAAAAAGAGATATCAACTGTGATTACTTTAATTCACACCGATCGAACATCTATTTATATAAAATAATTGATTACTTACTGTATAAGCAAAATTGAACCTGGGATGACAACACCTGAGATGTTTAAGCAATGAGTATAGTTGCATACATGGCAATGAGCACCAAGGACAGGAGAGATCATCACGAGCTTCTGTCTGCTGCCTTGTGTTGTTGTTGTATAAGAATTGATAAAAAATACGTCTCCTCTTTGATGGACTGACTGCCTCGCGTGCTCGCTTCTCAAGTTGAGCCAAGCGAGGAACTGTAATTTAAAACGAAGCCATGCATAACTGATGTGGAATCTCAGGATAATATAAAATTTAATAGGTAGTAATTAAAAAGAAAATCAGCAGCAGCAAGGTTGCAAATGAAAAGCAAACTTTCTCTCACTTAACTTAATCAAATCCTTTGATATATACACTATAAGAATCAAAACTGAATTTCCTAATGACATATTTTTAATATTTACATACAAAATCATACTTTTCTACAAGTAAATGTTTTGGAGACAATTTCAAAACTGCTACTGTAAATGTTTCCCCAACTTTTGCTCATACAATTCTCTATACACGATACAAACATTTCTACAAGACTCTAATAGTAATGTTCCTGGCTGTTTTTATAACTGTGATTATCAGTCTAGTATAAGTTAACACTATCTTGTAAACGCTAATTTAAATAAGTTCATTCAAAACATACTAAAATGTTTTGGCACAATAGCTCTGTTATTTTCCCCATCATTCTCCATATCTGTTTCAGCACCATTGCTTGCTGATTGGTCTAGAGGAAGTTGGCTCCAGGCTAACTTGAATTTCAATGTTGGACATTTGTTGAACACTTCAAAGGGTCCTATAGCCTGTAAATAAGTAATACTAAATATGACCAATCTAATTACTGTAACATCAGCTAAAGAAAGTGTTTGCTGACTGACACACAGAAAACACATCACTACATCTTTGCAGTCTGTAAATGTAATACAACTAAAATCTTAACACAGTTTTGCTACCCACATATTTATAT
The DNA here is from genome assembly GCA_025642065.1 of Paralvinella palmiformis. Taxonomy (NCBI): domain Eukaryota; kingdom Metazoa; phylum Annelida; class Polychaeta; order Terebellida; family Alvinellidae; genus Paralvinella; species Paralvinella palmiformis. The sequence goes on from JAODUP010000131.1 coordinate 49,328, forward strand.
ACGTCATACTGTGATAAATTTAAGCAAGATAATGATATTCTTTCAATACAATTGTCAAGAACAGCAACCAAAGACGACACAACTTGACAATGTTTTTAGGCTCCCTTTCTTCAAGTGTGAAGTAGGTACAGAAAATAATGATTCGTATACTTCAGAAGTTTAAATAACACTTTAACCTCTTAACCCAGTATATGCTGTATACGTACAAGAAACTCTTCATAATTAAGATGAATAGTAATCAAGATGATCTTGGAAAGAAACCTTTATGAAAAATTCAACAGGAATCCGGAGTAACATGTCCAGTTGTGCATACAATACTTATAAAATAGGACCAGTTTTATGTCATTATTTAGTTAATACCGTATTTGCCCGTTGAAACGCCCAGGGCGATTATATTGGGGATAGGCCTGTATTAGGGGGTGGGCTTTTGCACGAATGTCATTTTTTAGCCTATTTTAGGGATTGTAGCCATGTTTTATTAGTTCAAGGGCAAGGTCAACAATTATCATGACGTCATCACAACCGGTGCTCTGACTGTAATGTACACTACCAGGTTATAACTATATGGCTGTGTGCATTGACCCGAAAGAAAACTAGACCGAACACGGCCGCTGATTTGATGGCAAACTTCCGGTCGTGGAAAAAAGGAACGCAGACTGCAAAATCAGGTTTATAAACACGATGAATTATTGTTGGGTCGTTGGTTACATAAGCTGTGGGGTTAAAAGTGATATAAAAGAATATCTTTTCATCTGTAAGTATAAGGAACACATTTAAATAAATGAAATAGAGCTTGTGAAGTGTTTCAAGTGGGGTGTCATGGGGGGGGCGATATTAGGCCAAATATCATAGATTTACTTATTGAAATGACATAGATTTACTCGATCGGCCCAGATCCAGAATGATACAATAGGGATGGGCAGTTAGTAATATTTAGCCTGAAGTAGGGGGGGCGGTCGTTTCGATGGGCGAATAAGGTAATATGTTAAATAGATAGTCTACTGTAGTTTTTAACTGTTTTAAAAACCTGTCAACATTATAACAACATTAATAGGTAGTTTTTGTAATATATACAGACATGGACTGATGTTAACTAAGCACATCATACATATTGCTATTAATCTAATATAAATTTTGGTTGATTGGTTTTGTCTCAGCACTGGTGACACCGGCGACGTATAGCATAGAAACAACTCCTTGGTGAAACATCCCACAAACAAAGATAATTTGGATTTATACCTACAACTTGGAGCTTTACAGCACAATGCTCTAACCAGTGTTACTAGAGATCAAACATAATGAAACGTAATCATAAAACTGTTATAATGTAGCATGACCTGATATGGCAAAATCACAATCAGCTTTTCTTAGACCCACAATTTTACATATATAAGCATACAAACACATGCAGAAGAGAGACACAAAGTTGATAAACACAAGTACACAGAATATTTATTTAGCTAGATACATAATGATTAATGACTTACTTGTCCACCCATCACAGTTTCCCAAGTTGCATGTTTTTTGCTGAGTACCTTCTGTCGCATATCATGAAGTGCTATTTCATACTCGCCCTCCGTCAGTAAACAGCGTTGATATTTATCATATACTACTAATTCAGCTGTGTACGACATCGTACACAGATCATTTGTTGACTGACAGCTTCGTTGGCGTGGTGATATACACTGTGTACTGTGTCTTGTAGCTGGTGAAGTACTGTGATTACAGTAATGTTTTGGTGATGGTTCATCATCTTTTCCATCTTAATTCAAGAAACCAAAATAATCTGTATTAATACATGTGTGTGTGTGTGTATATATATATATATATATATATATATATATATGTAAATTTTAAGTATAAGGAACACAGACAGAGACAAAAGAGAAGAGCTTACTGTGTTCTCCATTAACTTCACCATTGACTAGCCCATTGACCTGAGGTTCTGCTGCCTTGTCTACCTGACAGATAACATTGAACATTAATGTGTATGACTTGACGGAATGACTGTTGTTGTGATTAAAGTTACTGCTGCCTATGGAGAGTGTCTGCTCATTGTCGGCTGGCTGCAGCTCAGGCGCAGGATTAATAGGAACAATAACTCGACCAAGATCCACTTGTAATACTGGGGAGGATACATCCTGCAAATAGGTCATAGCTAATATGTTAATCATCTGATTATAAATCTTGTTTGTTTATGTGTGTGATCATGAAATAAACCATACATATCATTTTTATACTTATTATAGCAAAACTAGAATCTTGAATTAAACATCAACAGTAAAATGCACAACTATTTTTATTCTTGTTATATAAATATTTGATAGTCAAATTTAATGGGAATTTAAAAGAAATAAGGAAACTTAACACTCATTTATCACCTTGCGTTTCTTATGACATATTTTGAGCAGTGCCACCTGGACTTCTGAGTTGGTAACTTTAGGCTCATCTACAGAAAATAAAATGTTATTATTTTATTTACTTCCATACTATACAGAAAGGAACACCAGAAAATATGTCAGGAAGATATTATTACCACAATAAACCTTGTATACATAAAACAAACAAAGGTTTAGCAAATCATAATACTTACTCTGATGAAAATATCCTAAGAATGCGATGTTCATGAAATCTGATTTATAACTGTTGGAATAAAGGATAGTTTATTAGTGAAAATAATACATTTTGATAAAAAAAATCTTAAAACATTATCTCCACGAAATGGAAAACCAATAATAAATTATCTGATTTAGTACCACCAGATTAGAGTTTACAACAATCCACACATTTTTATGAGGATCACTTAAACCAAGAGCAAAAACTGGCTGCTGCGGTGGGAATGTGTGCTTAGCTTCACTTATTACAATTTCAGTTGCGATCTCTCAACTTTAACCAGTTTAGTATTATATGTGTAACTATGGAAGTTAACTAAAATTATGTTTCATGAAAGGCAGTCATGTGAATATGTCACTGCAGTATAAAATACTCATCACTGAAAATAAGACTACTCTCTGTAAAGGTACTAGAATGGATAAATTCTGCATAAAATATCTGTGCATTATCTAAAAGGATTATACACCAAGGACAAAATGTATGCTTCAATGAGTTGCCTTGTTACAGATGACCTTCATCCAGTATTAGTATATGGAACCCACTCATTGCAAAGATGCTCGTGATAGTTACAGATGGAAGATACGTCAATTGCCTCACACACAATCAAGGTACTCAATAGCAAATTAATTTAGCCAATATAATTATTTTCAAAAGAAACAGAAATGACAGGGAGTTTCAAGAACACAGCAGATTCTGAGAGAAGTGATATATAATGATACCATCATATACTCCTACACTTAAAAAAGCCCACTGACTACAGCCATCAATAAAACGAAAGTATGTAACAGATTTTATGAAATGGAAATCTGTCTATTCAAAATAAAAATTCTGTTGGTGAAGAATCAACATATACTGATATTTGAGGTTGGAGGGTCACCAGAAAAAAATAAAGGGGTTGATGAAAAATATAGCGCACAACTGGCCACAGGTGGAATCGATGTGGCCCTAGCGGTCTGGGGGTTCACGCATCGAAAGCTCCCGCAGGAAAAGTTGTAGAAATGATTATGTAAGAAACAATTTGAGGTATACTTCAATGTCTTGGGAGCACAAGAAGATATTAATTGTTTTATGTATTGTTTTTGTATTTCAACTTGCTGTTGCTGAGCCATCTCGTCATGTAACACATTGGTATCATATTGTTTTCACGCTTATATTTTCCTTTTCAATATAATTGCATTATTCACACACAGACTACATTATGTAGCTATTAATCATCACACAATTCTCTATCAATTCAATACATTATTATGATAGACCAGTAATTACCAGTCATGGGACCAGCGATCCTGAAGGGGGGTTCATAAACTGATTTTAATGAACAATAGAATCCATGCTTGCATGATATCACAGAGCTGGAATACTAGTTCCTTTCCTCTTGACCAAGACAACTGGCCTGTATCCAGGGCAGTGAGTTGTGTCAGTTCATTGGAAAGTTTAAGAGCCTGCAGAACAAACAATAGTGGATATTGATTAGCTTTTGTGTGTGTTCTGTATTCAAATACAAGGAGTGTTTTTAGTCATTGTCATAAAAAAAATGAAGAATTTATATTAAAGTGGATTCTGCCATTTGAAGATTAATATTAATTAAAAATTTTGCAATATTTTTCAGTTCATACTTTTTGGTCATAAATATATATTGTATGATAATTTGATATGTAAAATCAGCAATTCCCCCACCCATGGCAACGCTGAAGGTATTATTTTGACAAGTTCAGTTGTTATGGTATTTTGTTCCCGAGATGTTCTTTCGCAGAGCTGAAGGACGATGTACCATGGGGCACAAGAACAAGTTACTCGTGTGTCACAGTAGGCTTGAAGTTCGTAAGAACATGTTCAGCCAAAGAATAGTTGAAAACTGGAATTCACTCTGAATGAACTGTTGCAGCCACTACTCTCAATATATTTAAAGTGATAGGTACGATATATGTGGCACTATAGACGTAAAGAGCAGAATACCAGACAGGATCAACTTTATAGTCCATATTTTGGTATCCTGGTATACATGCTGCCTTAACCACATCATCCACAGTGTAGAAAAAAATCAGCAGTTAATATTTTATTTAGAGTAACTAAAGCACCAAGCATTTACTGGTAATTCAATCAATTATGACCCATGCCACTCCCATTGCAACCTCCCACACCACATTTCATACAGTGCTATTGCTATGCGTGACCTAGATAACCCACATTATCACCCAAAGCACTGTGATTTCAGCAGTGAAACTAAAAGCAACTTAAAACATAGAACAATATTTGTAATAAAAATATTCAATTACCAGGTGTTGATTTGGCTGAACACTTCTTATTCCCCTGGCCCAATAACGAAATTTGTCACTTCATGTTTACATTTACAATTATAACTGTGTCTGAAACTGGACTTTTTTCCCCTTGTGCACACACACTGCAGCTCTCATGTGGACACATTCACCAGACAAGATTAGAGCAGTGCCATCCCGTGTGTTGTAAGCCTACTGAAAATGGAGCCTCCCCCCTCACAGTGTGGCTGGCCTTGGCTGCCATGCATATAAAACCACGACAGCTGATTGGCTGTTATGTGAGGTGAATTGGATGATCAAATTGACGTAATTAAAGTTCATTCATAAATTGATTCCAATGCATGATGCTGAGATAACCCCATGAAGCAGCAGTGTGATGACCTTGGAAAGATTGCCATGTACATGGAAAATTAACAAATATCTCTGTCTTATCAGACAACAGTCTGTCGAGACCTGTCTGTTATCTGGAACGCTGATATAGTTCATTATTACTGAAATACTCCTATCACCAAGTTGCACACAGCCATTTAAGGGTTGCCAGGTACATTTAAGGCAAGTATTTGCCTTTCAATACATATATTCACTAACATTAACATAATACACTGTTCCAGAGGTGGAAATAATACATGAATGAAAATGCAGATCTGGTAATAATTCTCATGCCCACTGTTCAGAGTCATGTGATAGGGACAAAGAGATCCTCTTGTTTATTTCATGCCTGAAAGAATCAACAGATTCAGAACCATTTGCTGTTAGCACAAACCTAAATGTAACACTGAACCATTGGCCAAAGCCCAGCTGTAAAGTTAAAACACAATGCCTAACTGAAGCCAGTGTACACACCCTAGTTATGGACAGCCAACTACCTCCTGAAGCATTAGACATAACAAATTTCAGAACTTTGCTAGTCACAACTGTCACCTTCAAGAATGAAATAACTACTCAATTTAACCTTTCATACACAATGGTTGAATAATCCTACCCTGAAAAACAACCCTAACTGACAACAGATTAACCATACAAAATTAACATTTTATCATAAACAACACACATAGTACATTAGAGATAAAAGAAAATGTCCTGTTTTTAAAATCTTTAAATTATCACAGAATATGTTCTTCATGAAATATTGTGTAGGATGCTTAAGACAAGAAACTTAGATAATTTAGTTGTCAAATTACTGCCGATTTAGCATGTACTTTGCTGATATATTTTACTCTTAGTTAATACTTAAATATAATTCAATAGCGCTAAACCACTGTTTCAGCAACTGCAGTTCTATATGGAGTATATGATATCAATCTAGTATTTTTTATGATAAGCTGTTAATAGTTGTGTCAGCTGTGAAACATAAATCTGATCATTCAGTTAAAAAGTTTTAATGTCATTGATATGGATTTTAAAAAAGACCATTTACAGTACTGTCTGCCGGAGCAATTCACATTTGATGGATTTGGATGGTGACTTCATATTTTTTTAATCCGAAAATTCTTTCCTCTTATATAAATAATATGTAAACAACATTTCTTTAGTGCCTTTTATCCCTGCCTACATATTGCTGGCATAGTGCTACACATTGTAACACAAAAAGTTATTAAAACAAATTGCTGTTGGTCAATACTTTTTTTAAATTATTCTACAAACAATAACTTCTATCAACATTATTAGTGACTCTTATCAAGTATACGTTGCAAGTTTAACATAAATTGGTTTTTTGGAGATACGTTGTTATAAGTTCACATGGATATCTTTAGGCTGGCACAATATGCACTCATGTTCAGCAAATGTTGACATACAGAGTGTGATGATAGTACATGCATAACTTAGCAAAATTATACCAAAACACAGACATGTTGATGACAATATTACACAACTCTACCCAGCAGAACTTGCTGAGTGAAAACAAATATACATAAGGGCACCCAACTGCTGCTCAGGATCAGAATTTCTGCATTCACACAGTTAAAATATCTACCAACAGTGACATCTTTAGAGTTGATAAATCATAGTTTTAATAAACTTAAAAACTAAGCTGACTATAATTAGTGTTATATACAGTCATAATATGGAATTGTACATTTTGGAGTGGGATAAAAATTCCCATAAAGAATTGCATTAAATCTTAACAATGTAAATGAATTAGACATGTCAGACATCATCACATACCTGCATTTAGTGTTTTCTTTTCTGTGTTTTGCCTCAGTTTGAGCTAAGAGGGAATCGAGCTTGAAATTCTTTCTGAAATTGGAAATTATAACAGAAGTGGTTATCCATGGCAATATAGTGTCTGGCCCAAGAACAGGGAACCATGGCATACTTGATACTTACTAACAACTATTTTAAGTATCTACAACAAAAGAAATTATTAATGGTTTTCAAATAGAAACCTTTTAGGAAATATAGAATGTTTTATATAGGTTCACACACACACACACACACACACACACACACACACACACAATGCTAGCAGAAAGCGATCTCTACCTTGGTTTTGATCGTTTCTTTACAACATCAATTCTTCCCTTCATGTAACTTAGACTTCTCTGTAGAAATATCGGCTGCATAGAGAGTAAATATTATACATTAGAAGTGTCTCCAATACTGATATCAACGTACTTACTTAAAATGGTCAGAGCTATTTAACAATGAAAATATACTTCACAAACAACTTGTCAACATTATGGTGATATAAATAGATAATAACTCACAGAAACCACTGTCCTGTTTCTAATATATCTGTAGATCTGAGTTGGTTCTATCAAATAGAAGAAAATCATTATATTTAATGGCGTTTGTGAACTCTGATATATAGAAAACAAAGTTAGGTAAGAATATAACCAGAATATAGCACCAAATAAATAAGTGTAAATATATCACAAATTAACCATCACACATAGAAATAGTAACATTGGTACAACATTGCTGACAAAAACAGTGAGATTATAAAGTTGTCAGTTTTGCTGTCACAGTTTAGAGTAGATATTATCACTACTATTTGTGGATGCCATGCTATGCTATTTATAAACAGATGTATAATAAACAATGCCCAGCAACAGTCTCTTAGTCAATAATAAATATGTGACAATTAACTTTAGATTAGCAAAAACAAAACTGGTTACATAAGAATTCCTCCTCGGAATTGATCACAGCATTCTGAGCTGATATTTGTTTTTAGATATATTTCTGAATTCATACATTAAGGTTAAAATCTGACAATGCTTTTGAATTTTTACGCATAACAAATTCTAGCATTACAGTTTATAGACCAAAGTACAGGGGAATATGTTACCAAACACTATCATGATTAGGCTATATCATCTAGTCATCCCACCTAAATAAACACAAAAGATAATTCTACTCATAGACATATAATTTTGTGCCAGAGATCTAGATTCTGATACATTAATCACTTTGTCATTTGATCGGCATGGTTAATGCCACTGATAAAACCACACAACTAGACTATGTTTTAGCAATATGTCAAGTACGCACCAGATATGGAATCAAATACATTCACATTTGAATATATTTAATAATATTTTCAGTTATTTGTATTAGAGTTGTCCAAAATGAAGTATATACATATTTAACTACTCCCACAAAGTATTTGATTTTTAACTACATTCTCAAATACATTAACATTTTTTATCTGAATATTTTTCCACCAATATGATTTTTTTCATGAAGCAAATGTACACACTCAACCAGGAAGTAACTATTATCTCTCTCTCTCTGATCTTCATCAAGTGGAATTGGTTATGTTTTTAATGTTAGCAAATTGTCTACCCACACATCACTACTATATACTAGTTAACATTCCCAAGTTAATACTACAGTACTTTTGATGACAAACTGGCTTATTAAATAGAAAATAATAAATAACATTCCAAAGTACAGCAACGCAGATGCTCATCAATGTTAGAGATGATGATATATCAAATCATGTATTTATAATATGCGATGTTTTACTAACAGTATTACAAAATGTGTACATCAAAAGAGATAAAGGGAAAACATCTTTCAAATTAATCTTTGAAAAGTAATTGACCTCAAGTCTGGTATGCACAGAATTCAAATGTATAAATGGGAAGAAATAAGATGAATGCACCTTACATCTCAAATTACTTATCCAATCAGGAAAGTACTTAAAGGAACAACAGTCTACCTTCATTTCAAATTTTCAGGACTAATACAGCTATGTTCACAAATATCATAAATGATGTCAAAACGATCCAGTTCAAAGTGCTGATAAATCAACTTTTGACGGCCTGTGGGCTCCATCATGTTTAAGCTATATGGACATCGGAAGCTCCTGGATGATGATGTCACTTGAACCCAGCAGTTTAACCGGAAGTCTGTAGAGCCCGTACAAAAGCATGTAAATAAGTGTTGGCCAGGAATAACTCCAGAACAAAATGCAATAACCTTGTTAAAATTATGGCATGAATGATACTGATTGCTGTCAATCTGAACTCTGTTTACTCCTGGTCCAGGTGATGTCGGAGCACTTCACTTTTCTCCTTCCTGCCTTCGAATCTGGCATCTGGTGGAGCTGTAATGTAGGCCCTCCCGTAATTTCTTATATCTATGATATCAGGTATAGTTCATGATTATTATTGTGAATTTTTTGTTTACTGTTATAAGCACTAAATATTTAGAAATATTATCTGAGGCAATTTGCTTTTTCTACACCCAAAAACTCCAGGTCTTAGAAAATCATTCTACTTGCAACAGTGAATTAAACCCACTCATGCAATAGGTCTTATACACAAGTAAATCTAAATCACTGTACAGGGCTACTATACTTTGAATCACATGGGCCATACATTAATTATGATTGATTTATCTGCAGCTTTCAATGTAATCAATCATCCAATACTAAGTGTTTAGAATTCTCCTTTGGAATCAAGGAAAAGGCCTTAACTTGGGTAAAGTTGTACCTCACTGACAGAACTTTGTGTGTTTTAGTGGCAGATAAGAAATCTAGGGCTTAAATTTGATAATACTCTAAGATAGACATGGGGTCAATAAGCCTGAAGCATGATGACGTCAAAAACCAAAACAAACCAGCTGCGCTTTGCATTGTGGGTTTTTAAGGGGGTCTGCTGAGTGATAATACCTTGATAATTCTGCCATTTTAATCTTAAAGGTCAATGTTCCGGATTTGTTATAATCATGCCAAAAACTAACTTTTGCATACTGCTTAACTCTGCTTCGACACGGAAAAATTGTATTCCAAAACTGAAAATCAGATTATAACTATATGCTAATCGTCCGTCATTACTACTTTATAAATCATAGTAAAGTGTGGTATTCAACATTGTAAACCATAGTACAATAATATTTACTGCACATAACAAAGAATGTTAAAATGTGGTGTTCATAGTAAATCACACTAAAATTATATTTAAAGAAAAGGGTTCAGTTTATTGGTAAAATTAATTTATTATTTATGGATACAATAATATGGTAAATTACACTATTTACCAATATTATTATCTATGATCTGATGGATAATAATATTGGTAAATTACACTTTATTTGCGCCTTTCACTGTTTCAGTCAATCCTTACTGGCTTACACTGACACTGTGACTGTAATTATACAAATTTGACTCGCAGATTGTCATTTCTAATTAAAACTATCCAATGCTTTCCCACCGTTTCATCCCGTGGTCAACACATGCCAACTTAAATGTTTAGATCGCATACTAGTGGTATGACAATACGATATGCAGGAATTAGTTTTTGGCATGATTATAACAGTTCCAGAACATTGACGTTTAAGGTTAAAATGGCGGGATTATCACAGGTATTATCGCTCAGCTGCCCCCCTATAAATCCCACAATGCAAAGCATGCCTGGTTTGTTTTGGTTTTTGACGTCATCATTCAATGGGTCTATTCAATTCCAAAATTGCTCATTTAAAAAAGGGAATAGGAATTGATAAATTAAATCCACAAATTAATTTACCATTAAATTTTTTAATTCAGAAATATTTCTTCCATGACAATCCTACTTGGAATATAAACTACTCGGTATTCTAAGTAGGTACTTATGGTAAAAAGTAGCAGGTAAAAAAAGAGTAGATAAAAATAGAATTGGAATTGATAAATTTGATGTGGAATTGACCAAATGGAATTGACCCCATTTCTGCTTTAGGAATAGAGAAACAGGTGAATTCAACATTTAAGTCCTGTTACTATTCAAACATGGTTCTTATCAGACAAGGGGTCAATTCCAAATCAAATTTATCAATTCCTATTCCATTTTTTAACTCTTTTTTTGCCTAATATTTTTTACCATGAGTAGATACTCCGAGTACCTACTTGGAATACGTACTCCGAGTAGCTTATATTCCAAGTAGGATTGTTATGGAAGAAATATTTCTGAATTTAAAAATTAAATGGTAAATTAATTTGTAGATTTAATGTTTTCTGCCTGTTCTAAACATTGAATGGGGTTAAATTCCAAAATAGCAATATCTCTATATAGATTACAGACATGCTATGTGGTGGTGTCAGTGTTGTGGTTGGTGCCCTCAGTATCCAGAAAATTTTAATTGGTTAAATGCTCACGTGGGGTGCCACAGTCAGTGTGCATATCTGATATATATATATATATATATATATATATATATATATATATATATATATATATATATATATATATATATATATATATAAGGAACCAAAGTTCTGGATCAATTTGGTTCCAGTATATTGGTAACACCATATGTAACTGTTATTGTGATAAAAAATTGCAAAAGTCTAACCACAAGGCACTTTTAGCTAAAGAGATATTTGATGATATCAAGTGGTGGATCATAGTCTTGGATGCATCCCCATGTAAACGTGTATTTTTTAATCATCAAAGATATGTTTATATTCCACTGTCCGGTAGGAGCACTGAAGTGAATTTTTTGGCTTAGTTCCACCCAGCAGGGGTCAGATCCTATATTTACATTCACAACCCTAGGGTACTAAACCACTTACAAGTTGCATATGGTAAGTTTACAAAAAGATCTGAAATGGTTATTAAAACAGTTAGGTCTGAGGACAGGCTATAGTAGTCACAGTTTTAGGAGAGGAGGGGCAAACTTTGGCTCCAGATTGGCATTTCCGGTGAGATGATAAAATAAATTAATTTCTAAATAGCAATATCTCTATATAGATAACAGGTATGTTATGTGTTGTGTCACAGCCCACAGCATCCAGACCATTTAATTAGTTAAATGCTCACTTGGGAGTGCCATGGTCAGTGTGCATATCTGATATATATATATATATATATATATATATATATATATAAAAGGAACCAAAGTTCTGGATCATTTTGGTTCCAGTTTACTGGTAACACCACATGTAAGTGTTAACATTGTAAAAAAAAAATTCCAATTAAAACCATTAATTCCAATTCCGGAATTGAATCGACCTCATTTCTGGTTCTTATATTCAGTAAATGTTTATAAATATGACATCTGAAATGGTTACAGCAGTAGATTTTAGCATTATTTCAGATCTGGAAACTATCGGATGATAAATATTTGTCTTTATTATGACCCATCAGACATGGGGTCAATTCAATTCCGGAATTGATGGTCAATTCCAATTTTGAGTTGGAATTGAGAAATCTTGAATTGAAATTAGAATTGACAAATTTTGAATTTGAAGTTTCCTACAAAACAATTAAATCCAAAAATTAATATACTATTTTTACAATGTTAACACCTACATGTGATGTTAGCAATATACTGGAACCATAATGATCCAGAGCTTTGGTTCCTTTTATATATATATATATATATATATATATATATATATCAGATATGCACACGGACTGTGGCACCCAAAATGAGCATTTAGCCACTGTGACACCACCACATAACATACCTGTAATCTATATAGATATTGCTATTTAGGAATTAATTTATTTTATCATCTCACCGGGAATGCCAATCTGGAGCCAAAGTTTGCCCCTCCTCTCCTCAAACTGTGACTACTAGTACTATAGACTGTCCCCAGACCTAACTATTTAATAACGATTTGAGAGATTTTGTAAACTTACCATATGTTAATGGTTTAGTACCCAGCAGGGTTGTGAAAGTAAATACAGGGTCTGGCCCCTGCTGGGCGGAGCTAAGTAAATACATTCGTTTCAAGGCTCCTAATGGGCAGTGGAATATAAACATACCTTTGACGATTAGAAAATATACTCTTACATGGGGATGCACCCAAGATTATGATCCACCATTTGATATAATACCTCTTTAGCTAACCACATAGCATGCCTGTAATCTATATAGAGATGTTGCTATTTAGGAATTTACCCCCATTCAATGTTTAGAACAGGCAAAATCAAATTAAATCCACAAATTAATTTACTGTTTAATTTTTTTATTTCAGAAATATTTCTTCCATGACAATCCTACTTGGAATATAAACTACTCGGAGTATGTATTCCAAGTAGGTACTCGTGGTAAAAAATATTAAGCAAAAAAAGAGTGGGAATTGGAATTGAAAATTTGAGGTGGAATTGGAATTGACCCCATGTCTGTGATCCATTTTCTGCTTTGGTGATGTTGATTGATTTGTTTTTCAGGGAGAATCGGTGCGGGTGTTTTAAATGGGTTGTGGTCAAAAGCCCCTCCAGGGCTAGTGTTCTAGACTACTCACTAGCCTGAAGACAAAATCCACACGTCCCAGGCATCCAGACTATCTATTTTTGCCGTCCCTGCTACCTGGTATCATATAGTGACTATTTAGTATAATGAATAGCACTATTCATGAATAGGACGTTATTTACACCAGACGATTTCAAAGTGGTTATCAGTAGTAAAGTGGTTATCAGTAGCAATAGTTCAAATAAAACCACGTCTATTCAAAACATAAAAGTACCTCCATTCAGTTAGAATACAATAAATGTCTTCAATAAAACACAATATCTATTAATATCCAATAATAACAAATGTCCCGCAGCATGTATCAGCAATGAAAGAAGACTGACTTAGTTTTTCTCAAATCTTATATAACAAGATATGTTTTGCTTGATAGCACTTGAACACAATGATTAGGAGTACAGATAAATATATATAAGCAGTCAAACTATTTACTAATTAACAGCTGTAACAACACAGCACCTCTGTAAAGAATCCCAGACACTTAAATCACCTACTGCTATTATAACAGGTTCCTTTTGAACTGTTCAAATTGGAGATAGATTATTAGCTGCATAAACACATACTAAACTAATTCTGTGACAGGTGATCATATATATTCATATATATATATATAGTATAGCCTCACTTCTATGTCAGTAGTGAGCTCCGGTGGCCTAGCGGTTAAGCACCCGGCACTTGGTGTCAACGGTCACAGGTTCGAACCCTGTAAGAGGTCGAAACTTTCCAGGGATTAATTTCTCGGCTTACTACATCGTGGGTGGCTGACCACGTTAAATGGCGCTGTCGTCTCCACTGAATTATTTAAAATAAAGGGGGACGTTAAAAACCCCCTGAGGACGTAAAACACTCTGGCAGTGACCACCCTCAGGTTATTTCGGCTCCATCTTTCCGTACTGCTCCCCTGTGAGTGGTGGGGGAGGAGGTTACTCAACCACTTCAACATAGAGGCTGTGCTGATTAAGCGACAGCCTGGGGATTGTCCCCGAACAACAAAACCTAACCTTCTATGTCAGTGAGCTCCGGTGGCCTAGCGGTTAAGCACCTGTCACAAGTTCGAACCCTTACAGCTTGTCAATCAATTCACAGATTATCAGAAACATTTCACTGTCAGTGTGTGTGGTGGTAATAGTAACAATAACGGGTGGTATTTATATGGCAATGTATGGTATTCGTATTGCATAAGCATTGGCAGTGACAGAATAACGGGAGGCTGCTGAGAATATATTTCGGATTTAAAATAAATAAAACCCATATTTTTTTCAAACAACCCACAAGACTTAAACCCAAACCCAACCCGTGACCAGAAGAAAAAGTTCAACCCAACCCACGGGTCTGGTTGACCCGAATGGGTTAACCCAACCTGTGCAGGGCTCTACCATGTGCACAAAAGTGGCAGTAAAACATCAATCATCATCTTATTATTTCTCAACTGGACTTTGGCAATGCATTGTTACATAATATATCTCTCTCTCTCTCTGACAAACCACCTAAAGCAAGTGCAGAACTGTGCTGCATATCTGGTGACACGCACTCACAAAAGGAAACATATAACACCAATTTTGTTCCATCTGCACTGGCTTCCTGTACATTTCAGATCACTGTACAAGATCCTGTTTCATATATTCAAGGTAGTGAGTGGAACATCACCACCATATCTAAGTGATCTGACCCAAAAGTATATACAAGTGAGAATGCTTCGATCTGAATCCTATTCACTTTTGATGGAACCAAAAAGCCATACAGCAATGTATGGAGAGAAATGTTTCCGGGCATCAGCTCCCAGACTGTGGAAAAAATATTTTGTATGGTTCTTAAAACCCTCTTATTTAAATTAGCCTATTTATGATATATAAACTAGTTTATTTTGTATAGAATGTGTTTCTGATGAGCTCAGAATATGTTCCTTAGAGCAATTCAAGTTGAATAAGGTGCTATATAAAATGCTATTTATTATTATCCAAGCTTATTAGCCGCCCAAAATGTAAATGACTGACTTCATTGACTGATTACAATAATTTATATTTGAGCAGAATATGAATTAAATAAATTATCAAGGATCATGTAGCCATCTTCCAATTCAAAAAAGGTCACAGGTGATCTGACATAACCAGACTTGTATTGTAACTTTATCTGACCCCAAGCTCAGTGTAACTTCTGCTAACTGATGCAATGGGTGGTTTCTTCAGATGTAGGAAAAATGACACCGAAAAAAAGGGAAATATTGGCACCTTTTTGTATTTTTCTTATGATGTTTAGTAACATTTCTTATAATTATACATGTTTCTTATTTGATTTGAATATTGTTTGAGGTAAAGCAAACTGTAATTTGGCAATAGGGTAATTAGCTGTATACATGTACTTCTAAAAATGTAGCTTCCCTAATTAGTGCTTGACTGATTACAAGAAATTGATAATTACCTGTAGACCTTTAAAACGCTGGCTTCCATGACTGCTCGTTTACAATTACATGTAATTTGGTAATTCTATGAACACCTCTGAAGATGTGGCTTCCCTTTGTAGCATAGATCAGTAAAGAATTGGATTCCATCTTTACATAACACCATAATTCAAAATGCTCTTTGTAAAGCAAGTAGTTCAAACACAAGTAAAAAATGTATTATATATAATGCAAAATGTTTCTCTAAATTGTGCAAAATGGAACAGCCATGTTGGATTGGTGATATTCATCCATCAGAAATAGTGCATGTTTTCAGATGAAGGCAGCAAATATATGGACTTTTGTAATAGGCCCCAATGTCTCTTTAACAGGGTATGAATTTAATTTCTGGATACTTTAGTAGCGATGTGCACGAAGAATACCATTTAGGAAATGATACAAACAGGTTTTTTATACACAAAATATGATTCATAAATTTCAAAAAATAACACATAAGCAATAGTTGGGAATTAACAAACAGAATCAAACTTATTAAGTGGGTGGAGTCACACAATAAACGAGGGTTGTGAAAAGACACTGGTTCAAGCTGCCATGTTTCTAATGATGATGTGCTTGTGCTCCCTTGATGTGTATGGCTAAGTGATGGGACGTGTGAACAATTGTTCTTCTGCAAGTCAACTTAGGCATGTGATGGTGCGCATTGAGTGATCACGCTCCTCATAAATGGAACCCTGGACTGTTTGAAACAAGATGGATTTTAATACTTAACTAGCATGATCAATCTGACATATTTGGATACGTGAATCTATTCTGATAAAGTTAACATATTTTGATATATGCAGTGCCCTAAAATACGATTTTATTGAAGGTGTTGATAAAACAACAAATCAGATCCGGCCATCTTTTTGGTCAAAGGAGCAACAGGCACACTACTTTTTGTGAATTAAGCCATGAATCCAGCATTTATTTATTCAGGACACAAATAATATAAACTAGAGATGTGGCTGTTTTATATTTCTTTCACACGTGTCAATAAAATAGTGTTTTACTCTGAAATTTGTGTCTGTCAAAACATAAACAATCCTGTTGAAGAAACAATGCATTAATGTTAGTGGCGGAGCAGGGGGTATTGCCACCCAGGGAACAAATATATATGAGCGCCCTATTGGTTTAGTAGATATACATTTATAAGTGAAGTGCAGCACCTATATTGTGGGGTCTGGGGCCCTTCAGTGGGCCCCAGAATCCAAAGGGGTGCTCGTGTTTTGTGAAGCTTTAAATTAGCCTTTCCTGAACTTAAATATCACCAAGGGACCTACCATAGGTACTGGTTACTAAGCCATGGTCATATTTAGGCCTAAAATATCATGGTTTACAGTTACAGTAGTATGTCCATTAAGCAGACCTAAAAATCTTAACTTTTTCCTGCAATACCTTTAGATGATATTTAACGTTTTGAACACATGAAATAGGAAAGAAACATCATCGAACAAGATTGTATTATAAAACGATGATAAAATTACTCAAATAATTTTTATGTATTTAAACTGAACTTTTTTGTTTTGAATAATATTGTATATCTATGCTGCCAAACGAATGAGATAAGATGCTCTTGGGTAGGGGATGTCTTGTTATTCACTATCACCTGATCACTGCTGCTGCCTACATCAAGTCTCTGGAGAAAAGAGACGGGAACATGGCTTAACAAAATTCACCTTTATACTGCTAAATGAACTGGCTGATATGTTGCATATGTTTAGTAATAATATTGAATGTAAACATGGGGGAAATCTAACACTTTTCTTATATTTGTGAGACAACAAATTATATCTAGGAAATATACAAGATTGAACAGAACAAGTCGTTTGCCTTCTAATCTGAGATTTTGCATGAGCAGCTTTCTAATCTTCAGTCATTTTCTGCTTGGTGTCGCAGTCATATCAGTCTATAACAGTAATGCAACGTAATCAAAATAGACTGTATATTGGTGTCGTGTTTGAAGATGTTTCTCCAGCGGCTTGGAAAAAGGCTGGTACGAAGTGAAGCTTTCCTGTTCTATGTTAGTTGATGTCACAAAATGTATTTTAACTACTTTGTATCTTTAGTAAATTTAGAGCGATGGTTCACAAGGGCAAATATAAAACAGGACAAAACTAACTCCAGGGTAAATAGTCCAGTTCCCACATAATAGTCTACCCTTTGGTGGTGACCACCATCAGATCAGGATTTTTGGCTCCATCTCTCCCCTGCTGTGAGTGATGGGATATGAAACAGCCACTCAATAAAAAGGGACCACATTGGAAATAAGTGCTTACATTTTTTGGTGCTATCCCTGTTTTATGATGATAGATCATGAAACGAAAAACAGATTGATCAATCAATCAGTAATCAGAGACATACCGATACTGCTGTCATAATCAGTCATTGCCATTGGCGCAAAAACAATGAAATATGAATACCGCAAAAAACGAAATACTGTGATCCATCCAAAAGTAGCTTTAAGTCACATGGTGGGTAGACTACGAACTCACGTAGTCTACAGTCTACTGACATTCCTACAAGTAGATCTAAGTTTAACAAGCCGTAACAGTAACACGGATCGGAGCAATTTTACCTCGCTTCCAATTTCGAGCCAGATCGTTCAAATTCCAAGACCAAGAAGGTAAAAATAAAATTGTATGAAAACACATTCTTAAACAATTGTGTTCGAATAAAATAAACTGAAACAGGCAACACAATTTATCATATGTTTGATTTACAACAGTCTGACAGATAAGACACTGAATCGTCTAGATCACTGTGACTGTCTAAGCGTCTTGTTGTATTAAAGTAAACTAAAAAGAAAAACGGTTACTTACTTTCGAAAGCCTGCAGAAACATTTCGTGATCTGCCTGCAGTCTTTCAAATTCCAACTTAGATTCATCCACAACGGCATGATCCCGCTTTCTGGGCTTCATTTTGAAGGGGAAAGTTCAAAATTTTTATAGTAATTCGCGCGAATACAATGCCATCGATGATTTGAAAGAAGCAAACACGGAAGTGACGTCAAATGTTGCTCGTCGCGATGCCTAATTTTATTGTTTGCTTTCTAAACGTCACCTAGTTCGGAAACATGATACATTGCTCTGATCTGATATTGCTCGACATAATCAATTAATTTTATGGATCATGTAACCATAACGTTACATATACCACGAGCGTAAGAAAATGTGTGGCAAGAGCTAAATAGACAGGTTCTCGTTCGAGGCCTCTCCAAGTCACGTGGTTAACGGATTTCCTATTTACTGACTTGAGTAGTTTATCTTTTAACGCATTGACCTAACTGTAATAACGGGTTATAAAAACCTGTTATTGTCATATTATGGAAATGACATAAATAATGGTAATATGCATTTCCATTACTTTCTATAATACTGAATTCTTCTAACCTGGATTAATGAGTTTATAAGAAATTGGTATAATTCTTTTATCATGATTGCCTAAAATTGACTGAGTTGACAAACAATATAGTCTCAAATCTATGTCTAATATAATTGCATTCTGAAGAAGAAGAAAAATAACTCTCCTTTTTGAACATAGCAGTGTACTAGATTTTAGATAAACTTTATTTACTATATGACCGTATGATATTGCATGAATATATTTGATAAAAGTTTACCCGGCAGCTGGGTCCCGAACGATAGAAAACAGCCTTATTTATCCGGCAGCCAGATTCCGAAGGAAAGTATCGGCGACTGCTTACCCGGCAGCCGGGTATACAATGCTAATGTTAGTTCTTGCTCAGCCAGCATCGCCGGGTGCGCAAAAATATGTACTCGGTGGCCGGCAAGCCCAGCCGGGTCATCGCAAAATGTGGACGCATTCATATTTCTTCTGAATGGCGTCTGTCCTGTGCCTAAACGTTGATTGGTAACTGCAATGGTTCGACAGTCATCTTGGTTGAACCCAGTGCAAGTAGACGCCTCAAATTTGGCAAGATAGGCCGCCTCAACATCGGTCTTGACCGGGTGCGCAAGTAGCAAAATCTTCACTGGGGAACCGAATCTTTGCCGGGTGGGCAGGAGACAAAATCTTCACTGGTGAACCGACAGCCGGGTAAATAATGACTTCCTAAAAGTTATTCAAATAAGTCACACACACTATAGGGTGGCCAGACGTCCGACTTTGTGTTGGACTGTACGACTTTTGAGCCGGTCATCCTCCATCCGGTGCCAGCTTCACATAATATGACAGGACCCTAATTTCTCAGAAGAATGTCCAGCCATGTACAGCTAGATGGCATGTAAACGACAGAAATGCAATAAATAAACAGTTCATGACAGGTTATCTTTATATTTTTGAAATAAGGGAACTTTTTTGCGCATCTGCTTCAACTGGGTTAAAAATAAATATTGATATTCATTTATTTTACTTCTGTGTAATAATAAAAGGTGTCTTAAAAATGCACTATGTGTATGTGCGCATGTGTGTGTGGTAAGTTGGTAGCCTATGACCATGTCCTCCCTTTGGGAACATCATGTCCTCCTTTTTAGAAAATTAACACATACGTACACACACAAACACACACAGGCATATGCTGTGACCCCCCCCCCCACACACACACACAGTGACGCATACACACTATGACATACACACTATAACAAACAGACACACACACACACACACACACACACACATCAATATCACTATATAATATATATATATATATATATATATATATATATATATATATATATATACAGCGGCTCTATTTCTAAATTGTAATGATTGATTAAAGGATATATATATATATATATATATAGAGAGAGAGAGAGAGAGAGAGAGAGAGAAGTTGCTAGGTTGTTGACTATTAAATGATGTATGGTTTATATACAGTATAGTTGACTGAGAATCAGGGTTAACTACAACAGGTTATAGTTCCTCTGAAACGTCACGGCATTATTTTTTTCAGAACAATTCTTGATATAGAATTAAGTTCCAATGACAACATATAAAGTTACATGAGCATAGAGTACCCTTGCCTGCCACAAATTTTATTTTTCTTGAGGCAGCGTATCTAGACACTGGTGTATGTAATAAGACGAATCATACCAATACATAAGTGCAACCTTCTCTCTCTTGACCAATAAAATAAGCCTGTCTTAGCTAAGAACAGTGTATCATCTGCATTCATGTATATTTCTTTACGTCCTACCGGCTGTAGCACAACACAATATTAAAGTGCAATATACCTCATGTTGTCAATTGGGAATCTGTAAAGAGAAAAGTTTTAATTTATTCTTCGACCAACATATCTACATATCTGTTATTCTGATCTTTGGACAGCAAGGAGCGCAGTACGTACTATTTCATTGTTCTTCCACAAATCACCACCCACAACCATATCACTGGAGTCATCCATCTTTCAAAGTGCCGAATCTACAAAATACTCAAGAATGGCCTTTACAGCTGCACGTTAGCCACCAAGATGATGACAGTGGAACAAGGTAAGCCAAGCAGGATCAAGTTCAAGGCAGAGCTCCACCTTTAAATTTTGGAAGGTTGGGAGGACCCGCATTCCCCTCAACCCGCGAACGTACACCTTCGTCTGAGCCAGTCCCTTTTAGAAAAGAGAGATATATTTTAATTAATTACTGATCGTGCAATCTCAGTGAGAAGATATCAGATGCCTATAGTCATATTATAATAACTAACACCGGCTATTCTGAACTCTGACACTTATATAAACTACAGTGAATGAAAGACTTGAAGATTATAAGGCTACTAAGACAAAACCTTGGCTCCACTATTTAAAGTACTGTTTATGACGTACCCTGCGCCTCATGGCTGAGATAGTGAAGGTCTACATTATAAGCCAGCTCCAGAATTAATAAATCTAACCTAAAGATTAGTGTGCCCCCCCCCCTCCTTTCTCTCTCTCTCTCCCTCTCTAGTTAGCGTTACATTGGTGTAAACTCATGTGATATGGAGATCGCACGTTTAGCACTAATGTCCCAATACTTTTGAATTCTCTGCCAAATTCTGTTACATATTCTGTATCAATTAATGTTTTTAGTAAAACGATTTAATTAACACTGTTTGTTTATGACTGTTTTGAATTAACTGTGTTTCATGTTTCATTTAAACATTTATTATTATTATTACTATCATCATCATCAGCATCATCATCATCATCGTCGTCGTCAACACGACCACTACTATCATCAATACCAACACAATAGAACTAAAGGTAAACGAAAGATTATTGTTCGTCAAGTAAATAGAGCAGTCACGTGTTCAGTGTTCTGCTACTGTGTTGGGGACACGTGCTGGCAACTTTTATGTTTGTCGTTGTTAAATCAGCACGGTAGACATCAGGCCATATAAAAATATGCTACTGATTGATGCAGTTTGTCTTTAATTTGCACTGCATGAACTCACCTGGAACATATATACTCCTTTGTGTAATTTCCTAAGAAAATTAGTTGGTCACGTCGAATACCTTTATTGATGGATGAAGTATCACACACACACACACACACACACTGAGACACGGCAATGATTAATTTCATTTTCATACACCACACGGAACATCGAGTTTAACATAGTTACAAATATCACACAAACACACACACACACACACACACACACAATTAATGTTCTGATTAATAGGTTTCTTTTGAACCATAGAAAATTACTGCTGAATGTAAACCGTGGGATGAGAGTAGTTATCTTGTATGTATTTATATTAATTTATCATTGAACCACACGCACGTGTTGTTTGTTTACCGCGAGTTGTGCTGTCGTACGTGCTTCCGCTTTCTGTACGTAGCCTACACAAAACCGATTCCCTGTGGGCGTGACAGATTTGTCACGTACGAAAAGCGGATTAGCTGATCCCCACAGGCTGATGAGTACCCCAAACGTATATATGATCTATGTATGTTTTGAGGTGTGTTTGTGTGTGTGTGTGTGTGTGTGTGTGTGGGAGGGGCTTTATATTTAGTTTCATGCATATAGATTTATGGAGGTATAGAATGATGATGATTGATGTTTTACGGCCACTTTTTGCACATGGTAAGCTAAATGGGCCGAGCGACCTCCAAAGGTAACGAAGCGAGGTCAAAGATAAAATACCCTTTAGATATGCCCACGCCGAGCACCCTAGTTAATGTGTTGGGTCACAACAATAAACGTCGTGGGTAGGTGATTATATTGTATAGCGCCGCAATCTCTATGAATATAAAAAAGTGTGCCAACTAGGGACGTACTACGTAAGACACTCTGACATTCAGAGGCCATCCCACAGCTGGAGAAAATAAAATTAGGTACTCAGTTAATAGGACCACATTGCAAATAAGGATTAACGTTTTCCTACGTTATTTCTGTTTCACTACAACAAGTTTCAACAAGATCTGATCAAAATTTCTATATTCATTGCGGTCTTTTACAAATAAATGTTCTCCGTATTACACGAACGTATTATTGTGTTAGGCTTCAGCCATTCTTCGTATTCGGGTTGATTTGTCCTGATGTTTTCTGGTGAATAATCGCATTCTAGACGTACTCTAATTGAGATTTGGGGTGTGGCTTTATAAATGCGTAGATATATGTATACAGCCATTCTCCGTCACTTTTCTTAAAGTGCAGTACAACGGATTGCCTTTCTCTAGGTTCGTATAGATAGTTCCACTAGATTGTTTGTATGTGACCAAATCACTGTTATTTGTCTTTGTGCGAACTCTGCATAGCATTTTTAGAAAAAGGTCTAAATCTTGAGCTCAGTAATGGAGGCCAAATGTCTGACTAGACCATTTAGAGTCGTAAATGCTGAATATCTTATTGATCTGGCTCTGGAACTGTAAAATAGGAATATATCAACTTGTTATTTTCTACCAAAAGTAAGCGGCTGTATTCAACTGTAACAAGTTGCAAATAATCTCCTGCTGGCAATGAACCACAGAAGTAAAAGTCAGTACGCTGGCATGTCAACATCTTCGACGTTTTGAACAATGGGTGCAATAGTTTGACAACTTAAACAACTAAAAAAAACCCACTGATTTTGCTTCGTGATCTGTGAAATATTAGTTGTGTATATTGCTACTGAGTGTGATGCTGTGCACCTAGTAATCGGATAACGCTTAAACGTGTAGATCAGACAGAGAATTTCAAGGTCAAGCCGACCCCTCAAAACGACTTTTGGACGTACGTTGGCTCGTGGAAATCACGTTTCAGAGTCACGCTAGCGCTATATTAATCCTGGTTTATCACTGTTTTGTCCATTGACCTAAAAGAAAACTAGACCGAGCAATCAGTGGTGTTTGAATGGGCCGCCATGACCTTCCGGTAGGTGAAAAAGCAACGTTGAAGCGGCTGCACTTCGAGTTTTGAACCTACCAATTCAGACGTTTATTGTGATGTGTGCATATAATTTTGTCTGTGCTGACAATCCGTATTAATTCCTCTCCTACTATATGCCATGAAATATGTAAATGTCGTTTTATGCAAGTCCGTAGATCTAGTTTAATTTGGGATCAAACGCCAGAGATAGGCCGGGGGGTTCAGCGATACAACACTAATTCACCACGTTTATAAACCGGATTTTCCAGTCTGCGTTCCTATTTCCTCGACCGGAAGTTGGGACCTGTTTGCCATCAAATCGGCGGACGTGTTCGGTCTAGTTTTCTTTTAGGTCAATGGTTTTGTCCGTTGTCCGGCTGTTACAGTAATGATATATGTTTGTTATCACAGTTACGTGCTGAATTGTGTATGTACTATAACCACTGCGTTGTTATTTACCATATTATCATGACAACCAATATGATACAGACGGCTCAATTTGGAGAATCCGATGTCTCTCGTAAATCACTATATACTCTTGCGATTTGTATCTACTCGAAGATTGAACAGCATATGTGCTTTTTGTTGTTGCTAGAATTCAAATTAACATAAAAGAGAATTCGTTGTTGATTATTTTTTATTACTTTGTGTGTTAAAAGAAATCGGCAAAGATAACGCACAAGAGACAATATTTCAAGTGAATATTTTAACGGAGAAGACACAAATTACCTTAATTAACCATGTAGATTTATATAATTAAACTAAAAAGCTGAACAATATTTACTTATATAGTCTTTGATTTAGAAAACAAAATAAGCAGGGGTGTTGAACAAACTGAAAAAAACTTGTTTGGTAATTATAATCATGTACGTTTAGTAAATTAAAAAAAAACTTTCTTATTTTGAAGTATTAAAAGATTATTTGTTCGCTAGCTATGCCTATAATTGTTATTAGTGATGTGAATTGACTTTAATATTAAAAAAGAAGTCGTGCACTCATTTAATTTTAAGAATAGCGTAAAAGGTGTCATCACAACCCTAATCGTTTCATATTTTTATACACGTATACAATTTTCTTTGATATAATTTCTGAAAATACTGCTACTAACAAATATTAATAACAATGAACTGAAATAAGCTATATTTTCCTTTATTTTTAATATACAATCATTGAATTCTCGGGAACTATTCCTCTTTTATTGTCATAAATTGCCAAATGCGTACCTCATTGTAATTGTACCATATGAGCTAGGTCCTGACTATCATCATAATATGAGGCCCCATTTAGTCTACCAAGTGCACTAAAGTGGCCGTAAAACAACAATTAGTCATCTTCAGCATAATACAATTCTATCTGTATTTATTGTATTTTTCGATCCACCCATCTACATTGGAGTGGACACACATTCTCTCTCCCTCTCTCTCTCTCTATTTATCTATCTATCTATATATCTATCTTAGGGGTCCACTTTCAGTTCGGTATTTAAAACTTTTATTTAAAATATTTATGCTCGTCCTATACCAACTCGGCCCGCCCATACCAAAAAGACCCGTATCTTAACTAAATCCGCCCACATTTTGACCAACTCGGCCCACAGACTAATCATGTCGGCCCATGTTCACGCCCAACACGTGATACTGGGAGAGGAGGTTGATTGATCAACAAGTTATTTACTTTCAAATAGAAAATATTCATATTACATTTACCTACGTATATTTGTATTGTGTGAAATGGTCTATATGAGGGTCCTAAGCTGCCCTTTCCATGTCGTTTCTCCCATCTGTTAATAAAATTATAATAATAAATAAGGTATATATTTTAAAAAAGTGTCTTTATTAGCAGAACCAATTGAATCTAATTAGCCACCATCAACCTCTTCCAAAAAGTGGGTCTGCAACAGTAGTTATGAGAATCTTGAAATGAATAAGCTGTCTAAGCCAATACATTTTTTTTTAATTTGCGGTGATATGATCATATTTTAGAGTAATTGTTACTATCCGAGCTGCACTATACTGAATTTGCTGAAGGCGATTGATGTACGTTATAATCACTTATATGCCATAAAGCAGCGGATTACAATATTAAGTCTATACGAGGTGACCGTTTCAGAAACTGTGTGATATCAGTCTATCAAGTGAACTGTATGCAAATGTTTGGGATTGCTCTAATTCAGTCTAATGTCACTTACTAATTATCTCACAGTTTTAACCTGAAATTGTCACTATAATAACTGATTTATTAATAAGTGGATATAATGCAGCAAAGTCATATTTTACAGATCTGTAGTTGTTTCGAGGTTTTCTCTCCATTGTTGAATTTCTCTCGCAAAATAAATATTTTGGCTTGTAATTTTCTACAGGTGGAGCGTTGATAAGGTTCCAGATTATTGCCATTCATATACTCTGCTTAGATAATCTCAACCGAGTTGTGCTTCCCCGTTAAACATTAAATAAAAATACATTTATGCTCGTCCATTAAACGGCTTGTGGCATATCCCTCAAAGTCATTATTTGTTCATATAGACTACATGAAAATATCCTCACTAGACTGGGGACCAAACACTATTGAGTATCCCGGTCTTAATTGATCGTATGCTGTTTGGACTCTGCACTTTTCACCACATGACATGGTTCTAGTGTAACAAATAACCCTCGATGTCTGGAAATACTTCTTGGACAGCACGCAACTGAAATGGTACTCGCGAAATAAAAACTGATTGGACCTGCTCGGCTTCGGCACGTAACATCCAGCGACCTCAAGGACTTCAACTATGTATAATAGTCTCTGGATCTTTTCTCTGATATCAAAACAAAGCAACTTTAGCGAATTGTGTCGGTGTACGACTGTCACTCACGATATGAAATTATAATTATATGCAAAACTTCCGAATTGCTTAGCTAGGGTTGTCACACGAAAGTAGGACAGATGCCCACCGCATTAATGCCTACAGGACAAATTATCACTAATAAAGTGGGAGATTGGACAATTGCCCACCAAGAAAAAATAATAAAAGGAAGAGATTAAAAAATAAATAAACGACATTTATTTACATTCTAGCATGTATATTTTATATAGTTATAGCTTGCAGTGATGCCTTTTCGAAGTCGGTGACCAGAGCTGTAGGATCTTTATATTTTAATCGGATTTTTAAAAAAAATTGGAACTAAAAAAAAAACATTCAAACATTTCCTAACACACAATTAGTATGACTTGTTAAAATAACAATAAATACAATAATCGTAACAAACAAATGAAACAACAAAATTAAAATAAATTAAAATTCATGATTTGTTTTGAACAGCATAATTTGTTGCACGTTCGCAAACCGAATTTGTTCATTTGTGAAAAGTTGTTGCATGATTTACCATATTACTATTATCCCATTATACGCTATAACCAAAGTATATTTATTTCGCATGTTAATATCAGGCAGATTATGGATATACAATGCTACAGAGCAACAAAAAGAACCCTTTCCATTAAGCTGCTCTTTATTCATTCTGGCAAAGAAAGCCATTAGAATTCAGGCGAAATCTCCAACACCACCGACGAGTAAAGTTCGTCGACGAAGACATTGCCGTAAAGTCAACAAAATCAACATTCTAACAGGTGTTGATGTACAACATGTATCATACAGAGCCCAGCTGACATTCAACACGACACGACAACAATACTTTGTGGTTTCAAACTCACAGTTTGAGATTTGTGTTGGTTCACCTGTTCGCTGGTACCAGTGGCGGAGCAAAGGGGGTGGGTCAGTCCTGTGTTACGGGACAGAAGTTGTCGTGTCAATATGTGTCGACAACTATTGTCTCAACCTACTACGGGCCAAAAGTTGTCGCGGGCCAATATTCCTCGCCAATTAATATCCCTCGCTTGAGTAGATAACACACCTTTGTCGTCATGGTTGGCGATTATCATGATTAAAACAAGTATCTCAGTTCAGATGTTACTTGGCTACAATAAGTCAACCAGCCTGTCAATTCCTTTGTACAATTTACTGAGTATATTTGCATTCATCCACGGATTTATTAATAATAACATACCCCCCCCCCGTCTTTTGTTAATTTGACAGACAATTATATTATAATGCACTTAATTATAGTTTTAAATTATAGAAAATAAATATAAAACGATACTTCAATGCAACACATCGAAATCATTTAGCACATACAAATACACGCAGTTAACTACTGACTGTTGAACATACACATAATATATACAAATATATACATATACACATACAAATACACGCAGTTAACTACTGACTGTTGAACATAATAATAATAATAGTATAATAATAATAATAATATGTGATATTTATATAGCGCCCTATTCAGCTAGAAGCTGCTCTAAGGTGCTTTACAATATTATTTACAATATTATTATCCCTGGCTCAGACCTGCTTCCACCCAGCACATATCTCAACTCCCAAGGGAGCATACAACGCATGCTGCCATTATAGCCATCGCGTTCTGTCAGGTACTCATTGTTTTTATGGATGAGTCAACCAGTCGCCACATGACAGCATTGTAGCTCACGGAGTCTCGAACCCGCGACTGTTCGGCTACGAGTCATACGCTCTAACTAACTGCGCTATCACAAAATTATATATTTAGGAATTTATTCGTTGATATATACAAATGTACATACAAATATGTACAAATATATACATATACACATCTGAGTTTAAAAAAATTACATACATGTAGAACATATGCACACATTTTCTCAAATTTAAAAATTGTAATTTGTTTTGTTTTCAGTTCTTGCACGTATGACAGATATGTTCTGTTTTAATATGCTTATCACGATTTATGTGAAATTGCCTCGTGCACAAGTTAGATTGTAGCATCTTCTTACTCGCTAGTTGTCTGCAGTGGCAGACTAACTGGATGTCTTGGATAATATGTGGGTCTGGAGTGCGATCACCACCCAACTGTGGGAATAGCACAGTTTACCCATGACAAAACATGCGATAATGTGATTGCGCATCGGTGGCGCATCGAACTCACAAACTGTTGGGTCAATGCCTAGGCATATCGCCATTGCTGTAGCTGTAGCTTGAATGACACAATCGAAAATCGATGCCATTTGTCTGTTGTGATGCATCTTCCCATTCCAGGCGGATATTGTCACTAGATGTATGGAATGCCATGTGACATAATTACTCCAGAAGACGTTGAGATGGTCGTGGAGTGTGTCGGCGCAGAGTCATATAATTTGACGGTTCCTGGCTGACAGTTGACAGTCGACGCTAAGATCCAGTGTTGTCGTTCAGGAAGGGGATGGCAATCTGTCCCTCAGTTCCCCTTGAGCATGGTCTATATGTTCATCGCTCAACATCTCACGGCCACGGAGTTGCTCCAGATTCACAGCCAGTGGTCTCGAGAACTTGCCAGTATGTTTAGATGGCCGTATCATTTTTATCGTCATAATCGATACATTTGCGTTTCTTTTGCGTGGTTGGTGCAGGGACGACGGGAAACTCTGCAACAACGAAGGACACTGGAGAAACAGAAGGCACTGGAGTAACGGGGGACACTGGAGTGGGAGCCGACGAAGTGACGATAGAAACGAGAACGATGGAAGGCACTGGGATGATGGTCTGGGTGGGTTCTCCCTGAAGCACTGGTGAACCAGAGAGATGAGGTCGCAGGTGATCATAAACCACAGTTTGTTTCAAATCACGTTTGAGGCGCAAATCGTACAACGTCACAAGTTGTTTGTCCACCTTCGAGATTGGGGGTTCACCATCGGCAACACTTGAATCGGTAATATCAGAAACGATATTACATTGATCACAACAAATATTCAATATCTATAGCACAGTCTCTCAAGACACATTATCACAAGATTATAACACGTTTGGGCTTGCAACGTAATCACTACTTATTTCTTGCACATGGTCTCGGTAAACAAACGTGTCTGGGCTTGCCGCTTTAAATCGAATTTGATTGGCTGTTCCCCCACGTGATCTGCAAATCAAGCGTCATAAGGCGTCTGATTCGCTGTTCATTGCTCTGAAACAATATGGCGAAACGCGCATCTGATTCGCCGTGCGCTAGTTCTGCGAAGAAAAGAAAACACGCTGCAAAAATATCAACTGGAATGGGCGACTCAGATGGATTTTATATGCGCCAGTGATAAGGGAGCGATGTTTGCGTACTGGAAAGTGTGCAACGTGCACGTGAATGTATCGTTCGGTGGCAAGTACGATGTTGTTCGCCATTCGAAGTCGGCAAGTCATGGCACTTTGAAGAACGCCACGAAGACACAGCCGCAGATGAAATCCTTCTTTGTAACTTCGAAAACGACGGACCTCTCCACCAATGTGTTAACCGCCGAGGTAACCATTTCACGAAATTGGCCAAGCAGTGGTTCCCCGATAGTGATATTGTTGGAAAGTTCACGTCGGGCCATATGAAGACCACCACGATCATCAAGAAAGCGTTGGCCCCTCGTCTTGATGCCGATGCCAGTGGAAGAGCTGCTGATTGACGTGTACTTCCACTTCAATCACAGCGCCAAACGCAAAGAAGAATATCGCGAGTTTCTGGAGTTCTGTGACGTGGCACCTTTAAAGATCATGAAGCACACCAGCACACGGTGGCTGAGCTTGGGGAAATGCGTCAACCGCTTTCTGCAGCAGTGGCCGGTACTGTTAAGCTACTTTGAAAGCCACGAGGATCGTGAACGGCCAGGCCGTGTGAAGCGATGTGCCGACTACCTCGCCAGTGTGGAGATGAAGGCGTACTTCATGTTCCTGTCTTTCATCCTTGAGCCGTTGAATGCGTTCAACACGATCTTCCAGACAGATGCTACGCAGATCGCCATCCTCATCCCCGAGATGAGCCGTCTTCTTCGCCTCTTCATGGCGAAATTTGTGTTGATGTGTGTCATCAAATCTGCTACAGATCTGACAAAGGTGCCCTTTGCTGAGAGGTCTGTACAGCTGGATGACGACATCCTCGTTATTGGCATGGGTATGCGAACCATGCTGGCAGACAGTGATGATGACTTGGCTGACAGCACAAGAACGCGGATTTTCAAGAGTGTGCGTCACTTCTACGTTGCCGTTGTCGAGAAGATGGTGAAGATCTTCCCATTTCACTACACATTGCTGAAAGATCTCTCTGTGTTGAATCTAGACCCAAGTTGCGCGACACATGGAGTCCAACGATTGTGGGGAATTTGGCCACTCGTGGCAGATGATGAAATCGAACATCTCGTGGAAGAGTTCTTGGACTGCCAATTGAGTCCGGATGACGATCTGCCAGCTGTTACGAGTGACAGTGGTGTCGACACGTTCTGGGCCGAGATGGGTCGCAAGAAGACACGTGTGATGACGACGCTGACAGTGACTGTACATAGCTACGCCGACAGTGAACGTGTGTTCTCAGTGGTCCGACACAGACTCGCGTTCGCAGCTCGGCAGTGACACCCTCCGTGCGCTGCTGTCTTGCAAGATCAACACAGACGATCCTTGCTATGCGTTTGTCCCAGACAAGGATCTTTTCAAGGCAGCCAAGTTAGCCACATGGAATTATGTACGGGAACACCAGTGAAGGAGTGTGTCTGTTCTGGGCGACATGAACGTTTTTCTTTTCTGATTTATTTTCTGTTGATCAATTTCATGTAAATTGTTGAGTAATAATAAAATTTGTTATTCACTCTCATGGAAAGTATTGTGTTACCTTAGACCACCTGATTTATGTATAAATGCCTTATTTACGTATAATGCCCGATTTTCGGAGCCCCTCCGATTTACGTATAAAAGCCAGATTTTCAGAGACTCCGATTTACTTATAAATCTCTCACATTGGCATTTCCAAAATTTAACATGTATGCTGTCTGCAAGTTTGCGATTGGATGTCAAAGAGTCACTGATACCAGGGATAGATTTTGGTTGCGAGATTTGTTATAATTTATATTCGTTTGCTGAGAATAGACAAATAATATGAAAACATTATATTGTACACCTCTTTATATACAGTTTGATGTAACCTTCTCATCATGTTAATCGCCATTTGTCTTTAGCTTGTATATCAGTTACCTTTGTTGTCATTCTATCATGGCAATGGTTTGTCAATTACTAGTTCAGATCTGCTTAGAATAGAATTACTCATTATATAAAGGTCAATAATCTAGTCTGCTTCAGATTTGGTTATGGCTGGTTAATAATAGTGTGCTTTGAAATATGGTTTTCCCTGAATGGCCTAGAAAAGAAAGCAAAAATCAACTTTTCTGACTGACCAAAATTCGCCATTTTTTGCTGTCACCAATATGTTCAAAATGACGAAATCGCCAGATTTTGCTGTCGCCAAATTAAGCTGATCTACAGTATGCAGATTAGCCTTTAAAACGAAGACAAATGTGTTATGCCTACAAACTAGATACCTAAAATCCGCCAGCGGGACTTTCAGCGTTTTTTTTTTCTATTTCAATTACTGTCGTGTTTTTCAGGTATACGTTTTTGTTAAAAATGTGAACATTTGTAAAAGGAGTGAAGGGGCCAATTGTACAGAAATTAAAATAATACATAAATTGGTTGTGTGGGTCCCAATAAGTTTTGTATTTCATGGATCACTTTGAGCTGGCAGCCATGTGTATAATTAATTATGTGATAGTATATACACGCATGCTCAGTGAATGCATACGGAGAGTGATGACGTCACAAACAACTTATGAATGACAGTATTTCACTGGGCAAAGGTACGTCGGAGTTTACTAAGAGACAAAAGATAGTACCGAATATTCATAATGATTCCATATAAGGTTATTGAATGCTGCCAGGAGACAAACTCAGCGTACATACGAACGTGTACGTGCCGTTTTATTGAACCATTGTCAGTTACAATTATGATATTTAAAAGGTTTTTACATTTTTAAATCAATGTATTTCACACAAAGAAAACAATATGTTGAAAAAATACGGTATAAATCTGAAAAGGATATTGACAACCAAAGAATTACTTTAACGTATCTTGGTGCGTTGCAAACAGGCCCGCGTAATTAACTCAATGATCAACTCATAATGTTTAATTTTCATGGAGGTCTGAAATAAGTAACTTTTGCACTTACTCGCTCTAGTGTCAGCATAGTTGGTCTAGTGTTAAAATATTTTACTTGACATGCAGGTCCAGTAAGGCTATAAGTTAGTTTCACACTCTGTATATAATATATATATATATATATATATATATACGTGAACATTTGTCAAAACTAACTGCATGATAATGGTATTCGCAATGGCACTTTGGTAATATGATGATATATTGTATGTGCCACCACCACTCCACTACTCCCTCCAATCTTCTCTAAAAAAAACCTACAAAATCCATATATATATATATATATATATATATATATATATATAGGGAATTGTCCCTCAGCACCGTCAGCGTTGTTGTCCGGTAGTCCCCGCATAATCATCTGATCCAATCAGCACCGACTTGACTGAGTCGAGAACAACCCCCCACTAAAACTCCTCCCACACATTCAAACAGGTATATAAAGGGGAATTCTCCATCCAGCACAGTTGTTTCAACCTGCGACCATTGGTGCCAATGGTCGCAGGTTCGAACCCCGTAAGAAGTCGAAACTTTTCCAGGGATTAATTTCTCGGCTCACTACATCGTGGGTGGCTGACCACGTTAAATGGCGCTGCCGTCTCCACTGAATTATTTAAAATAAAGGGGGACGTTAAAAAACCCCTGAGGACGTAAAACACTCTGGCAGTGACCACCCTCAGGGTATTTCGGCTCCATCTTTCCGTACTGCTCCCCTGTGAGTGGTGGGGGAGGAGGTTTCTCAACCACTCCAACATAGAGGCTGTGCTGATTAAGCGACAGCCTGGGGATTCTCCCCGAACAACAAAACCATCCAGCACAGTTGTGAGCTCCGGTGGCCTAGCGGTTAAGCACCCGGCACTTGGTGCCAAAGGTCGCAGGTTCGAACCCCGTAAGAGGTCGAAACTTTTCCAGGGATTAATTTCTCGGCTCACTACATCGTGGGCGGATGACCACGTTAAATGGCGCTGCCGTCTCCACTGAATTATTTAAAATAAAGGGGACGTTAAAAACCCCTGAGGACGTAAAACACTCTGGCAGTGACCACCCTCAGGGTATTTCGGCTCCATCTTTCCATACTGCTCCCCTGTGAGTGGTGGGGGAGGAGATTTCTCAACCACTCCAACATAGAGGCTGTGCTGATTAAGCGACAGCCTGGAGATTCTCTCCGAACAACAAAACAATCCAGCACAATTAACGTGTTGTCCAGTGGAGACTCGCATGTCCCTTGATCCAATCTCCGCTGACTTGACTATACCGTTACAAACATTCACTAACAAAGCTTTCACACATTCAACCCACACCCCGAAAACATTAATACAGTATAAACCCAACCAAACCCCGCGGCTACGACATCTACACCCGTGCTATCCCAACAACCGGCCGGCCACAAATCCCCAAGCGGCACCGAACGGGTGACCACCGACTTCTTTCGCACATCAATCAATCGGAGCTCTATGGTTTCACACCGATTTGACCCCACAATTGGTCAGCCACAAACCGTTAAGCGGCACGTACGGGCGATTACTATTTCTTCATAACATAAATTAATTCGACAACCGGCCATGACTTTACAGTGTCTCTTTGTATTAGCTAGATGGTTTACACCGTAGTGTTGGTCACGTTAATTACCGATTTTTAACATGTTTTTTCTCGCACTAACATGTTATGCACTTATATCTTTGCCACATTTCATATTTCAATAGTGCACACACATTCTTTCACAAAGTTAAGAAGTTCCTATAACATGTAAAAACATAAGTTTTAATTATGGATACATGTATTGACTATAGCTTGCCAGTTATCAAAAATAATAGTTTAATATAAACCTATTTTAGAGGCATTTATATACAGATTAGTACTTTAACAATAAACTATTGGTAAATGTCCATTTACTTACTGTACAATTCGTCTTTCAGAAAAATAACACAATCATGTTGTAAACTAAGTTTTGTTTGTTCCGTTTCGTGCCTTAAATTGTCTACCAGGTACGAAAGTCAACAACATTCTATGAAAGTAAACTTATTTAAAGGGCCTTTTAATATCAACAAGCTCGTAAAAAGTAAGCCTTCATCGTGTATATTGATTGACATGCTAGTATATATACAAAATGCCATTATGTCTTGAATAACTGTACGCTATCAATGCGTAAACTTAGTTGTACTTTTGTGTGTTTCTCCGGCCTGAAATTCCTCGTTAGCGAAGACGATTCACTTGGCCTCAACGCATCGGGAGCACATATTTGGGACCGCGACAACTTTTGTCCCGTAACACCTTGTACTTTAGGAAGAAGAAACATGGGGCGAGTTGATTAGTCTGTTGGCCGAGTTGGTTTGGGCCGAGTTTGAAATGGACCGAGTTTTCTTTCATGTCAATAACTAACATTAGACTTAGAGTCTAGACCGAAGACACTTTTATGACTAGACTAGACTGTTGGAATTTTAGTGGCAAACTGCGCAACATATGATAATCGAATATGACATCTCTCTTCTTTTGTGTCATAAATCTAGCTGTACTTGCTCAGGTGACGAAGACAGCATCAGCAGTACACAGCGACCATCATTACCAGCCTACCTGGGATTCTATTGATGGGAGGCCACTACCTTCGTGGTATGATGACGCCAAGTTTGGCATCTTCATCCACTGGGGTGTCTTCAGTGTGCCCAGTTTTGGCTCGGAGTGGTTCTGGTGGCACTGGCAGGGTAAAAATATGACGGAATATGTTAAATTCATGAAAGACAACTACAAGCCTGGCTATACTTATGCCGATTTTGGTCCACATTTCACGGCCGAGTTCTTTGATGCCAACCAATGGACAGAGTTACTCAAGTCGTCTGGAGCAAGGTATGCCTGTCGGCCCTATGTAGAGTCTAACTGTTAGTATGAGCTTATTCTGATCTGAGGCAGTGACTCTAGTTATGCAATTGCTTATTTTGATTTTATCATTAGGAAGGTCATTGAACAATCTTTAAACCAACAGACCAAGAGAAAAGCTTTAGTATAGATCAAGTCCTTTAATAAATAGATCTATAATACTATATCAGTATATGATTATGAAAAAAGACTATTTCATTACTTCATTACTTATGAGTCAGAATGATAAATACTGAAATAGATCTATTTAGCTAATTTCTTCAATACTAGATCTAGACTAATTAGAGAGTCTAACTTAACTTAAATTTTAACACTAAAATTTCAGATTAGTATTCCAATTTGCCATTTAATAATTAATTAATTATTTTAATTAAATTTATTATTACTAGGGAGTGTAGTTAATTTTAATCAAAACTCCTTAATAATTATCTTATTTGTCCAGGTAATATTCTGTAAAAATTAAGATATCCCACCAGGATCTTAAATAAAGAAATTAATAAAATAGGTAATTAATTATAATTAGATTATGTTTTGGTTATTTGGGATTATAAATTAATCTGATTTCTATCTTAATTAAAAGAAATATCCAAGCACAGAAGGCCAATCAGAGTTCTTAAAAATGAACTTAATACTGATTTATAATTACTTGTATAATTATGTGATTAATTAGTAATAGCAAACTACACATGTAGTTGAAATGGAAATTATTGTTTGAGAATTCATTTAATAGCAGACTGATTCAAAGAATATTTTACATGAAGGAAGACTGTAGTTTGTATTTCAATTACTGAAATACTATGAAGTAATCACAGATCAGAATTGTTTGATCACTGCAAAAAATTATGGATTTGATTTTTAAAATTTTTATTATGTTTCATTTGATTTTTATGATTATTGTATTTATTGTTATTCCAACAAGTCATACTAATTGTGTGTTAGGAAATGTTTGAATGATGTTTAGAAAAAAAATTGTGATTTAAATCACAGCAAAAAATTAAATAAATCCTGCGTTTTGATTTTTATTATGTTTCATTTGATTTTTATGAGTACTGTATTTATTGTTATTCTAATAAGTCATACTAATTGTGTGTTAGGAAATGTTTAAATGTTGTTTTTAAAACAATCTAAAAAATCGGTTTAAATTTTTTAAATCCGATTTGTTTTATAAACAAATCAGGATTTTTTTGCAAACCTGTCACAGATTGAAATATATATCTTAATCGGTTAAAATGTAGTTTTCTCTAATATTAGGTTTTTGGTCAAACACAATTTGTATTCACACCGTTAACACCAATACCATCAATTCAAGTACCAGTTCTCATTACATGTATACATTATAGTAAGTAGGTGAAGCTTCTCTCCTATTTGTTCTGGAGCATAAGTTTAGAATCCTTTGCCTCCTACAAGATATGGGGGTCAGATATGCCCACACGGGTCAGATATGCCCACGCAGAGATTCAAACTCAGATGGTAGCGCGACCTGTGGTTCACCGTGCTACCAACTAGACCACGGAGGCACCCTATAAGCTGGTACGACATGTGATATATACCATGTGGTGCAGACATTGGGTCAATTCCATAAACAAATTTATCAATTCCAGAATTAAATTACAGGGTAACCCATACCTGGCCAATCATGGAATAGGAGTAGATACTAGAAAATACAAAACAGGAAAACACTGTTTGGGGTAAAACATTAGCATCGAAGAATGTTATTGCTCTTTTTAGTAAAAGAAAACATAAATAGTAAAATATTTTTGTGGACATTTTGTGATCAATTCCGAATTCATCAATTAAATTTCGCAATTCTCAAATAATTATAATTCCAGAATTGAATTGATTCCCTGCGATGTTGTGATGTTTGTGCGATGTTGTGTGTGCATGATGATACATGATGCTATATCTAAATATGGGATCGTGATACAGATATGACATTATGTGATGATCTATATGTTATATGATCTATGATGGTAGAAGAAAAAGAAAAAACAAATCACATTAGTAGAGCATTATTTGGTATATAAATATTTAACACAAGAGGAGTATGTACATATGAACATAGATGATGAGTAATTAGAAAATGACCACATAATTCATTATCAATATAATTTTGAATTAACATTGCCTCATCATTATATACATCAGAACCAAACCACCTTAAAAATCTGCCTTAAAATCATATACTGGATATATATTGATTAGTATGCAGGAAAAAGCTTGGGTTAAACACATTTCATAAAAATCTAGGTTATAATCCCGTCAGGATAATATAGTCTTAAGCCAAAATCTCTTCTGGACATTAAACCCCCTCACAATTTCTTTTTATTTACATTTATATTTTTCCTCCCATTAATAAATTAAATGTTTTAATTAATAAAATACTTTTTTTAAACTAAATACATTTCAGTAAAATCAATTTATTGTTGTTCATTTGATAAATGATGATTTAGTTTAATCGCAATTCACTGTCCTAGTCTATTGAGATGAGGGGGATCGACTTGTAAACAAATTAAACTTGACTTTTTTTGTTAATCTGCTTGATATCAATGGAAGTCACATACCTGTCACTTTCCATTGGAAGCCACTAGTCCATTGTTTATAAGGAAGCCAAGTATTATCTCACAGCAACGATATGGTACTAGATCTAAACATTACCAGAACTACAACTATTACTACTAGAATTATAGAGGTCAGAAGTGTGGACTCAAGATCATACAGGATGGATATATGTATAAATATTGTATACCTGGAAGTTTGATTCTGTTTATTAATTCACAGCTATTGCGTATGTTTTATTTATTGCAATTAGGAATCATATTTTGTGTATAAAATACCTTTGTTTTGATCATATTGTATCAGTTGTTACCTTCATCTGAAAAATATGCACTATTTCTGGCAGACAAATATTACCAATCCAACATGGCTGTTACTCTTTGTTACAATTTTGCACAAACATTTTATTTTCCACTCAAACACTGAGGCAATATTTATGTTTAAGTAAACAAATGATGAACTATAAGGACAGCCATTAACAGTCTGCAGAGATCAAGATCAAACCCTGGTTGCAACTGCCTTGTTCCATGATTGTTGTGGCGACTCAGTAACCAGGTGCAGAAGACGTCACACTGTAGGCCAAACTGTACAAGCTGTGTCTAGAGTCTAGACAGCTGAACCCAACCCACAACTACTCAACCCACACACAACCCAAACCCACAAATCTTAACCCAACCCATACCCCTATTAAAAATTATATTGAACCGTGCCCAAACCACAAGAATGGAGTCTGAATCCGAATCGTACAACATACAAAGATTCATATTAAGATAATTTATTGAAAAATGAACTGAACTTTTCCATTGTAACTTATTCACATCTTTATATTAAAATCCTGTAGTATCCTATAGTGACTATTTAGACAAATGTCCTGCAGCATGTATCAGCAATGAAAGAAGACAGTGTCACTGACTTTGCTTACTGGCTTGTATTTTGGGGAGTATCCCCAGACTGTCGCTTGTTTAGCTTGTATTTGTGGGTTCCATGACATAAGCTCACAAGACAAAAGCTGTGAAGATATAGGCTCACAAGACACGAGCTCACACCCTTAATGAAAAAAATAAACAAAAGCTCACAACAGTTAAATTTTTTAATTAATTTTTACGCAAATATATATATATATATATAAAGGTGTTACTTATCACATACAAATGTCATATTACATATAATGCATAAATATCATAAATAACATAGAAATTCACTCTAGGCTGCCCTGAGGAAAGATGAGATGTCCTCATTGGATTTACTCACAGGATTTATCTTTCTTCTACATCATTGAGGATAATCTCTCTTTGATTGACAAGGAAGCCATCATATGTGATTACATCAAAGGGATCACTAATTGCAATGTCTATTTTCATATTATCATTGAACTCTTCTAATTATACTACATCACACACACGCAAATATTTCTGACATGGAAAAATAAATTTGAAAATTGGATGGAAAAATGTATTTCAGTTGTGAGATTTTGTCTCTTTTTTCATTAAGTGTGTGAGCTTGTGTGTTGTGAGCTTTTGTTGGCACACTGTATTTGTGTGTATTACACAATTCATACATATATATATATATATATATATATATATATATATATATATATAAACACACACTGATGTGCTGTGTGTGTGTCCATCCACTCCTGTATTCCCCTCATCAAGTTGCTAATTAATTTATCAAAGATGGCCACTTTATAAAGTGTGAACATACACAACAACTGTTGGATAAAAATCAGTATATTGTACCACTGGTTTTGCACATAAGGTGCATAATTTATGGTTTTTAATTAACCAGTATGTAAGATTAACCCCAGTGTTTATCATTAAGTTTTTTTATCAGGTTTATGAAGATTTTTTTAAACCTATGAAATATAAATTTTATAACAAAAACTCTGTAGAAACGTTTTTGTTTGGTCGGAGTCT
Source organism: Paralvinella palmiformis (assembly GCA_025642065.1). NCBI lineage: Eukaryota > Metazoa > Annelida > Polychaeta > Terebellida > Alvinellidae > Paralvinella > Paralvinella palmiformis. The sequence continues at coordinate 90,031 of JAODUP010000131.1, forward strand.
GCACAAACCTGAAAATAGGAGCATAATTATTTACTATTATAGGAAATCACATAAATCATGATGTATTTTATTATTTTGTAAAACTACATAATAGAATATATTATGAGTGTAACATTAAATAGTCTAATTTTACCCCTTTTTGGGGTACTTTTTGGCCATAAAATAATCAATATTCATGATATCCCCATAAAAGTTTATTAACAACATGCAGAGCTGGGTTCTATTGATTAGTTAATAGCACATAGATCTGCATCTAGTTATAACATTGTAAAATGTTGAATGGTACAGTATATTGATTTTTTAGCCAAGTGTTCTGGCAGCAAAACTCTGAGACTAATTATGGTAAGCCAACTACCACTCTCCAACCAGAAACAGCTGGTTGTCTGAAGTAATGTCATGCCAGCACAAACATATTGAAGCTTTTGGGGGTAATTATTAAACAGCCACTGCCTCTATATACTGTCACTGATCAGTGCCACCACAGTCAACTTGTAGTATATGGAGATACCATATTGTGCATGTTGTATAATGTTATTATAAGATGGGAACAGAAGTAATGCAGCTGACCATCTAATGAAACCTCATGATTAAACAGGTTATTCAGTTTTTACAGCAAGAAACTTTATCTAGTAGGTCAAAGTTAAAATTTGTTGCAGTTGTTGACCTGGATTGTTTTATTACCGGTATCAGAATAGAATATTTTATGGAAACTTTATGGCTGCCATCGAGAAGCGTTTGATATATTAACTGTGGTGTTTGGGAATTTGTCTGTGTCACCATTTATGAGCCCCTATGTTGACAGCCATGCACTAAGGGATTTAAAATATATAGCTCCATATAGTTCCATATTCCAGTGTATACAATGAAAATGCTGTAAATTGTGTGCATTGAGTATTATATAAACTATCAATTCACTTACGGTATTCAGGCAAAATCTCACAGGATAAAATTTCACCTTTCAAAATATACCCGGACGTAATGCCACAGTACAAAATACCACAGGACATAATCCCAGAAAGTGAATAAAATTATTAAATTACATGGTAATAAGAGAATTACATTTTATCACAATAATTTGTTGCATTCAAGTAGAGCCCTTTATTTCACTGTATTTATTAATTCATGTGATTGAATTAAATTACTCGGTAATACAAGAAAAATGGTCATTTAATTTTATTGTGTGTATTAATAAATAAATAAAAAAGTGTTTGAATTTTATTGTGTGGGATTTTGTCCCTCTTTTTACTTTGTGAAATTATGTCTGGGTAGATTTTGTACTGTGGGATTTTGTCACTCACTTACATTGCCACATGATGTGACCTACAAATAATTCAGGCAGGATAATGAGTGCTGTGAAAAAAGAAAAACATTATTGAACATTTCTCACTTGATTATTTTTATTTGCAAAAATATTATACTTACTGCTGAAGTTAATGTACAATTTTGAACTATTTTAAATATCAAAGTGGGGTTTATGCTAGCAAAGTATAGGTGTAAAATTACACACTGAATAACAATTATAAGTGCTTTGAATTGATTTTATTGGATACTAAATTAAAATGTCTGTAGAAATAGCTTTCAATATGATGGTGCATTTAATGAATACTCAGGATAACACATAAAGGTGAATGTGTTTTTCCATTGTCCTCCAGACATTAAACCTAGCCATTTACATGAGATGTAATATCTCAACCTGAAATATCAACATTCCTATGTCCACTATAGCAGGCTTCATTTTCTAGGGCCAAAAATATAGTTCAACATTTAAAATGTCTATATTCATATGTACTTATAAATGATCTAAGGAGATACTGCTTTAGAATTGTCAGTAAAACTCAAAACATTTCACAAGTTAATGGAATGCTGTGATATTTGACCTGACATTTTGTAATTGTATTGTTAAGGATTCACAGAAAAGTCAAATCAAAGTTATGATGTTGAACATGTGTATTTATGTTCAAGCCATAATGTAGATCACAAATCTTTGAATATCAGCTTTGTATCCCTATAGATTTATTGTCAGTTATCCAGCTATTCAATTAAATATTTTAAGTTCATTTATTATTTTAAAATGTATTTTAAGGTATGTTGTGCTGACAAGCAAGCATCATGAAGGATACACGCTCTGGCCATCAAAGGTCAGCTTCAACTGGAATGCAGTTGACATTGGACCAAAAAGAGATCTTGTTGGTAAACAGACTTTTAGGCTTATATAAAACTTGTTGCAGTAGTTACAGCTTAAAATGTAAGGTATCATTATTTAACTGTAGTTTAGATAAATCTATATTATGGAGAGCTATTTCTCTAATGCTTTTTTTTATATCTGTGTAAATACCTAGCTATCCATCAACAGCTGGATCACAGTGACATTAAGTAATCCTTTTTTGGAAACCATAAGAGCCTTTCTTGTGGGATGAAAAACTCTTTCGTTTATATTTTTAGATAGACTAAGCTCTGGTTTGGCCAGAAATGTGACATTTTAATTATTAAAATAATTTTCTCATCATTCTGCTCCATTTACAGGAAGGATTCTTCAGCAATTTCTTTACCATTGCATGTTGTTACTTTACAATGTGCCAAAACATTTGGCCAATATTGAAGCTTGAAAATTCAACATTTGCTTAGATAGATTCAATAGATTACTTCTACCAACAGGAATCACTAAATGGTACACTGCGACAGGTTAAATAATAGCTATCTGTTTAGATACAGTCTAAATCCATATATTACTGGATGAGACCTTTTGGGATAAACAAGTCAGTTAAGATAGAATGCCTGTTGGTGTTCTATTATACTACACACATATATTGTTTTACTTTCAGGGGAGCTAGCGAGTGCATTGAGACAAAACTCCAGACTTCATTTTGGTCTGTATCATTCACTGTTTGAGTGGTTCAATCCTCTCTACTTGTTGGATAAGAGAAATGGTTTTAAGACGCAGTATTTTGTTGCTGTATGTATTTATTGTGTAGGATTATTTCTACTTGTTTTTATATTAAACATGTTTAAATAACCACTCCCACATCACACGGTGCTGCTTACTAATAGCATTAGTGGGTCATCAGAAAATAAATAATCTTGTTTATTTGACAGTTTCTTTAATTATGGTGTTTCTTGTTTTGTATTCCAGTATTACTTGTTAATTGTTAATGCCAATTTTTAAGGGTTTTCTTCTTTTTAACAGTTTGGGGTGCTGATTGTAAATTATAGGAATGGTCATTTAAGCACAGTATTAATTCCAGGCTTAAATACATGCCTTGGATTACCTTATGATATCAAGTTTAGGGAAATATAAATTAGTTGATACTAATCATTAATACATGTCACTAATGCTATTTTATACCAATCGGATGTGGCAAATAAGAGTAATTATTTAAGTACTGAATGGTTTTCTATTCTGTTCTGGCTATTAGACAAGTAAATAATTAAATGCATTACTGAATTCACTGATTGACTTGTCCATTTATTGCGTGATTTGAAACATATTTGTTTTACCTACAGACTAAGACCATGCCTGAGCTATATGAACTAGTAACAAAGTACAGACCCGAGGTAGTTTGGTCTGATGGAGATTGGGAGGCTTCTCCGGAGTATTGGAATAGTACAGAATTTCTGGCATGGCTGTATAACGAGAGGTAACTAGTACGGGATAACTGTCAGTGTTTACTCTGACTTTGTCAGAAGTCAGTTTTTGAAATTTATAAAATCTCTTCAATTGTATTTAAACGATAATGATTTAAATCAAGTCTGCCATTGCACTCACATTTAAAGTTATGACGTTTATCCCAAGTTATACTAATTAATTCAGCCTAGTCTAGGATGGGGGGGGAGGGTACATCAAACGTCACTAGTTAAACCTTGTCTAAACTAGATTTTACAGTAAGATTGAAACACTTGTTACTGTTTGTTCCTGGGTTTGTTGTTTGGCAGTCTTCATGTGAGGTTTCAGACCTAGAGGTTCTGCAACAAAGGATTATTATATATATATATATATATATATATATATATATATATATATATATGTTTTAAGCAGATCAAATGTAGAACATTTACTGTTCATAGTTACCATCATGGAGTTATTAGCTAATTGTTCAGAATACGTTGATGTATTTATTTATATCAAGATGAAACTGAATCACTTATATTAATAAACTCCATGGTTGACGTGAATTTGACATTATCAGATATCCGCATATGCGTTAATTAATACCTCATGGCATCAGCCCTCTGATTATGTTACATAACTAACTACAATGTGAACAAGTTGTTTATTTGTGTTTTCACACACATTGTTGACATCAGCAGAAAGCTTTCATTAATCAGAAGACTGATTATCCAAAGAAAGGAGAATATCTGTAGTAGGAAATATTCGTTGTGTCAGTCTGATGGGTAGAACTGATGTGGTTATCTCAGTTAGCAGGTACAGTTTTAAAGGATAAGGTATATTTTACAATAATATAATACAAGGTATAAGCATTGTTTTTCCGCTTAAAGGTAGATTATCAGAAGGCTGTAACATTTGTGAGGTAGAACGAGCTGCAAAGCAGGTAGCATGTTGTCAAGAAATGTGCGAATTAGAATGGATAGCCCATCACTTCATAGCTGGTTTGTTTACAAAAGATTGCATTAAAGTGTGTGCAGGTTGTTTGAATATGGTGATAATAAAGCTGTGCGGTGTGTTTACTTCAATATACACTGATAATTAGTGAAGAAGTCAGCAGAACAATAATTGTTCAACCCAGCTTTAGCTTAGTTTTGCCGAATTGGAAGTTTTGCCTGACCTAGATCTAGCTTGGGTTAAAGCTGGGAATGAATTAAAGATGGCACAGGTTCTCCTTATTTTACTATGCACCTATAAGTGTAAACACACACACACACGCACACACACACACCGTAGTTAACATGACAACCTTGATTTGTACATACGTATTCTCTACCAAACAGCCCGGTGAAAGATACTGTTGTGACAAATGACAGATGGGGTCAAGGTACTCGTAATCATCATGGTGGCTACTTTAATGGTCCTGATCGATTTAATCCAGGTGAGTATGCTTCTCATATAGCACTACTTTGTTTAGCATATATTTCAGGTAGTCCAGTAGTATGGTATTTGGAGCTTTGGAAGTGTTGAAAACCTCCAGGTTGGAGTTTGAACTGAACCAGAGTACCTCTGATTGTGGGATATTTCCCTAGAGTGTCATCCTTTGGTCATGTGTCTCAGTTGTGATCAGTGCTGATGCTTAAAAAAAACCTACGCTCTCAATCTACAGTCCTAGTCTAAGTGATAAATAAACAAAAACATAATATCAGGTTTTCTATCCTTGTTTTACGAGTGATGATGTCCGGATCGTATTTATTCTTGCCATAATATTCTTTAAGCTTCTTTTTGATTTTTCACTTTATGTAATTTCTTTCTTAGAACATTGAAATTGCTTGAAGTGACATTCATTTTGAAAAATATCCCTAAAGTTATGAAAAATATTTTCTACAACAGTCCTTTATTGTAAATCCTGATTGATATAAAATTGCAGAATTTTACTATCTATCAAATTTGACTTGGATTAAATAAACCTCTTGTAATAAGACCATGAGGTAAAGAATTTAAAGTAGTCAGTGCACATTAATAATAAAAATAATAAAAGTTAATACCACCTTTACTTTATTTTACAGGAAAGCTGTTTCCACACAAGTGGGAGAATTGCATGACCATAGATAAAAAGTCATGGGGATACAGGAGAAATGCAGTGCTTTCTGAATATTACACAATAGAGGATTTGATAAATACTTTAGCTGAAACAATAAGGTGTCTCCTCATTTTGTATATATACCAAGCTATCAATTACATACCATTTTAATCTTAAGGACATAGTAGGCGATCTTCTGTTTAAATCTCAAAGTGGCTGTCAAACGTTTGACTGACATCTGTCATGATACACGTGTTATTCCACTCTGGTGTAAATCTTTTTTTGTTGTTGTCTTTATTTGGTAATACGTTCATCCACAGATTGCTACAAAACAATACAATATTCACAGTATTACAAGGCACATACATTATATTATAATGTATATTACAGTATATTATCCACATTATCCAAGACATACATCTTCACATTAGCATAAGATCATAATACAATTGTTGAAACCAATAACCCTAAATATATCATAGAACTTGTTTTCAGTAAAACAAATTACATTTATAGCTTTTTCAATTATTAATTTACTCTTTAGTATATTAACAAAATTCAGAAAACGTACAAGATCTTGGTTTCTTTTAGCAGTATATATATATATATATATATATTACTAAACAAATTTACAACAAAAAATCAGCAGTAACAATTTGTTGGTAAGATTATAACCCAAATAATGTTATCCCTTTTTGCATTTGTTCCAACTTTAAGTATCTACTCCTATGTACATGGAGTCATTTCAATTCTGGAATTATAATTGATCACCAGTTTCAATTCTTGAATTGGGATTGATATATTTGTTTTTGGATTTGGAATTGACAAAATGAAATTGACCACATATGACTTCATATTTTCCAATTTAGCATTCTCAGTAATGCAGTTTGCTGCAGAGATCCAGGTTGGAATTGGAATCCCACTGGTAACTGTGTCTCCTCTGTTCTGAATGAAAATAACTTTCCTGATGAACCAAACATCTGATCATTTGTCAACACTAATGTCAGCTGATGATGATGATTGGTGTTTTACGGCCACTTTTGTGCACATGGTAGGCTAAATGGGCCGAGCGACCTTCAAAGGTAATGAAGTGAAATCAAAGATGAACACCCTTCAGATATGCCCACACCGGTATTCGAACATGGGTGGTTGTGATCTGTGGTCCGACACACTACCACTAGATCACGGAAGTACCCCCACACTAATGTCAGAGGTTTCATACTTCTAGTGTAATATTCATAAAAACACCCAGTTGAACCTCTGTTTATTTATTGTTACCTGGCTTGGGTTGTCAGGAGGAAACGTTTAAGACAGAAGACCTAAATTTGTTTTCTTGTTAAGAGATCAAAATAATACAAATGAATTATCTTTTTCCTGTCTCCAATCCATCATGTATTAGGGAACCTCACCTGATATTATTTAGATTTAGAAAAAGATCACTGATCATTTAATGATCTAATCTATATATGTCTCACCAGAAATGGCAATGCTAGGTAATGAATGCCAATATATTTTGTGGCTGGTGCCAGTGTTTGTGGGAAATAGTGTTTTCTGTGATCTGCCCAGAATTGAATATAAATTGAATAGACCAAATCATGAAAAGTAAAATGAATAATGAAAAATGTGGTGGTTTAGAATTTGACAATTTATTTTCTTTCTATATTATGGCAGTCAGCGGCATTATTGTAACAGAGATGTTTTGTTCTAATAGTTGTGGTGGTAACCTTCTGATGAATATAGGCCCTACTCATGATGGAATGATTGCACCAGTCTATGAAGACAGACTTAGAAACATGGGCAAGTGGCTACAGGTGAATGGTGAAGCTATCTATGCCACAAAACCTTGGATATATCAGAAGGATACAGTTTCAGCTGGTATTTGGTAAGTGAGCCAGACTTGTATAGTTGTAATATCTGTGATGTATAGATCTATGGTTCAGTATTTCTAAAACCAAGATTCTTTTGTCAATGAGCTAACTAAACAGATTTTATTAATAATTAATAACCATTAATATTAATAACCATTTATTTCTATAATTTTAACTTAATAATATTTAGACACCTTGTATGAACATTTCTGCAGCAGTTGTTATCCTGTTTGGAATATGTTGTTCAGTTTACAAATTGACTGTTAGCATTATTAAAAAAGGCAATTTAATCTTTTTCAAGATAGGTAAGTCTAATATATGTTTATTTTAATATTACACCTTCTTTAGGTACACAGCCAGTAAGAAAACAAAAGCTGTCTATGCCATAATGTTGAAATGGCCCGAGGACAACATGTTGAAGCTAGGTGCCCCACAAACCTCCGACTACACTCGTGTTTTAATGCTTGGATCACAAATACCTGTAAAGTGGTACAGAAGTACTCGGGGCATTGCTATTGATTTGCCAATATTTACTCCAGCAAGCATGCCTTGTCAGTGGGCTTGGGTTATAAAGATGATTAACCTCGTTAATATGCAGTAGTGTATGTATTGTGCTGTAGATGGTGAAGATGTGGTAACAATGTACATTTTATTCTAAAAGCTATTTCTTTGCAAATGTTATAATGATTAGTAAATTCTGTGAACTGTATTAGCTGCAGAATATTAGTTTAACAGTTGAGATAGAAGTACTTAAAAGTATACATTACCAATAGACAGTTATGTGTCTGGGGGAAGTATGTTTAAATTAATAATAATAATAATAATGGCATATCGGTAATCACAAAATTCATAAATTTTTATTAACTTAAAAATTGTTATGGTCATGTGCATTTAAAAATTTTCAACAACCTTATATTGAATTTTATTCGTCATCATTTAGTTATAATTTATAAACATGTACCAGTACAATTTTGAAAAGGAGAATATCCGAAACAAATTGTTTCTGTGACTGTGCAATGTTTTATACTTTACCTGCCATTGACTCAGTGTTGATTTGTATAGAAATGTTGCCATTGTGATCTAATCTCATGCAGAATAATAATCTTAATAATTATATAATGATGTTTTGTTAAGGCACAGTTTAACAAAGTTCCTTTGGTTTATTGGAAGTTATTTGGACAGTAAGAGTAGTTTTAATCTTTGTTTTAAATGTAAGATCATCAAATTAGTGTTTAATGAACATGCATGTGATTATACATATCTTATGCAAGACGGTGATGTCTCGCTGTTGTTTTGTTAACTGTGTCATGATTTGTTTTAGACATTCCACAAAATATTTATATTCTTTAAACTGTGATATAATTTTTCATCAATAGCAGTTAACATAGCAGATCATAAACATTTTGTAACTAATATTGTTTTGAAATTTGTAATTGTTTTACATTTTGTATTATATATATATATATATATATATATATATATAGTGTGTGTAATGGTAGATTGTGATTTAATCAACAAAACATTGGTTTATGCTCACCTTAGTTTATTTGACGATTGGCTCAATGAGTAAATAACAAACCAGGGTGCCAGACATCTCCTGATCTTGTTTATATCTTGCTATTCATTCTTGTATATACTGGCTTGATGTTGGTTAAAAAAAAAAAGTTGATACTGGTGTCATATAATGATATATCATAGAGTTATATATCACGGGACATGATGTATAGTGTTTGAACGGTAGTATAAAAATATTGTATTTTTAGGCTAAACTTTTGACTATAACGCATAGCCGCTGCACGTGTTGAAATAGTATTGCATGTTTGGTTGACTTGGCCCAGATTTGAATTTCATGCAATCGTTGAAATACTATTGAGGGATCTCGTGTGAAAATGGACTTCTCTTGTAATATATATTTATGCCATCTGATGACAAACTTCGGTGTCAAAAATTAACTGTAGCTGGATGTATACATTACATTTACACTGATAATAATGCAGTTGTATAGGCAAAGGTTGGCTGATATATCTGATAACATGCTAGGCTTTTGTTGTCAGAAAGGAACAAAATCTATTTTAGGGCACATTTTCTTCTGGTCTATGGTAACTGCGATGAGTTTCCGATGTTATTCTGTTTACAATAAATAAGAAAAGTTACTTTTCCATTGTATTTTTCTACCAATTTAATCATCATTCCAATAGTAATCTTTTTTTTTCCATAAAGAAGTTAGATTTATGAGTTGATGGCAGTGAATGGCCTTATTACTAATCCTCTCTCAGCAGCGCCGTGGTTCAGATGTCAAATTTATGCAGCCATCCAGCAGACGGCACTAAAGTTTTGAGTGAATGATTGATTAGTTTACCTAACCTGGGTACTTAGGTGATGGCACTGGGACACACTATTAATTTTTGTCATTTATTAGACGAGTACATCAGATTGAGGAATGGTTAGATGTCATTTGCCAGATAATTATGTCGGAGAGGAGACACAGATTGTTGGGAGAGATACATATGGTACTCTCTTCAGGAAATGTGCATGTAATAATGTAGCATACATTCCTCTTGATCCACATAAAACTACAGTACTCCTCTATAGATAACAAGGAACTGATGATAAATCTTAGCTTTACAGTGAAAATCTGCTGTGCTAGAATCATCTTCTGATGAATTATCAATATTATAGATTTTTTATTCTTTTTGCATTGTTAAAACTTACATGTGTATACACACTTTTATTTAAATACATCTGGTTTCTAGTTGGAAAGGAACATTTTATTAATTTAGACAAGGCTATAAGTTCTGATGATTGTACTTAATCTGATAATGACTTAGTCCTCTGTAAAAATATAAATCATATGATAATATTAAATATTTAATTAAATCAATTGGCACATATTTTTAAATTTAAGACTGATATATATATATATATATATATATATATTGTCATTTAACTATTAAAAATTGGTCTAACATAACAAATGATATTCATAATGAATTGGTCAGCAAAATTATGTGAATACTCCAAATATTTTGAAATATTCCTTGTTTATTAGTAGTAAGGAAATAATTTCAGTGTTGTGTTGAACTATGAGGTAGTACCTAAGTAGCATATTAAAGATTTCTGAACAAGCAATTCTAAACTGGTTATCTAAAGATCTGTAATTATTTTCACTCATGTAAATTTGAGTACATATAAAGTGAAAGGGATTAAGTTCAGGATCATATCTACAATTAACTTTATCCTTAATGAATAAATAATAAGGCTTCTGTAAAGACTGTTCCATGGCAAACACAGTTACAAAACTGACTCGTGACAGGCAATAGCAGGTGTTTCAAGAACGCAGAAAAACTGCCTGAATCAAAAGTATGCAGGATGTCCTAGATCTTTGGCCATTCATGTACTTCCAGGTCTTGTTCACCAGATGACAATACCGTGATGAATTATTTTCTAGACAGTAGCATGGCTAGGATGGGAGTTATACAATATCCAAGATGAAATATTTCAGGATACACATCACTGCTTGTTGAATCCTCTCCAAACAGCCGAGGGCAATAAATATTAAACAATGTCTAATGATGTGATTGTTTTATTTTATATACAACACTGCTGCAGATCAAATGCAATCAATTACAACCATTTATAAATCTAATTGGTATATAAAATAATTTTTCCATTTAACATTTCTTTATACACATATGACCACATGGCTATTATTAACACCATAGCTATGAGTTAATGGTGTCAAAATGTATTCAATGGATAACCAAAAGAAAAAACAGGTCTAATCCATTTGATGTAATTTATGAAACAACTGTGCACTTCTCACAGTATATACATAACAAATGGAATGAGATGATAGGGTTATTACACTGGCAGGAAGACATCAAGATATCTGGTAGGTGTCTACAATAATTTAATTTATAATATAGCATAGTTTACACTGTACATATTGGCTTACAACTTCACTATACCACACAAATTAAGCTTAATCTTGATCATATTAAAACAAACATTGAACCAATTTCTGAGCAGTTTTCATTCGATCTAAAGACCAGTTTTAATTAATGCTGACTGACTACACAGAAAAAGCTATTTGAATACGATGAAGCTAAAACGAACTTAGATGCAAGTATTATGACGTTACACTTGAAGCAAAAAAAACAAACAAAGTAGAAGATCGACATTTAAAAGCCATGTCCAGCATACGAAGCACAGACCAGTATAAAGATCATATTAAAATGATCCATTATCAAGTAGAGTGATGCCAGAATGGTGCTGGTTATACTGACTTGTAATTGAACTGCAACTGGATAGTTAATTAAATGTACTTATAATAATGATACAAGTATAGATTCAACAACAATTACAATAATTTCTCATAACAATGACAAATACATCTTTTCAAAATTATGACTTTCAAATAGAAATCTTTTATCACACATTAATATATTTAATACATATTAATATAATTGTTTGTATTTCACATTGTTATCAAAAGGAGTATAAAACATTCGAAAATAATGTGCAAACAGTTACAAACTAAACCTTATTTATATTGTTAGTCTACGAAATATGTTTAATATATTCAAGTTATGAAATACAAGTTCAGTTATCTTATACAAAAGTAACTTATTAAATATAAGTTCAAAATTAGTTAATAAAATACAAGTTTAAAATTAACTAAGGGAATGCAACAGGTACAAAGCTGGTTATTAAAATACACTAACACGTTAGACAAAAGTCAGTTTGTGTACACCAAGAACAAAGATATTGCATAAGTCTGAAATGTACCTAATTTTTCTTCCATTAAAGTCTTAGGCTGTCGGAAGTGGTAATGTTTGTAATAAAAATATCTCACTAATCTTGTGGAAAGTAACCCCACTAACAACTGTCAATATGATAACATAGAAATAATGTTATATACATATCTATAGTTTGAAGCCTTTAATAGCACCATTGTTTTAAAAAAAGAAGAAGGTCTCTGCATACCTGTTCTATCTATGACAGGCAGACAGCAACAATGACTTAACAATAACATGTAATCTATGCTACTGATATGTACATTAAGAGTGTCAAGTGTGAACTGGCTAAAAAAAATTAAACCAAATCAAACGTTACTCTACACGATAAGCTCTTAGCTTAGTAAGAATTTCTTGTTAACACCAGGTATTGTTCAGACAACAACCCAGGACAATCTCTCATGATACATACACTTACCCACTACACATATGCAATATTAGAATATTTGAAAATCATCTTACATCTTGTATTTCTCCAATATCCCTGTGAGACTTTTAGTCTTTTTCCAATGTCGGAATATTCAACTAAAATCAGCACTAAAACAAATACCGTTTTCAAAATAAACAAATCCAGAATCAGTAGAACACGTACCCCATCTATTAGGTGCCATTTTATACATTTCTGCAGAAACTGCAACAAAATGGAATGCAACATCTTAACCAAACAAGGACGTGTCACGGTTCTGTTTATCTAAATGTAACATATTCCACTTCGCCATCAACATCACCTCCAGCAGGAAACTCCTGTGAATTGATGACAGTTTCCTGAGAGTGCCATTGTGTGCTGGTCTGGTGCTGGCTTGGGAGTGTCCCAAGATGGATCTCTCCCTGATAGAAGCTATCTGGATAATCATTGTCCACAACATCGACAGTGGGTGCTGATATCACCTCATCAATATAGTTATGGCCATATGTTTGGTTGGAATGGAATGTCTGGATACCAATGGTTCTGGCATCATCAGTGAGGAAAATGTCTGGATCCAGGTCATAGCTGAAGTTATTACTACTGTATTGGCCGTTACGGAGCAGTGTTGCTCCTACACGAGTTGGTGAGCCAGGTACCATGTATTCAGTGGAGATATTTAACCCACTGCTCAGACCATCTGTCTGCACACCACGATTGATGGTGCCAAGACCAGACATTGCTAGTGTTGATGTGCTGTTGACACGGTTGGAAGCAGCATTCTGGAGGAGATCTGCTTCAATTCGTGTGGCACCCGAGTGTGAACTCATTCCATATGCTTCATTGATGTGTACCTGCTCATGACTTGCAACATAGCCATTGGAGATCTGCTATATAAAGATATCATATCAAGTTTAATGCATTCGACATAGTAATGTTTGCTCAATAACTTATAATCTCGCATATATATCCCAAATCAATATAAGCATGTCCTCTGAACATTAGCTTTTAGGCACCATCTACCTCATAAAAACAATTACCATAAACTATGCATCAATCTAAAAAAAATTCAAAGACGCTGCCAAAAGACCAAACATAAAAATCACTTGTATTTGAGGTTCAAATGTGACTGGTCCAAAAGTCAGCCTTTCAATAGATGCCTAACAATATGTTTGCATGTATTAGCTTAAAGGGACAGTCCACCCTCAGAAAATATTTTTAAAATATGTAATGTTTAGAACAGTTACCAAAAATTCCACAATAATAATCACAAAATATATTATAGATATAGGGAAATAATCCAAATTACTGGAGGGCTCCCATTACGGCTGCACCAGAAACCAGATTCGAAGGCGGGAAGGAGAAAACTGAAATGCTCTGATGTCCCATGGGCACTCGCCAGACTGACGCAGATTAGTTTCTCTTGAGTGTTAATATCGGAGCCATTTTGAATCATCTTCCTCTTGTCAGGTTCCTTTTGGCTCAAACTGATATGGTTGTATGTCATTCATGACATAATTTTAACAAGATAATGCAGTTTAGTACTGGAGTAATTCTTTGCTCACACTTGTTTACATGCTTTAGTACAGGGCTCTACAGACTTCAGGTCAACCGGATATGCTCAAGTGACATCAGCATTCAAGAGCTTCCAGTCTTTGTCTAGCTTCAAAATGGTGGCGCCCACAGGCCATTAAAAGTCGATTAATCAGCACTTTGAACTGGATTATTTAATATGTGGGTGATCGTTTACACATTTTTACATTATTTATGATATTTGTGAGTATAACTGTATTAGTCCTGAAATTTTTGAAATGAAGGTGGACTATCCTTTAAGTACAGATACTCATTTCTGTCTGTTTGTATTACTCATACCTGCTGTGTGCTGAAGTCTGTTTGATCATAGCCACTAGTCCGATGTCCTGACAATGTCTGTAATTTAGCTCCTCCATCTGGTACAGCCATGCTTAACTCCTGTATGTAGAATAACAGATCTCACAACTAATACAGAGTAATTGACATGCTAACTACACATAATAACACCACAGGGTAATTTATTGCACACATACACACACACACAGAGACACACACACACAAATCTGCATACAAGTATTTAATGCCATATTTGAGATGTTAACTGAAACATTTGCACAAAACTAATACTAAAACATACCTGGACTTCAAATCCTTTCCTGAAATAATAAGAAGACACAACTATATATACATATATTAATTGTAAAGAAATCAGAGTAGAATTGAACACAAAATAGTGTTTTTTTTCTAACTAAAACACAATGTTTTGTTTGAGAGGGTGGATAGAATGCTTGTTTGATTTTATGCCTTTGCTTAAATAGAATAGTTATAACATTCAAACTTACCACAATGGATTGATTCTGTATGGAAGAAAAATACAAAATATTGTTATCAGCATGAATAAGCATGAAACAGCAATAATTAACATAGTGAATGGCTTCAGTGTCAGTGACAAATGCAATGGAAGGACTTACGTTCCAGCATTCAAAACAATCGGAGCTTCAACTGAAAATAGAGAATAAAGGGGTTCTTAATCGGCAGTTCATGGTATTCTGTATGTGTGTGATAAAGCTCTGGTGATTGCATGAAACATGGGACCTAAACTGATTAGTTCAAAATGGCTTAGCAAAGTGAAAAAATAAATTTGTATGTTATTTTTCTGAAGAAAGCTTTTGTTATATTTTCAACTGGGTGTAATACTCTAAAAGCAACAGAAGAACGACAATTTTTAACGGCCTGATGACATAAGAAGGGAAACTGGAACCTCAAAATCACTTCAAAGGTAAATCAGGTTAACACAAAATTAAATTGGCAACCATTTGGGTGAGTGAGTGATGAGTGAGTGAGCACTAGTCACATCTGGGACATTTAGCTGGGAGCCGACTCCCAGTGGAAGGATCTCATAATCACAGGTCTAAGTAAGATTCAAACCCAGAACCTGGAATTTTGCATTTCAATACTCAAACTACTGTGCTGTAATAACACCCATAACCATCACAGGAAGCAATGAGTGTGTATATAAGATCCATTGTTTAACAAACAAAGATCATTTGTTTAAATACTACATCATTAAATCTAGTCACAGAAATTGATATAAGATTATGTTGGTCCATTTTGCATCTGAATTCTTCGCAGGCTTTTACATGGAAATGATATACTGCAGTGGTCCAAGACAAATGTTTGTGAAGAAAGAATACTGGAACAAATTACTCCATCTTTCAGGGGAAGTCTAGGATTATTATCTGTGCAAATATGAGTCAATCTCTGTTAGTAAAGTCATAAATGAATTAGCATTGGAATATTCCAGGACTGATATTCATAAATTGTTCACTGTTCTGGATGTATATATTCATGTGTATAATTGCAAGGTGTTTAGATTAAATCCTGACTGTACCATGTTCAAACAGACAACCGGAAGAAACATCTCACAAATTCAGGTACGAGTAGGATTTCTACCCACAACCAGGAGGTTTGCAGGACAATGCTCTAATGACTGTGCTATCAGATTGCCCACATATTTTAATAGAGAAGGAATAATAATTTACATACGACAGCTGATTGGACACATAACTACCAACCAAAAGTGTTATAAAACATTTAAATTATATAATATTTTATTTACTACTACTATTAATGTGGAACATATATTAGCTATATATGCTACCATTATAACTACAAGTATATACTAACAAGATCTATTCTTGAAAACTGATGTTAACAATATCAATATTTAACTCAGGTATGCATTAACTGCTTTAATCATACATATAACGTTATATCTTTTTTTACTATTCTTAACTGAACAGGTGTACCATCAAGTTAGGACATTTAATGCGTGTTTTATTATAACAATGAATCCACTAACTCACCATATTTCTGCTTCTTCTTGAATCTTTTCAGGATATGAATAAAGTAACACAAAAACATGTCATAAACTTTAAAAGGGCAACAAGTTGACAAAGAAATTGTCACGTATCAAATGTATTATTCCGCTCTGATATTAGACTCAACTGCCTAAGCACACACACGCCTGCACACACACATGCACGCACACAACAACGGTTACAGAACTTCTTGTGGTTCTTAGAATTTGACACTTACATTGCAGTCCAGCACCAACAAAGACAGCACAACAACAACAGGGCAATAAACAGCAATATGGCAACAATTATAACAGCAATCAGTACTGGATCTCGGATAAAGCCTGTCCATTGAGATGCTGAGGCCTAAAATTAAAATCATCGTTTTAAACCATAAAAGAGTAATGGAAATTGAATAAAAGTGACCAATCAGTGCACAAAAGCAACAAGTATGATACATATTTTCAAATCATCTCATAGTCAATGGTCATTTGATAGTGGATCCACTTTACAAGATCATACCAATGATAAAAAGTTTATATTTAAAACACTGTCGAATGTTAGTCAGATCAAAACCAATACCGATCTTAGTTATTGTTTATTTTGTTACTTAAATATATATTGATATATTTTTTTCAGAAAGAAATGCCAACGAAACACCTCAAAATAAGGTTAAAGATGGTAAATAAAACAAACCAGGACAGCAGCTCCAGAGATTTTGCCAAGTTCGGCACCAACATAACCAGGATCCATGACACGCAGACTATTTGGGTCAATGACATGCAAGTACAAGTCAGTTCTGAAAATGAGATAAATCTGTTGAACATAAAACTTTAAAATCTATGTTACTAAAATTATAATTACAGTGGAATGATAGCTCAGTTGGTTGTTAAAGTTCTTAGATCAAGTTCTGTAGCTGCAGTAATTAAAAATAGTATTAGTTTATGTCAATTGTTACAAAACTGTATTAACAACCAGTAAATATTAATTATTAGCTGTCATTTGCAAGTTCTACCAACAAATGACAAATGAATTAAAAATCTATCACGGAATAATAACGAGATATCTGTTGCCCAACACAAAGTCATATAATGATCTGCATTGATACTTTATTGACGGAACAAACCACATTTTTATTAACAATTTTACATCCACATTCATCGTGTGTGTTTTATATTGATGAACAAATCTATTTGGCATTAGTTGTATCTAGATATTTTTGGGAAGCGGTATCAGATATTTAGATGTAAAATATGTTTCATCATGAAAATATATTCCCTCAGCAATGATAACATTAAAGCTCACTTGCCTAACTATTAATACATTAGGACAATGAACAATTTTTAGAAATGATAAAAACAACAATAAGCTATCTAACTGACACATTAACTAACATGTTTGTAACTAAAATAATTATCAGATACTGATCATAACTGATGTTGAATGATGTTGATATTTCTGCTTTACAGTGGATATATACATCTTATATCAATAATTTCCAATATTTATTAATATGTAATTAGCTATGATTTTATTTTTTAAAAGAAGAAGAATCGCTTCAGTAGCCAAAGTAATTAAGCAGTACTGTAATATTTGGGATTCACTGCAGTGTTTTGCCTGTATTGTCATCATTAAATAATTTATCTTAATTTTTAATTTACAAACCTGTCCATATCCACCTTTCCACCATCACCACTATCTATATGGAAGCGGATACTTCCAATACAAACAATGGAATACCCAGTTGCCTCTGAGATGACTCTGAAAATTTAAAACAAATCAGATTATTACATAAATTTGAAATAAACCAATCATTGAGTAAGAGATTAAATGAAATACTAAAAGAGGTCCTCCAATTTTGCAGTGGGTAATGTGCTGGAAATCTTCAGGTTAGGGTTCAAATCCCAGTTTTACCCACACATGTGGGTTTCTCCAGTGTGAAATGCCTGTCAACTATAATTCCAAGGTATGACTAGCACCAAAGCTAAATAAAGTCCTCACTCAGAAATTGAAATACTAATTAATCCATCTGTGCATCTCTAAGTTGATGAGTGTGCATTTTTACAAATGAACATGCAAGTGTTTATATGAATGTATGCAAGTAAGTATTCATGTTTGTGGATGTGCATATGAATCACATAAGAAAGCACTTATCAAACCTCTTCACTGATAACAGAAAACCATTCCACAATGAATTAATAAAAATACAGTTCATTCACTATATATGTATTTAGTGCATGGATAATTTAACACGGTCATTTTAACTAACACCTTTTCACACTTTGAAATCTTTCTTAGGATATTAAATATGGCACCAATCCTGGCTCCTAAAACAGCCTACTGGTTATATATAAAACTTACTTCTTGTAGTAATCAATGTTCTTCTCAACAAGGTCTTTCCGTTCATCAACAGTCATAATAACTTCCTTGTCCGAATTTGTGACAAATATCTATATTAAAAATTGTTAAAAATTAGTACGCCAGTAACTATAAACAAACAAAAACCCATTAAACACACATTAATTCAGTAATCCATTTAGCAGTAATGAAATCTATCTACCACCTATTCACCTGCCTGTTTCTGTCTGTCTGTCTATCTATATTAAGATTTTCACTTACCCTTAAGACAGCTTGTGTAGATGAGTTGGCATCACTTGCTCGTATTTTCAACTTAAAGAAGCTTTCTGGTTTCTGGTACATTTCTAACAGGGCATTTGTATACACGGTGCCATTAGTTCGATCAATTTTGAAGGTGTCTGAAGCATAGATCCTATCCTGTTCTGGAATCAGCTTAAGGCTGTCAATCTTGTACGTGACACCCTGTGATGATTTCTTGTCAGGATCAATAGCTATCAATTGGGTAACTGTTGTGTTGAAGCGAGCCTTGGCTGAAGCACCTGATGAAAACAAACCCTTAATTAATTCCTGGAAAAATTGTTATTGCACCTTTAGGAATTCTGTTGTTATTTACAAGTCTAATATGAGATTACCACCAGCTGGAAATAACGTCAACAAAGATATACATAGAGGAGCCGATAAATACAAATCATGGTTTCATTAGGCATAGAATATCATTATACCATACGAAGGATTACCATTTTAAATATATGTTCCTGTGCAGAATACATGTTTTGGTTCCAATCTAAATAATAAATGTTTCACAAATAAGTATAAAAACCTTAGAGATAATAATTAATGAGATTATCATCCATGAGATAATAGAAAGAGTTCAACGATGCCATCTATATAATCTCATTTTAATTCACTTTGAAAAGAGGCTGTTTTCTCATTAAACTGTTTAAAAGAAACAATGAAGAAATTTTATTATTTATAATGTTTGATCATCCAGCTGTCACAGTTGTATAATAGTTATGCTGATAATCAACTAAATATTGCATCTTATAACTTTCTAATTAGCCAACAACGTAGCGCTTACTTACATGCATTATAAGTCTGATGTGAGAATTCTGGTGGCTTTTCGTTGTGGTCCAAAATGTTAACGAAGAGATATACAGAGGATGGGTCGGTACAGTTGATTGCACACTGCCTGCCGAGTTTATTTGACACTGGGGGAGTGTCAGGATTGGTGGCTCTCAGAAGTAATGCATACTTGTCGGTCCGTTCATGATCCACAGTACCATTCAGAAACACCTCTCCAGTTGTGGAATCAATCCTAAATGCTCCTTCTTTATTACCAGCTATAATAGTAGGAAAAAAACAGCTCATACGAAGATAGTAACTTGAGATGGGAAAAATAAATAGTTTTCTTACTATTATTTTATTGTATGACAACAATTATTTTGTGAGAGGAAAAGAGAGAGAAAGCAAGACATAGAGAGAAGAGGAAAAAGAGAGGAGAGAGCTTGACAGAGAGAGGAAAGAGATAAAGGGAGATAGAGAGGGGGAAAAGAGAGAGAGGAAGGGAGAGAAGAGAGAGAGAGAGAGAGAGGAAGAGGAGAGAGAGACAGAGAGAGAGGAGAGAGAGAGAGAGAGAGAGATAGACAGATAAATAGATCAACAGATAGATAGATAGAGAGAGAAAAATAAAGAGAAATTACCTGCAATTGAATAAATAATATGACCACCCTCTCCAAGATCTGCATCTGCTGCACGGACAGTAATAACCCACGTATTGGGGGAAGCCATTTCAGAAATGTTCTTAGTGTAGTCTATAGTACAGCAATTCTGCAAAAGAAAGAGTGGTCACTATAACAGATATGTTTCACAAAAAAACAATACACATAACAATATGATATTAGTAGTCCAGGTTCAATCATAACACATTTTATTCAAATGATTTCTATCCGTGACCACACAGAGATAAATAACCTGAATTGTAAATCATCGTTTCTTTGAACTTTTTCAAATATAATTTTAACACATTTTTTTTATGGTTTAGAACTCAAATTAGAACTTAATATAACTCAAGAGGAAAAGATATATTTTAAAGGTCGCTGATTGCTTAACCATTTATTGAGTATTATCAACATTTTCTCCATTGTGTGTACGGTGTTGGAACAATATTTTTTTTTTTAAATGCATCCAACAGAATCATGAATAATAATCGATATTTGATAAAAAAAATATGTCTGCAAACAAATGTGATCAATTGACTTTGTTTATGTTTTGTATGTATAATGAAAGCAAGCTAGGATTTTTATAGAACATTAAAACCATCAGGATTGTTGTAAAGGCCGAATTTATTCGACCCAATCATATGAAAAATTATATATATAAACTATGATACATATAAATTAACAAATCTGGTTACTACAGAGTATATGTAACATGTTATATACAAAATAGGTGGGTACAATAAGTGCTTATTTTTGTAACAAAACCACAAGAATTTGACACAGTAAAAATAATGCTCACATTACAACAAATCATCACCAACTCTATAGTTAACATACAATAAGTTAATCATGGATCACAGCTGTGATTTCCAGTGAGCAAGAATTATATTAAATACGTTAATGAATACATACCCTGTACATAGGGAACTCTGGTCTGTTGTCATCTACATCAAGTATGCGTACAACTAGAGTCTGCTTAGCTTCACCATAGGGATGTCCGTTATCTCTGGCAACTAGTGTTAACTGTAGATAAAAAATATCCCACCATCATATACTGTAACACATCTCCTCATGAGAGCCTCTCTCATAATCAGCACCTCATTTAAAATAATCCCCCATAGTCCTATTTAAAGGCCAGTGGTCTTTTAATGTATGTTTTACAGAATAGATCATTAAACATTTTATTAACTAAAATAGCATCTCTTAAACAATACTATCCCTCTCCAAGATTTCCATAACATGATCCATATGAAAGTCAACAAATATGTCAACCAAATATAAAGATTGCTTCATTCATATTACTGGTACTCCATTAAGTACATTCCATTATTAGGAGTGAAAATCTTCTAGATTCTACTGCATCTATCTGCTGTTTATAGAAACAGACATGGACATAGTCAAACTGGTAGAGGAACTGGTTACAGACCTCTAGGATGTGGGTCTGACTCCTGGTCAAGACCGGAGGATGTTTCACCCATCATCCTTGATTTCCTCACTTTAATTTTAGAGAATTGCTGGGCCTATTCTGCCCACTGCATATAGATATATGGATGTGGAAATATGGCCATAAAGCAACAGCAACTTGAGAGATGCACAGTCTCCTTTATGAATAAAGCCAAATTATAAAAAAGGTACTTATTGAAGTCACCTGTGATATTAATATTCCATCAATAACAAGAGACCTCCTTGGAGCTTATTCTTTGATCTATCCACTGCCAGCAATGAGCATTATCCAAGGCTGGGAGACAAAACTTATATTTAGGTGTCGGATGAACAGCACTTCAGTTATTTGTATGCCATCTATCTAATACAATGTAGTGATGACACCTGAAATTGACCTAGTAATGCTAATACTACATTAAACCTTTTTGTCATCTTTCACTTTTCAATGGCCTTCCTAGGGAGCCTCCTTGGTCTAGCAGTAGCGTGTTGGACCACAGATCACTACCACCCATGTTCGAATCTCGGCGTGGGCATATCTGAAGGTCTTTGACTTCACTTCATTACCGTTGGAGGTCGCTCGGCCCATTTAGCCTACCATAAACAGTCACATAGCCGGCAGACATTTAACTTGAACATTTCTATCTACTCAAAGATTCTCTAACATACAATCCATTTGGAGATGATTATCCACGAACTCATCGTAAAGATCACGTCTTAAATATGGTGTATTCTGTATTCCATTAGCTACCAGACAATTTGATCAAACAAATCCAGCCATATCATACTAATGGGAGTCAAACTAGGACCAGCTACCAGACAATTTGATCAAACAAATGTAGCCATATCGTACTAATGGGAGTCAAACTAGGACCAGCTACCAGACAATCTGATCAAACAAATGCAGCCATATCATACTAATGGGAGTCAAACTAGGACCGCGTTGCACCGGTCCTAAAGCGATGACAGTCCAGGCTTTCAGGGTGTCAAAGAATAGGCTGTTAATTATATATAAAGTATTAAATGATATTATTGCACCAGAGTACATTAAGGATGTATTAACACAGATACAGTACAGTTAAAATATTAATGAGACTAAATTCTATTTTACACATTCCTAAGATACCAACAAAGACACACACTATCAGCCCTTAGACTGTAGAATATGTTTCTTGCTGATACTTATTATTTGTTCTTGTAGGAAAATAAGTGCAGTAAATTTGGTATCAATAATCATCTGTTTCATATATAAACAATGTACTATACCTGGCATATTAATAATAATAAAATGTGATATTTATATACCTAAGGCGCTTTACAATATTATTTACAATATTATTATCCCAGACTCAGACCCGTTTCCTCCCAGAACACATCTCAACTCCCAAGGGAGCATACAACGCATGCTGCCATTATAGGCGAAAAGCGTTACTCAAACACATATCCATCGCATCCTGTCAGGTGCTCATTTTTATGGATGAGTGAATCAGTCGCCACATGACAGGATTGTAACTCACGGAGTAGACTTTAAAAAGAAATTCGATTACAGTTTGAAGTACACCTTTTTTTGCATTTATTTCACTAAATACTCACAATATAGACATCCTTTTTCTCTCTGTCAAATGACCTTCTTGTTATGATTACACCTGTACTTGAGTTGATGGCAAAGTCATCTGTCTTGTTAATTAGCTTGCCATTAACATCGAAGTTATAAATTATAACGTCATTATCGGAGTCTGTAGCCAGAGTTTTGATGACTATCTTGCCAACTGGCCCATTCTGTAGATGAGAAAGGTCACATCCCATAATAAAATAAATGTCAGAAATATGTCCCCTGGTATCAGTAAGAAATTTAGTCAGTATGTCCTATGTGGGGTGCCTCTTGAAAACAATCCCACCTCACAACTCCCCCATACACACCTCATAAATCTCTACAGTCTGATTATTAGGATTCGGCAGTCTCCATTGAGGTGGCCTGTTACTCATTTCTAGCACAGTAATCTCTACATAAGCCTTGTCTGTCATGGACACATCGCCATCTTGATTACGGACCAGTACAGACAGGTTATAACTCCCGGACTCACTGCCTAACGTTCTTTGAGTGGTAATTAATCCAGTCACTGGATTTAAATGGAACAGATCTGAAAACAATGAGATAATATATGTACAAACATATTTAGATATGTTGCGGATCATGCTACATCTTACGGAATAAAGGAAAGAAATTGTACAATCCAGCACAAGTAGCTGCTCCAGACAGGAAGTCCATGGATTTGTCTTTGTTGTCTCCTAACATGACTACTTTAATGCCAGTATGTAGATAGGTGAGGGGAGCTTTTTGCACAGCTGATTACAGTCTAACCTCACTTTTATGCCAACTTTGGGACCTGGCTGAAAGTTAACATTGTGGTGAGGGTGGCATTAGAGTGGGGGAGGCATATTGGGCAGACAGCCCTGGGGTGGTTAGTAACATGTGGCTTTTGATACTTTGTTACTCAAACTATCATTTTATTTTATTTATCACCGATCGATAGTACAATCAACACCGTCATCATCGCCAGCTAATAACCGAGAGCTTATCAATCACTTCACAGATTACCAGAAACATTTCATGGTCAGTGTGTGGTGGTAATAGCAGGGGGGTATTTATATGGCAATGTATGGTATTCATATTGTATAAGCAATGGGGGTGGGTGAATAATGTCATGTGTGTGTGTGTGTGTGTGTGTGTGTGTGTGTGTGTGTGTGTGTGTGTGTGTGTGTGTGTGTGTGTGTGTGTGTGTGTGTGTGTGTAGCGGGAGACCATTTCAAAACATGTAAGTCATTTAGGTATTTGCACAAATTCAAACATTATTATTTCAAACCATCTGTCTATACTATTTCCACATAAATTCAATCAGAACTTTTCAAATCAGTCTGACAATTGATAATCAGAAGTAGACCTTAGAGCATCAGCTGATGATTATGTTCTTAAATCAAGCACCTTTGAAATACACAGAAGCATTAAATATTTATGAGCATATATATAAAATGTATCTTTACCTATAACCTAGCTTAGCTTCATATAATAAAAGTCTGAAGCATACTTTGTTCTAAACATGTCGACATTCACAAATCAGCTGCTATACATTTCAACCAACTGAACATTCAGTAAAAGTTGTCAAATAAAGATTACCTTTTGGATCACCTGACAGTTCCTGGTATATATAATTAGTCTTGCTGTCATCTTGATCACTAGCTGTAAGCTGTATGACAGATGTACCCGGAGGACTAGTCTCAGGCACTACTGCTACATACCTTGACTGGCCAAATTTGGGTGGGAACTCATCCACATCTATCAAGGTTATGTATACCTAAAAGAGGCACGCGATATTGATAACAGATATTGTGAAGTTATTAATGGCCATCCAGTTTATTGTAGTCTTGTTTGAATTACACTAAATTGTACCAGAATAATTTTATAAATACTTCATTATTTCCTAACCATAACAGTAACTTTTAATATTTTATTACTTGGAAAATATGTATGCTTTTACAATCATGCTATTTACAGTGCTACTGAATATGAGTGAATGTATGAAAAGAGTGCCATATAAATATAACATGAAGAAAAATATAAATTGTACGTTGTTATTGCAGATGAACTGAGTTTGTAAATTCCATGAGATGTCATTCTTTTTATTACTTACAGGTACCGAGACATATTTTCGTATGGTTGGATCGTTTGGACTGTCATAAGCACGGGCCGTAATCACTATAAGGTGCTGTTTTTCCCTGTCCAAGACAGCACCCGGAGCAACAGTTATCCACCCCTGGAATGTTACAACATCGTAATCATGCCCGTGTTTATCATAATATAATCTCCAAATGAAATATATTAAAGGCTATTAGAGAGATAAAGATAATATATATTGCAATACCACAAGATGTACTGCTGAACCTATCGTTCTAACTACTGAAATATTGAAATAACTACTTATTATACACATGGTAAAGCTTGTTCAGATGACACATCTAAAAAGGACAAGTAAAGGTTGTCTCTCTATCTTTACTATAACAACCTAATCCTTAAACCAAGGTTTCCTTGGTTTAAGGACCACTTAAAGTGATCCTGAATGGTATATAATGACATCTGTCTTAATATCCATCACACAATGACACTACTCACTGTTGTCACGTCAATGATGAAACGCTTTTCTGGATCAACAAGTTCATAGCGTACATCACCGTAGTTACCATCATCCCTATCCGTGGCTAACACCTGGAGAACTGAATATCCTTCAGGAGAGTTCTCGCGAATAGATTTTTCATACTGTTTCTGCAGATATGAAGGTAATGGGCAATGAGAGTAAAAATTGGCCGATGCTAAGCTACAATGATTTTGATGAGAATCTTTTCACTTTTAAGTTAGCAAGATATTCTAGCTGAAGACTAGTTTTTAGCAAACGCACCCCTTTTTCAATGTCTTCAATCTAAATCAATTTATTCAACACCACCAACTTAATTAGTTATAACTGAATTAGTTAAAACTCAAAACAATTTAACTATGACAATTTTTTAAATATGTTGTAAAAAGCAAAATTCTTACATTAATCTATGATCCTATAAACACACTTTCATATAATTAGTTTGTGTTTTATTTGTTATAGAGTATAAATGTGTATTTCTATTATTTACTTGATTTTTTATGCACAAAAATGTGGACTTAAACTGAACTGAAGACCATTTACTGTAGTTACAGGCACTAATTAGTCACCACACAAATTTCATGTACTATTAAATTCCATACATTATAAGATATTCTATTAGACAATAAATAGAAATCCGCAACATTTTACCTCTGAGAATAGAGGTTTCTCATCGTTGACATTAATTATGTTGACATTAATTGTTGCTGTTGAGGACAGAGGTGGCTGTCCATTATCAGCAGCTACGACAACAAACTGTGTAGATCTCATCTGTTCGTAGTCTAATGGCTTTGACACGGTGACGACGCCTAAAACATCAATAAGTATACAATTAAGACAATTGATAAACACAATGAACATACGGAGATACCAGGTATCCTAGTGAACAGACTGATGGGAATGCGGCCTTTGTTCTGTCCTTGACACTGGGAGACATTTGTCCAAATTTGTCTCACTTAATAAAAGTGGCTCTCTGAAAACCACCAGAGGACGCCCAACACTGACAGTGACTGCTCTTGGGATATTTCAACTCACTCTTCCTCTGCTACTCTTCCATGATCGGTTGGCCGGGGAGTTGTTTCAGCCAATCAGTATATATCGGAATTAGCTGGAAATAATTATATTGCCAAGACTTGTTTATGCATATTTCAGTCTTGATCTGCTGCAGTCCACTCCTCTATAATGTCGATATCTGGTTGAAGCAAAAGATAATAATATCCCGCAGATCACTAAAAACAACCATTATCCAGTCAGGCAGTGTATGCCCAAAACAACTCAGAATTCCACAATCTTCAACGGGTAACCAAAATGTGAAAAACAAAAAAACAAATATGAGAATAACCAAAAAATCAAAAACATACTGACAAACAAAATCAACTTTTCATCATTCACTGATGTCAATTTTTATGATATACAAACTTCTGAAGGGAATGAATTCCTATCAAAAGCTACACTAGACTTCCTTGATTGAATCATCACGAAAAACAATAAAAATGGATATTCTACCATAATTAAAGCCAGCATCATTCTACATAGCATATTCAATAAAAAAAGGTTGAGGCATAATACGTGTAAGCCGAAAAAATATCACTGATTAATTATTCTTTTCTAACTTCCAAAACATCCGCCAAATGTTGACAGATCTGATATTAACCTAGTACAGGGAACTGTACCATCTAAACACATTGTGTGAAACTATATGTGTCAAAATAAACCTTACTACAAATGTCGTGAATAGTGATGAGATGTTTTGTATTAATTATATTATTAAATACCTGTAAAAAAAATGAAGCAAGTAATCCGTCTAGTATGAGAGAATTACTCGGGTAAAGATAATTACCTGTTTTTTCATTGATGTTAAAGAAGCCACCTGGATTACTAAGCATTACATAATGGTCTATATCATTTCCTGGATCGGTAGCTACCAGCGTTGTGACATATGATCCTGGAGCTTGACCTTCACGTACACTGAGATCAATGATTGGATTTTCTGGTGTCCACGGTAAGGCAAATACTGGAGGTTTGTTATTTACTTCCATAATGGTTATCACAATCATACCTATAAGAAATAATATTTTGTTAATTACATGGTTCCCACACACACACACACACACACACACACACAATGTATAATAAGAAAACATTGTTTGACCTAAGTTTTCAGAAAATATCATACTTTCAGAAATGATTTTTAATTTGCAAAGTAAAAAAGGAGAATCACTTAAATATTCTTAGCCTCCCATCGGATTGAAAATTAACAAAGACGTACAAGATCTTGACATTAGTTAATAGAAGACTGGGTTTACACATATGTGATCTTACCTGTAGCCGTCTGGTTCACTCCTCCATTCATGTCCTGTACTTTGACAACAGCTGACCACCTGATGACTTTTTCACGATTAAGTTTATTGTTTACAGTCACACCGCCAGTGTCACTGTTTATTGCAAACCAGTCCTAAATTTAAAAAAAAATAATGATGAAATTAGCATAATTATCTCTCTCACATGTTCTCCACTCAATAAACTAAAAGACATAAAAATTTAAAATATGAGACAAAACAGCTGATATATAATTATGTATATATGTGTATGTATGTGTGTGTGTGCATCCATGCGTGCATGTTCTTACTTAGTCTACTGAAATCTAACATAAATAAATGTTGAAATTACAGAACTGGACAAGTTTTATGGTTCATAATGGGCAGCAACAATTATCATAACAATGTCCAACCAACTCAGTAGCTATGATAATGGTATCAAAACAATTCATGCAATTGAAATATCTATGGACTGCAAAAGGTCATTAGTTGTTTTTTAATGACATAACAGTTCTTATAGGATGAAAATATCAAATGACTGGAATCAGTCTTGTGTCCAATTTAAATAAGTAATTGTATCATGAAAATATCAAAATAATCAAAGCCCGGAGTGTGTCATGGATCTAAACTGGGATATATAGCTATCAGTATCCTAGTTAATATGGGATATCAGTAGTTGAGATTACTTTGGTGATTACGTGTGAAGTTGTCTTGTCTAATACAATTTGATACATAAATGCCTACTCTTTGGTCTTTATTGAACAAAATGTTTAAATGTTGCCATTTTAAGACAACATTTCTACACAAAGTAGGTACCGAACAACCTTTGCAGGTAATGAAACATCTTTCTCACATAGTTCATCTGGGGCTTGAATCCAAATATTATAGATCTTTGGCCAACTTCAATATCAGTTAAGCCATGGAGGCATCTGGTTCTTATTTGTTTGTTGAAATTGCCACAATTATCAGCAACAAATCCTTAGAGAAGAAGTCTAGTTGGTAGTGCATTGAACCACAAATAACTACCACCTAGGTTTGAACCTTGGTGTGGACATATCTGAAGGGTACTCTTCAGATATGCCCAGTCAAAGATGAAACATGTGTTTCATCTTTGACTTCGCTTCATTACTTTGGAGGCCAATCGGCCCATTTAGCCTAAGATGTGTACAAAAGTGGCTGTAAAACGTCAATCATCATCATCCTTAGAGAAGACGAATTAAATGTGACAGCGAATTTCAAATACCAGTAATGGTAGCTTTAATGAAAGGAAAACCAATCTGCCATACTCTTTCTGACAATTGAGTTAATTCTGTGTGTGATGTCAGCAGGATTTCAGGGTGGTAATACCCAGAAGTATAAATGTATGCATTCAAATGATCTTTACTCTATTGGTGTGATTTTAATCAATGGATTGTACAGTGCAATCGAAACAGTTTAGCATCTGCCTTTAAAAGAGTGAAACAGCTGAAGACAAAAATAGACCAAAAATATTTCTTTTAAGATAATATGGATCAATAGTGATGCGATTCTTCATTTATGGCTTCTGTCAGTGCTTTCTGTTTGTTCTGTAGTTAATTAATCAGAAGAAGATCATGGGGAGTATAACATATAGTCAATTTTTAATTCCATTTTTATAACATGATCTAAAACCTCATGTGCCCATCTCGCAAACCGGCATGATTCACTCTGGCAAATAACTACACTTATTCAGCGATATGTTTTGCATCAGCTTCATACCCACAGTTGAAACTAGCTAGGTGAGTATCAACAACTAACTTCCCTCACAAATTACTGTTTGCTTTCTTCACTTTGACATCAGTTCACTCGACTATAGTGTGCAAAGTTCTAAAATTGTAAACAACAGTCATGCCATTTCAAAAACTAATTTTATGAACATCTAGAACCAATAAATTTTAAGAATTACAAACACCATCTTTTTAAGTCATCCGACACATTTTAGAGGAAAATCCAAACGAGCATAATCTGTATAAATCATCTAACAATAAGACATATGTTACTGTTTACACTTCAGTCCAGGATAAAACATCTGACCACATTTTAAGAGCAAACATGGAAAACGATACTCAAATTGTATGTATTCCGCTGTCACTGACAAATATCACAGTGTTGCCACCACAGAAAGCTTTGATAACATAACAGATGATGTTCTAAAGAAGAATCCTAACTGTAAAAGTTTTTATTTGTAGATGAAAAGAATCCCAAAGCAGATAATGCTGCTAAATACAATCTATACTCAGCCAGAACTTATAAATATGCAATCCCATAGTAGCCACAGCCACTAAATACAATCCCGCAGTAATGAATGTAAATCATGCACAGAGCTGCACAATATAGCAGCACACTAAAAACAAGACATTGCCCTACCATGCACAGTACAACCACACAACACGCTGCACCACAAAGCATTACATGTTATACATCAGTACACCTCATTACAATGTACTACACAACACTAAATTAACTTTATTTTGTAATACATTACATTATGTGCCATTCCATCACAGCACATTATATAGGCCTACACCACTTCATAGTATATTACATTATTCTGTACAAATTTCATTTATAAACCATGTCAAGCTAAATAGCCTATTTCATTCATTAAAGGAAGTGCTCTAAGTGATTTTCCAGGCTGAAGACTACAATTATATAACTGATAAGATCCTAGATGAGAACCTGGCTGATTAATCACAAGGCTCTCTAAATTTTCTACAATGACAAGACACACACACACACACACCCACACACACACAGAATTATGTGTTCTTCTAGTAATCACAGCTGTTTTTTGTAGATGTACAAATTAACAGATAACATCAATGACAGCAGGTTGGTTTCAAGTCATATTACTGAGTACACCAAGTGTCATGTCATATTCAGACATTAAAACTTATTCTAGAACCAATGACATCTGGGCTTACCTTGTAAGGATTATTTGAAATTTCCATGTTAATTCTGTTCCATGCTCTAATCGGTTCAATAATTGAATACTTTAGATTAGCATCCTTATCCAAGTCCACAGCAGTGACTGTAAGTACCATCTCACCCAAAGGAGCACCTATAAACACAAAGTGATGTATACCAATAACAGGTAGATTAATGTATTTCAAAATGTATGATGCTGAACATGATAAATATACAGAAATATCCTGAATGGTTTAGTATATCACTTATATTAGTGTTGCAGCCCACACTTTGTGTAATAGTTTGCCAGCAGATATTAGAAATGCATCATCTTTTGAAAAGTTTTAATGTTCTAAAAACCCATCTGTTCAAGGTCACTTTCACAGATAAGTAATTATAATTTTTTTAAATCACTTATAGGGTTTTTACAGACCAAGTATTATTACATTACATGCTATTTGTACAGCACCTTTGAATGGCTCCTGCTAGTAAGGGCGCTTTATTAAATATATTATTATTATTATTATATTAAAGTTGCTACTGGGAGTAGAAAAGGTAGCTGTGATTGAATAAGGAATGAGTTCTTCATTTAGCCTTCGGGGGCTCATCACACTTGGGACATGGAGCCGACGGCACATCTCTTGAGAAAATATCCCACACATGCAGACATGAATTGGTTTTGAACCCTAACCTGGTTGTTTGCAGCCCAGTGTTTGTGTGGCCATAGCTGAAGAGTCATTATAATACACCAACAAAAAACATTCTATTAATGTTCAAGTTACTGGCCAAATATTCTGTTTATGAATTAATATGCATTATTCAGATGACTTGGGAAAAGTCATGTATAATGGTGGAGACGAGAGGGAATATCTCCTGATTATGCATTAAGCTTCTTTTTTTTCTAGTCAAAATACTCAGAACTGTTGATCAAAAACTATTTGTGTACCTGACCAAATAATATTTGTCTAATTCCTAATCAAATTAAGGTTTATAAGTGTTGAAAACAAATATTTCTGTGCTGTAGCACTGACTGCAACTATTTCAATAATTGAAAAGTTTTAAATACAAATATTTGTAAGTGGTGACCATTTGTGTGTTGTTATGAATTTACATTTAAAATTTCTCAGCAGTAAATACAGTATTCCTTATTTTCGGCCCATTCCCATAATCGGCCTATGCATATTTGGGGCTAGTCTCGCATGATTTCAGATTGTTCGTAAACACAGACACATGTCAAAAATAATGGATGCGATTAAAATTAATCAGTAAAAAGAAATCGCACCCAGTTACAACGTCATCTGGATGCTAAAGTAAACCGCACTCAAATTTGTTGATGAATTTTGCATTATACCTTGACTTTGAGATTGCCCAACCCCTGTACCAGGAGCACCACTGAGCTTGATTCTTTTCAAGGATATTGGTGCTATAGAAGTTTGTAATTATTATTATTGATGGCAGCACAGTCTGAAATCCTGGGACAATATAACAATCTTGCTGGAAGGGGGGGGGGGTAGTGAAGGGCATGCCATGGGATAGTGGTAGTCGCACCAACACATTATTGACCTTTCTGCCCTGAAAAAGTTGGGCAAAATGGAGTATTATGTGCATTCTGTGCCACTTTCTGCCAATAAAATAGGCAACGAGGGATTGTAAAATAGACAATGAATAGCGTCAGACACTATTTAACAGGCTGGATAAGATCAATGAATCTCCCATAGTTGTCCAGCACACTGATGGCAAATCTGCCAACCAGACAGTAGCACCGAGAAGGACTCTAGTTCCAGTGGCTATAAAAACTAAATACTAGCCCAACTTCTCTCATGTTGATATACACTGCATTCTCAAAAAACATATTTCATACTTATGAGGCTTTGAACAATTTAACTACACGATCATTGACAAAACAATTTGCCATAAATGACTTCTTCAATATATAATATTGATGGGTAGAGTGTCAGTATTGTATTATTCATTTATTCTAATGATTCCCATTTTCTTCTGCATTAAACATTGAGACATTTGATCTATTCGGATTCTCTGTACCAACATCAGACTGACTATTTGAAAAAATTAACATTCTATTATCAGTTACCCGACAGATGGGTTGGTTTATAGAGGTTCATCTGTATATAACTGCTTTTTTCTTATTGGTAAAATGTGCATTATTAGATCAGGATAACTTAATTAAAAAATAATCAGATGTTTGATATACATGCACCTATGTTATTTGTCCTTTTTAGATTCTTTTAATTGAGAAATAATTGAATTAATATAAATATACATTTGCATGATTTGTAATTTTGATTCATAAAATTCTTTAATTATCAAGATTTATATAATATGGTATTATGCATATTCAATGTACAGTGCTCTTGAATGACCAATGCTAGTAAGGGTACTTTAGTAAATCTATGTTATTATTAGGTCTGCTTACTTTCTAGTACATCTGCTCTTACTGTAGTAGGTCGAAATACAGGCTTCTTGTTGTTAGAATCCAGTATGTGAATAATAACTTGTGCTGTTGATGACAACTTGAGGTTGCCTTGGTCCTCAGCTATGACCTAAAATATTTATTAATAAGATAATTTATACCTAAAAATATACACATTTTATAAATGTAATTACAATATACTGTAAACTAAAAAATATGGGAAAATCATGGAGCAGTTTTTAAATATCCTTAACTAGATCAGAACTTCCATCGGTAAATAAGGTAAAATATTTATACATGTTCAAGAAGGAGCAATAAAAAGTGAGAGAAAGGTGCTAAACTTAATATTGTGAGAACTTTCTTTATAAAACCCCAGTTGATACAGGAGCCAATTGGTGCGACTGCACTGAACAGTCAATATTCTCAGGACAAAAATATGGTAATTTTTAAAATAATAAAAGGATTTTAAAATAGATCTTCATAGTGGTTTATTAAAATGTGTTAGCAAGACCAGTTTGGTTTTGTTTACAATAGAGGCATGTGACCAAAATATTACATTTATATAAGGCAAGGTTCTTAGGATTATAAAAGTTACAGCAAGTTTAGATCTGTAACTTGGCCCAATTTGTAGCTGAAACCGACAAGACCTATGACACAGACGGATGAATGAATGATTGTTTTTACTTACGGTCAGGTTATACAACTTTTGTATATCGTAATCAAAAGTTGCTCCTGGTGCTACGGTAAGGGCTCCTGTTTTATCATCTAGAACAAACTTTCCACGTGAACCTTGTTTAATTCTATATCTAACAATGCCACCTGGTGTGTGACTCGGATCTCCATCTACCGCTGTAATGTTCTCTACATTTCTACCTGTAATCATACATACTTCTGTGTATTTACATATAAGTGCCTATCATTCATGAATGGTCCTCCTAACATATTGCTGAACATATATCAGGTGAGTTAACACAAAGAACGCTCATTAAAGTCTGTCAAGGAATGATTACAAAATAGCTCATAATCTGACCTGAAGGTGTATCTTCTGGTATTGTCTGAACGTAGAGTGCACCTTCTGTAAACACTGGAGCATGATTATTGATATCCTACAAAAGACAATGTATTAGTCATTAGTAATGGTAATATTTGCTATTTATGGAATAGTAACATTTTATTTATAAAATCAAAGCTTTGTCTTAAGCTTTTCTCAATCTTTCATAATTCTCTGTCCATATACATTAACGGTATATCAACAATTCTTACACAGGCCACTTTATAAAACCGTGTCTCTTTTTTATCTTATAGATAGAAACCCATAAAAAGTCTTACGTTTATAGGAAAATGGAGAAAACATGTAAATTAAGACAGTTATTCTTAATGCCAAGAATTATTATTAATTTATAACAGTGATTACTATCAGATATTCATTAATATCTAAAATTGATCCATAATCCTAATCATCAAGTTACCATATGTAGAAATCTAAGAACATACTGGCACATAATATTCAACAACCTGCACATTCCAAGTTTCAACAAACATCTCGACTTACTACGTCGTGATGTTAATATATGACTAACCTCAACAAAAATCTTAACAGTAGTTGTATCAGAGAGACCATAGTTGTCATTCGCTTCCACAGTCAGTAAATAGCTATTGAGAAATAAAATCAAGGAAACACATTTCAAGAAACTCTCAAAAATATAAATAGTTAATTAACAAATTCATAATAATAATAATAATCTTTTTGTGTTCATGATAACAATTATTAACAAGATGTATCATGTAGCTGAATGAACAATCCTAAGCAAGTCAACAACATAAAATGTAGAGTTTAACAATTGACTTTTCACAAAATTGAGGCATCATGAAAACCCCATTTAGAAAACAAAAAATGACAGAGCCACCTCAGATGCTCACATATATGACTTCTTAAACAAGTACAGGTTTAATCATTAGCTGCATATAGGACTTCTGGAACACTCATTATTTCCTTTTATAGAATCGAAAGGCTACGCATTTGTATTAAAATAATTCAGATAGCATCATGCAGTAAAAAAGCTAATGAAATAAACATGAACATCACTTAAGTTTTAATTATAAATAACAGTAAAAAAATCCCTTTTTGTGTACATTGGCAAAATAAGCAATTTCAAAATCATCTGTGTCAAATTATATTTGATAAACTTTAAAGTATTCGAATCTGATAATTTCAGTTGTAAATGTACTTTGGATCTATATTTAAAAATACTTTAATTATAACAAACCTCATATCTAATCCAAGGCTCTCACTTTTTGGTAGGATTCTCTTATAAAGAGATTTAAGAATACTTCAATTAATGTGCTATAAGTCAATCAGGATATTTAGCCCTATATTTTTTAAATAGTCAGGGGTGAATATGTACTTTAATATCTATAAATTTATTATTCATTCATTCTACTAACTTTCCACCAAGAGGATATGGTACCGGGCTTGTTGCCTTTACGTAACCAGAGTTTGGGTCAATAATCCAAAGTCCATTAGGTACTGGCTGACCTCCTACAATATTGTATGTGATGTGGGAGTAAATGCCATCAGGACGATCATAATCCTTGGCCTGTGAAAACAGGAATAAATTGTGTGTTAAATAAGTTCACACACACATACACACACACACAGAGAGAGAGAGAGAGAGAGAGAGAGAGAGCACATAAAGAAGCTATTTTCCAGGCAGTATAAGCCACAATAAGTCTGCCGTCAGTCATTAATCCATTAACATCTCTGACCTTGACTGTGACCTCTGGATCAGGTGTCATCTCATCCTCAACTATGTAGCTGGTATATTCAGGAAGTTCCATCTTTGGTCTGTTGTCATTCACATCTGTAATCGTGATGTTCAGTGGCACATAAGTAATGAAACCCTCAGCCAGAGCATCTGTTGCTGAGAACTGGAGACTGTAGAAATTCTTCACTTCAGCATCAAGACAATTAGCCAATCCAGGCTCAAAGCAGCCCATCGGCCGAGCAACGGTTATCTCACCAGTCTTACGATTACAGTAGAAGCTAATGAACATAATAAATGTAATATAATTAGCAAAAAGCTTTAGGGAATGTTTTTCTCAATAAGTGGAAGCTGTATTTTTTAAGGTTCGAGGTATTTTTCGAGGAAACAGTGGGGGAGGATTTTCATGTAAACCATCTGAAAAGTCTCAAAATAGGACAAACAGGAATCCACGAGAAAAATAGGAGCATACAGCAATTGATAAATCAGGAGAAAACAGAATTTGTTAATAGATGTCCTATTTCCCATGTCTGAATGTCATTGTTATCATTAAACCTTTAGCTTATGGCCAAATAATGGCAAAATGGCATTGTTTTACATAAGGAAGCCACTAGTATGGAATTTAATGTTTCCCAGTCCGGGATTAATTGAAAAATATAGAGATTTTGAAGTAGTTGGGATATTTAATTGTGAAAACCTTAGCTGTTGGCTATTCGGATGAAAACTAAAAGCCCCATCTATAGTGACAGAGTCTTACATCGAATACCAACCTTCCATAGTTCATTCTACTCACTATAAATTAGATCTTGGCTGACTGAATAATCTATACACAAAGTAAATGTATATGCCTACAGAGGCTAAAGAAGTAAAGCAATACAACAATACAAAAATGCCTTAAATGTTATTACTGGTGGATTATAAACAAAATCAATTAACAATGACGAATAATAATAATAATAATAATAATAATAATGGCCAAAATGACAGTTTTTAACGTGACTGGCAATCTCAAATGAGGGAGATGTGTTTGGTCTGTAATTTATAGCTTCCCCACGGAGACAATTTAAAATATACGGCATGTTCAGTGGAGAAAACCTTGCCAGTTGCCTGGCTGGTTGAAAAACCTCTCGTACTATAGTGCCATGGCCGAGGCATGAACCTGTGACCTTCCGCACAGAATGACCATAGCCATAGGTAAATAGTCTCACACTCTACCCATGAGCCCAAAGAGGCGATATGAACCAATTCTTAAACAGCTCATAGAATTCTACACTGATAAATACTGCAATGGCTATATAAAAAATGAATGAATGCCATACATTATTGCATCAATTACCCAAAAAATATATATATAGTAATTAAGTGAATGAAAACAATTATGAAAAGATAATTTATACAAACAAACAATTCTTACAGTTCTCCTAATTGTGAAGATAATATCCAGAAAAAGACAGCAGACTCCATTCTGTCTGAATGTAAATAAAACTTACTTGGAGGATCCTTCTCCAGCGAGTTTGTATCGGATGCTCTTTTTACCATAATAGTCACTCTGATCTAAATCATCAGCCTAAAGAGTGAATAATGATCTTTTGTGAGTGTAGTACTTGTGTACTTAGTGACCTGCACTAAATCAGTTGACATAGTAAACATTTTTTATCTATGCACAATTTTCTAATTAACTGGCCATATCCGAATCTAAGTTAATCTCTTCATCTGAGTGTTTTTGAAAAGATAACATGAAAGAAAAATATGGATGGTTATTAAATGGTAAGTTTATGAACTGGAATTGTGGATTGGATTTCATTCTTTCTTGATCTCAGATCACAAAATGGGGGTAACCGATAGGAGCAGCAAGGAAAATTACAGTTGAAGTACCCTGAGGGTTGTCACTGCCAGAACGGTTTACGTCCTCAGAGAGTTTTTAACATCCCCTCTTTTAACTAATTCAGCAGAGATGGCAGAGCCAGTTAACTTAGACAGCCATCAACATGATGTCATGAGCTCGGAAATCAATCCCTGGAAAGGTTTGAAGTCTTTTGTGGAACTGAACCTGTGATCCATGGGGTTAGGGTATATCGATCCTTTGGTGGCATAAGGTGCAATGTGGTTAACCACCAGACAACAAGAGGTATTGTATAAAAAGATACCTTTTCTCATAGACTCTATGACAGATGAGTAAAAGTTAGACCAAATTTGGATTGTAACTACCCCAAGTGATATTTTTTACAGACCATTACAGACAGCTTATGCTGTAGTCATTTATATTAGTTTCAACTCCTTAGATAGGATTGTGAAGAAAGCCGAGTATGTAAATCTAGCTACTTACCTCTATTGTTATAACATGTTCTGGTCTGAAGGCAGTTTCAAGCAGCGTGGCAGCGTAATATGGCTGATTAAATGTCGGTTTATTATCATTAACATCCTCTACGTTTATATATACCAAAAGCCTTCGCTAAAGAACACCGGTGTGCTGCCTATGGATTCTACTTTAATCTGCGGTCAATTGATAAAGCAGACTTTGAGCATCATTCGTGAAAAATGAAACAAAATCAAACAAGCCGTACTGACAATTTAGAACCAGTGTTTATAGTTGATTATCAAATTTCAGCACTTACCATAAGGGATTTAAACGGAGTATTATCCTAAAACATGGACGTGGTATTCAAATTCAGTATACTGAGATATGCATGAAATGCAACAGACAGATTTGTATCCAAAATAGCTAAACACGAGCCAAAGATAGTAAATAATAACCTTACCCGCAAATTGTAAGATCTTTGCCCAAAATCATAGTCAATTTTGGTAGAATTCTTGATAACAATGCTGACAGCTAGTGCCTCCTGTCCCTCTTTTGGCTGAACTTCAAATATATCAGTATGGTCTTCTAATATAAGGCGGAATGCTGCATTGATGCCCTGAAATAAGTATTTAAAATACAAAACAAATAGCTTCAAGTTATAATCTACAGTAAAGACTCTTAAGAATCTAGCCTTTGGCTCACATCAATTGATTTTTACACGAGCATAAAATTTGAGGCTAATAACCAAATTTATTATTGAATATATGCGAATATCAGTAATATATTTGTTTTAATGATTTTTGAAGGTCATCTAATAAGACTAAGGGTCATGATAATAGGTTCTGCTATGGATTTTGTGGGGAGTTAATTTTATTTATTAAAATGTTCTAGGCTAGTCTAAATAATTTTATGCTCTGCTATAATATATAATGTTACATTATTAATATTATTATTATTATTATTATTATTATTATTATCTTCTTGCTCATCATTTAATGCAATTCATATCTATAATAAATCAAACAACATCTTTTTAAAGAAACGTTATGCAAATATTCAATAAATATCTATAACAATAAAAACATATCTCCACCAACCTGATCATGGTCAACCACTCTGATATTTAGTTCAGGTATGGTGCTGCCATCTGGCAGGTTCTCATCCATGTCAACACTGTACTGTCTTGGACTAAACAGAGGAGCATTGTCATTAACGTCAGTAATAGTTATTTGGACAGCAACTAAAGTTGACCAGTGACCAGCATTTTCCATGGCTGTTTCTTCTTCTCGTCTCTCAGAAGCCTAGAGTTCAATTAATGTATACATTCGTAACGTGATATTCACAGACAGAGTAGATGGACTTTGGATGAACATGAATGGGGAGACTAAGCATATATTTCAAAATGTGGTACATATTTTAACATATGACATCATAATATTTAAAGAAAGGATAGCTGGATATTCTAATAGTCATAGAAACAGCCATTTTATACTTGCGGAACATATTTACCAGTATTACTTACCAATACTCTCAGTGTAACTATGCCATCATTTTGATTAACTGCTGGAATCTCTCTATCCAACATTCTGTCTGTATACACAATACCACGAACAGGATCAATCTTGAAGAAGCCTTCTGGATCTGATTAAAGAGAAAATTACATTTGCAGAACAGTTATATTCATAAATCTAATACATTGTATGTGTGTGTGTGTGTGTGCGTGTGCGTGAGAGAGATCAATCTAAGATGTACTTACTAGTTAGTAATGTGTACGTAACTCTAGCACCAAGTCCATCACCATCAACTGCTGTCACTTGTAAAACACTCGTAGCCTGAAAATTATGGAGTTTTTCCAATATAGTGAGTAATTAGGTTACAATTATATAGAAGAATTGTTGAATGTATAGCTATTATAATCCCTACGAGTCATTTGCAGTATTGGGGATCTGCCTGAAATCTGGTATTCTCAATCATAGGTCAAACAGATTACATGCATAAGCTCTTTAATATAGACATCAAACAGACATAACTGCTTTCATTAAAATGATATATTATGAATGTTTAAATAAACAATTTGAATTGAACTGAAAATATACTACGGGATACTAAATTAGGCACAGATGAATGTTTACTAAGTGATGAATATAAACACATGAGGATTATCTGTAAGGATTCAGTAAATCATAGTATTTACTCGGGATTGAGGTAATATTTCATTCTAGACAAGTAATAATCATTTTAGCCAAGCCATTTCCCTGCCTCCAAATCTAGGTAGTGTACACATTGAAATGTATAAGTTTCTTTTGAGCCACAGCAAATTACTGCTGAATGTAAACTACGGTGTCAAAGTATCAACTTATCAGTAAACATCACTTATGTGTTGTTTACTTGGAGCTGTGTTGTCAAATGTACTTTTTGTATGTATGAAAAGTGGATTAGTTGGGCTCCACAGGCTGATAAGTAGCCTATATATATATATATATATATATATATATATATATATATATATAAGTCTAAGTATGTATAGACGTAGTTTTTGTATATTTAGGTCCATGCATATAGATTTATTTATGTATAGATTTATGGAGGTATGGGTTTTAAAGGATGTTTAGGCATTGATATTCGGAGTCAGTGTCAATTCATATAAATCTATCCTAAAAGACACACACCATTTCTTAACAACTGTAATTCTGTACAGAATAAATTATGTGCTAATATGAATAAATACTATAATGATTACAGAGGCAGGTCTCTAAAAGATGTTTAAATATTTGTTTCTGTTTACTGGGAAGATATACTTACAATGGGGACATCCTCTGGAATAGTGGCACTAAGACTACCCTTAAAGACAGGAGGAACATCTTGGATGTTGGTAACGTTTACTGTGTAGGTCTGATATTGTTTATTGAAGCCATCCTGTAAATATGTCAAAATAAAACAAATCAAATAATAGTTTGATAAAACACTCTACCAAGTTTTCAACTAAGGTACATACTATCAGAACAAGAACATTGTGTGTTTGTATATATATATATATATATATATATATATATATATATATATATATATATATATATATATATATATATAATTATATATTCAGAGATCAAAACAAAAGAGAAAAACAGTCAAAGAAATTTTATAAATGAAATGTGATGTAAAAAGCCATACAGAAATACAATAATCAGGATGCCATACAACTATACAATAATTAAAAACTCACATCAGCCACAATGGTTACTTCATAAACAGAACGTTGCTCATAGTCTAACTGTTCCTTTAATTTCATCTGTCCTCTCCATTCCTGTGCACTGCCAACAACAACTGGTTCCATCGTGAAGTAATCACAAGGATTCTACAATGGAAACATTAAATGCTAAATAATTTTATTGAAATCATATAATTTCTAGAAATTCTCAACAAAATCTATTAAATGAATCATTGACTAATTAAAATATTTTTTGACATTCCGTCGATCTTGCATTTAGATAGTATAAAAGATGACCTACTTATAAATTAA
This sequence comes from Paralvinella palmiformis, assembly GCA_025642065.1. Classification (NCBI taxonomy): domain Eukaryota; kingdom Metazoa; phylum Annelida; class Polychaeta; order Terebellida; family Alvinellidae; genus Paralvinella; species Paralvinella palmiformis. The sequence continues at coordinate 132,630 of JAODUP010000131.1, forward strand.
ACAGCATTTAATGGTATTGAAATTTTATGGAGTCTGATTAATAGAATTTTCACTGAAACAATACCAATGACAATGGAAAGAATGTAATTAAAAAAATCACTGTAATAATATAAAGCCAAGGTCATTAACAGATGAAACATTGCCTTACTTTAATGTAACAACTAACATTTAAACTTTATATTTTTATAAACTGGCATCACTTTATATAATAAAGTTGCAAATAATTGCATTGTTGGTTTCGTCTCATAGTCCCTTTTCTCTCCTTTATAAACAATAATTATGGAACAATTATGACACAGAACATACAACTGAACAATGATATATAATACTATGTTTATAATAATATATCTGATTAACATCCGCAGATAAAGCCGCTCACTGACTTACATAGCCACGATCCTGTTCTGGACAGTAGACTTTAAGATACTGGTTATCCGTGTCTGTATCTGTTACCACTACACTCTCGAACACAGCTGTGCCAACGCTGGCATCCTGTAGCACAATAGCAACTTGCATTGGTTATCATCATAAACAATTGGTACTTTAAATGGCTGTTTCATCACTAGTAACTAACTACATCTACTTAGTTTTGGAGAGGGAAAAAAACCCTGATGACACTCACCTCCCTGATGGAAGTCCATGTCTTGCCTGGGGCAAATCTTGGTGCATCAATATTAGCTGTTACTCTTCCTGGAAGTGAGAGATTGATACGGTAAAGAAAATCACAAGACAAACTACTTTGAAAAACAGTGTTCAAACATAATACTGAAAAGTGTGTGTAGTTTTCTTTTTATTGGGAAGGACACTGAATGGCCTAAATTGTGCCGATGTGTCGTTAAACAACATTCATCCATCAGTCATCTTTTTATTGGGGAAATCCAATACAAAAAAAAATATTGTGCATACAGTAAATCCCTTTGTGTATGGGAAATGTTATACAAATATAACAGTGTATAATGCCTGTAATTATAATCATAATTTTAATACCAGTAATGACAACAGCGGAACTCAAAATTCAGAAATTATTGACAATTATGTATTAACTGACTATTAAAATTAAATGACCCATCAAAACCTCTTTTTATGATATCTGTTATATTTTTGCGGTTGTTCTTGTTTTAAGTTACTTCTGTACACAAGGTAGACTAAATGGGCCAATCAATCTCCAAAGTTAATCAGGTGAACTACCCATCAAACATGAAACTGGGTCATGTATTAGAGGTCAATGGCCAACCACCCTACCAGTTTGGCCATTGAGATACTACTTGGATTGTTGGATAAACAAAATTGTGAAGATGGTCCCAAGTTATTAAATCTACTTATGCCAAAAGCTGGATATCACAGGAGAAAAGACTATTGGCTTTCTAAACTCATCACTCTAGTGTCATAAGGGTTATCCCTGAATCACATATCCTGACATGTAACTCAGATAACTCCCAAAACGAAATCGAGATAATCAGAAGTTGAGGTTCTAATAACTCGGGCAGATGAAATAATTTAGGGAACAATTGGATTTGATCCCATAACTAGGAGAACTGTCATGAAATGCACTACCAGTTGCACCATGGAAGCACCACCCACAACAGATGCAAAATCCATCTATGTTTGTGTATATTGTTAATCTCTGCTAGTGAACATTTAATAGAATTGCAAATAATACAAAATAACAATGTGTACCGAGTCTTAAACTGAGAAATTTAACTGAATTAATTCTCATTTACATTCAGCTGTGATTAGAAAAGCTGAGTGGTTTTCATCCTTTGAATATTCCAAGTCACATTTATCTAAGGAAGCTTAAGGAGAGAATTTAAGGAATACGGTCGGACCAATAAACGAAAACAATATATCAAAACATTTACATTCAGGAACTAAAAAATATAATTAACAGTCAAATATTAACACAAATACCAGTAAGCCAGTGGGATCTTGTTTGTCAAAACATAATACTATTTGTAGTATTAATACTACATAAAGATGACGGTGATGATGAAGATAATGATAGCATGCATTTTCATGATGGCACGAAATGTCACCATAATGCAACCACTTTTACTATATTTTATTGGCACATTTCATGGACAAATACACTTGACACACACTCGTTATGTGAATGTTAGCCCATAAAAAATAAACTGGGAAACGTCTTCACTATCTGAGTGCCCTTCATCGAGGTATAGTGTTTCCGTAGCCCGACGTAGGTATTTTACAGACTGGAGGCAGTAGAAGTAAACACTTCAGCATCGTCAGTTACTAGCTGTTGTTTCTCTCTCTGTCTATACCTCTCTGTTCGCTCGACTGCACACTATACTATGACAATCTCTATCAGACAGACAGACTCATCACAAACCAAACACAAACTTCACAAAGTCAACACTGTTAGGATGTCAGCCACGCAATACGCAGAAACCCTGTTTGTTTCTGATGATTGCTCAAACAACTATCAGTGCAGTAAAACCTGTCTCTATAACCATATATCTACCGGCAAGAGAACAACTATTTTAGAAGAACATAGAAAAAAGGCGCAACACCAATTTCTCCATAAATAAATATTATTCAGACAATAAACAAAAGAGTAAAAAGACTACCGGTAGCCTCATACATGGACATAAAGAGGTGTATTAATTTTGTTCCTTTTTTTTGGTTTTTTTTATATATATATATATATATATATATATATATATATATATATATATATATATATATATATATATATATAAATATGAATATATTCTTTCACTCATGAAATATTCTACTAAACTATCAAAATAAATGCTATCCTGATGTTGACCAATATTTATTTGCATTGACAGCCTGTTTACTAGTTCGAGTTGGAGACATCTTGCATATTTATTTAAGAGAACCTAGGATTGAAGGGAAATATGTCCCATACCATGTCACCTTTAGAAATTGCATACCATGTTCAAACCCGCTGACAGTCCACAATATGTTATCATGGTCACCAAAAACATTGAACAATTCTCACTGAATCAGTACAGAAAAACAATTTTAACAACATTATTGGAGGACGGACAGATGGACACAAGCACACAGAGTGTAGACACTTATCATTGTCATGGTTTGATATAATTGTTATATACAAGCTAATTGACATACCAGGTAGATAAGTTGCATGATTCTATATATGTACCCATTTTAGGGTCGCCTACTGACTTGCCAGGGTAATTTCTTAAGTGATAAATAAATATATATATATATATATATACACGCACACACACACACACAATCTGCGAAGTATTATGTCATTTAACAAAAATCACTCGTGTATTAATTGTAGCTAAAGACAGTATTTGCTGAACTTACTCTCATCACCACCCCAGTTACTGTAGGACTGGCTATTGTTATGTAAATGAAGTGAAATGCTTATGATGCAGAGTAATGTAAACATAATATTTTTGTTTCTAACTCCACAAACCAGGTGACTGCTATGATTAAATACAAACAGTTGTAGCTCTGACGTGATATAACATAGTTTAATTTAATATAAAATTCCCTCTTCAATATGATTGATTAACTAGGACATGAAGGGTCAGGAGTTAAACACCTTCTGAATCCTGAATGGCTTAGATGAATTACTGGGCATGAGTAAGTTGCCAAAATAATAACCTTTCCATGAATGTGGAGTGAGTCAGTTAGCCAGCACACATTTAGCGAGTGAGTGACCAAGTGAGTGACGGGGTCAGTGGGGGCATGGACGAGGAGTTGAGGGAGTGGGTGAGTTAGTGAATGAGTGAGTCTTAGTAGTGTAGTGTAGTAATATTACTACATGAGTACTACATAACATAAATCTAATAGCTTCCCCTTCCTTATATGGAGTTTTAAGTCGGTGTGGATCCATTTCTGAGATGACAGATTATCTGAATACTCAGACACACACAATCTGTAATATGTTCTTTTTAAATATGGCATTCTATCTCTGGCTGACATCTCATAAAGCTTCGTTTAGTAGCCGGAGGACAAGCACAGTGTAATGTGTCTTCACTTATGCGACATGACATGATTACTAGTAGTATGCTGTCCTTGGAGAATATAGCCGACTGTGATAGCCTAGAGACGGTCGCTGGCATATCTTTGCAACTGGTAGGCTGTATTGTCAGTATACTGAGTTAGCAGTAGATAGCATCATTAGTATCTGTCTGTGGCTATATTGGCCATGCCTAACTTAGCATCTGAACAAAAACTACAGGAAATGAGGCCACATGACTCAAAGTTTATAAAACCTTTTCTGTGTTTTTAAGATAATGCTTAATAAATTTCTTTAGTTAGCTCGCAGCTAACTTTTCACGCTGAGATGGGTAACGTCTCATCGTTACATCCAGAGTGGGACCATTGTCAAATATTTGTTTCGAGTCAACCATATGCCATTACTATAACATCTATAGGTGAGAGAGAGAATGAACATGACACCTGTATAGTTAAGGATAAGAAATAAAATACAATTAATTTTAGGGAAACTTCATTAAATATTGTCACATATGTTCAGTGTAAAATATTTTTGAACCAAACACACAATGGTATATAAGGAGGGGTATTACTTTAAACACACAGTTGAACATATACAGAAACTGGCAAAAAGGACAAATCACACACACACACTTTTATCAAACTAAATAAGTCTGGTGAATTCAAGGAAGAATAGTTTTGTGTCTTTATAAACAAGCAAAATTATGCATATGTGTGTGTGTGTGTGTGTGTGTATGTGTGTGTGTGTGTGTGTGTGTGTGCACAGGCATGTTAAGGCCTGGCAATCTTCCCCCTGCAAGACATTTGTTCCAACAGAATTTGCTGAAGTTTTTTTTAAATACATACACAGCTTGATATCGTCTGTATCTCACAGTAGTCAACCCTTCTCACTAGGAACACGACACAGAATATAATAGAGGCCAACGTTTTGTGAAAATACAATACTGTGTAAATGGGGACATATAAGTACAATATTTAGATTAAAATAAAGTTTCTGGTGAGTTTTCAAGTACTTTTCTCATAATGTACATATGTAGTTAATTGTGTATGTGATCAGTACCTAAAAGTAGTGAGATTTATAAATATTTTTATGAACATATTTAACTATTCCATGCATATATTGTTTCATTAAGCCAGTTTAATCGAAAATAAAACGATACGCTAAAAAAAAGATTATTGATAAAATCATGCTACTTATTCAACATTAAAAATGTACATCATTTGGTGACTCCATGGCTATATCGTATGGAAAAGGGCACCGTGATTAAGTAAAACTTTCTAATAAGAATATGTCTTATCACTAACTTAAATACCTCATACAGCAACATTTGCCATATTTATCTAAGCAAAGTAAAGTATAAAGCTGAGTAATCCGAGTAGCACATATATTACCCTAGGTTTCCTCAAGTATTAAATCAGTGGTTCTGGTGATGCATTGCGCAATCATAAGGCCAGGCAATGTTTGCCAAGTGTTCAACTGTTCAAAACTGTCTGTGTTTCGCCTAATTGTTCACACCTTTACTACTTTTGTTATATGTGAAGAAATACACTGATCTTATTCCTCTGATTATCAATGCATTACTAAAAACAAATGTAGGTGGTAATTGTGTTGTATGTGTATCCTATATTCTCATTAATCTCCATTTTGTATATAACATTACAAAGTCTTGTATCACAAGCAAGAGCTTGGCATGGTGTATGTGGAACAATAATGGATGTCTATCTGATGTAAGAAATCCCAGAAAATAATTATATCCAGAAATTCCTGATTCAATTTCATCTGGAACAGCTTCAATATTACAATGGCCAGTTCATTAGCTGTCTCCAACATTGGCACATTCACAGTAAAACTGATAAATTCGTATGTCTAAATGAGTCGTAAATATTGGATTACTGTTCTGGATTATGCAGTTGCTAATGGCATACATCCCTGGGAGATGATTTCAGTGCTGAACTGTACTGGCCATATCAGGGTGGAGGAACAGTGCAAAAAAAAGTAGTCTATTGAATTATTGGAACAAAACTGTAAGGTTTATTAGAGGAAGACTTAAACATCATAAAAAGGATTCTCTACCTAAAATTCGTAAATAAATACAAATTTAAAAAACAACAGTCTTTCATGTTTTCCTGTACTTTGCTTCCAAAGAACTGTAAGACACCCCCCCCCCCCATTATGAAGAATGTCTTTTAACACAAGATAAAATCATACACAAGACCCCTACAGGTTTATGACATACTTGGTAAATATAAATTGGTAAAGATATGACGTATATTTTCAATCTTCTCCCACAACCCATTACACAAAGTGTGGCCCGGAGTTACACTAAACCTATAATACCCACCAATGATCAAAATTAAGGATTCACTCTCACACAATTATTATATATTCTAAATAGTGATATAACATACAGAATTAACCCCTTTAAAGAATTTCTAAAACAATTAACCGTCCACTGTTTAGCAAATTGATAATAATTTAATCATATAATTATATACATACCAAATGTGCACAAACAAAATCAGACAGATAAGGCTCTAAAATGAGCAAGTCATTTCATGGTACAACTCCAGGTAGTACATTTCATGACAGTTTTCATAAACAAAGAACTTAATAGAAACATAATGATAAATCTGGAATCTGATTTACAAGATATGATATCATTATCATGATATATTATGTTTTATAAATTTATGAATATAATTCTCTCAGTCATAGGAAAAAACACATAATAGCTGTCTTCGGTATTTAAATAAAAACAGTAAACATCAGTTTACTTGTTTTCTTCACTGCTGACTCCATCAGAGATCTTTCATAGAATTCTATATAATTAACATAAGTGTCAATCTCAATTCCGCCATATACTGCAATGTTGCTGTTTTACCAGAATTTCTATGCTGTCTAAAACTAGTACTATAACTTCCACAGTTAAGTACTCGGTGTAAAAATGTATCTGTTTTACGTGTAACTTTTCTAAGATGGAAGTGTCTCCCAGTACACAAGCATATTTCCTCAAACCAACAGAAATTACCTATTGGTAACCAAAGGTTTTGTAAGTATTCTATATAAAACTCACATTTGTTCAACAATCATCGTCATTAGTACAGAACACTTGTTTTGTTCACTACTGACTCTACTGGGAATTACTTTCATAAAGAACCTCATATAATTAACATATATACAATCCTAGATTGCACTATAATACTGAACTGTTTCCATTTAATGACCAATTCTATGACGTGAAATGAAAGATGAAAAACTCTTATGACATAAACTAACCTGGGTTTGGACCCATGTATTATAGATCAGTGTGGAACTGTGCTATCAGTTAAACAATGGAGGCTGCCCACACCAACTCTTAAAACAATGTAGGTTCAGTGACTACTAAAAATATTTTAAAAGGGTAGCAGGATACCCAGCAATACCTAGGAAATAATGCACTCAGTTGATGACCACTTAGTTGAAAATAAAATATACAGAAAACGTCAAAGTAATTGTGCATAAATATATTGTTTCAAACACAACATTTACATTCTTAGTAACCAAGATACACCAGTTCAAACCAACTTGACCTCTGGTAAAACAACAAACCAACAATTCTCAGCTATGGGTTTCATGATTAACAATGTTCTTAATTCTTCAGCCTGGAGCATTCACATAGACTGTTCTAGTTGGTAGTTTATGTTGGACCACAGGTCACTAACACCTGAGTTCAAATCTCAGCATGGGCATATCTGAAGGGTGTTTCATCTTCGACTTCATTTCAATAATTTGGATGTCGCTCGGCCCATTTAGCCTACCATTGTGCACAAAAGTGGCCATAAAATATCAATCAGCATCATCCAACAAACAGTTGTCCTTGAGAGAAGCAGGACTCTTCCAAGTGGAAGCTACCTTCATTGTCTGACCTTGGTATTTGTTAATGAACATAGTGAAGCTGAAATGTATGGAAAATTGGAGTCTCGATCTTAAATGGCACATCAGTGGTAATGATTGGTATTCTGAATGAATGAATACACCTTCTTCCTTGCCACATTCAGAAAGTATTGTAACCTCAATAACACATGGCATAAGTCAGCCTTGTTCCACTGCACATGTATGGTGGATCAATGTTGTGAAAGAGCATGACAGATGTTCCTATATTTAGACTGAGACAATGTGATGGGACTCCTGGAGGTTTCAGTGAATTTAAAAATTATCTGGGATAACTGACCAATCAAGTCTGATCACAAAATTTGTCAGTTGACTTGTACCAGTGAGCATTACCAGGTAGCTTTGTTTATTTAATGCAGGTTCTGGGTCCCATTTATAAAGCTGGTTCAGGGGCCCATTTATTTAATGCTGGTTTTGGGGCACTTTTCTTTAATGCCAGTTCAAGGGAACAAAATTGGCTTTCGTGCAAGCTGAATCTTGTTTTCTAGCTTTGTCTCAGTTTGTCTTCCTGCTGCAACTCCAGATGACAATGGATATGACATCCAATGAGATCATAACATTCATCATCAGAGTTTAATCCCACTGAACATTCTTGGACATTTCTAGATGATACAGATTGATCTGCATCGATAACTATACCAAATACATAATATACATAAACATAAGCTTTAGTCTAGATAACATTCACACAATGGTAAACTATTTATTAAGCACATTACTGACAAACATGCCAGTGGTAATGAGACTGGCAGTTCAGCTATTTCATTAACGGCTAATCTGAATTAATCTCATTCACTAGAAAGTGAATTTTCATGATGTCATTCACAGTCCATATAGCATACTAGATGTTTGAGTATTTATTGTTTTATGGCCATTTTTGTGCACAAATTAAGCTAAATGTGCTTAGCAACCTCCAAAGGTAATGAGGCAATGTGAAAGATAAAACTCTCCATAGCACACTGCATTCATATACAATTCATGGTAACGTGATATTCTCTAATATTATCAGCCTTTTCAATAGCAGGCAACGTCTGACGCTATACGTCGTGTATTTTATAGTCCCTTGTCACCTATTTTATCAGCAGAAAATCATTTGGCTACATTGCTTTTTGGCAAAAAGTCGCCTAGAATTCATCAAAAATACTCCATTTCCCCCAATTTTTTCAGGGGAGAGTCGCATATCATCCCTTTCAATGGAGAAGGGTCACTACTGTGTTAGTGTGACTACCACTAACCCACGGCCAGTCCTTCTCAACCCCTCCCCCCAACCGAGATCCAGACCTGTTTTTACAGGCTACTAGTACCACAGATGAGCTGTTACTCTATTCCCTCCTGAAAATCTTAACGCATGATACAAAAATGGAGTGCCTCCATGTTGATAGCGTGTTGGACCACAGATCACTACCACCGTGTTCGAATCTCGGCGTGGGAATATCTGAAGGTTGTTTCATCTCTGACTTTGCTTCATTACCATTGGAGGTTGCTTGACCCATTTAGTCTACCATGTGCACAGAAGTTGCCATAAAATACCAATCATCAATTCATCATCGTCATCATCATCATACAAAATATTTATGACAGAAATTCAAAACTAAATGAGCCAAAAATACACTTACCTTTCAGGAAGACTGTAAACAATAAAAGCGAAATGGTACATATCCTCATTTTGAACAGGTGTGACTGGCACCAAGACTGGCTCTGTAGGCTTTATCTTATGAGTTATCTGGAGAGAAATAAATTGATGGATTTATTAACTTTGATAAATCATAATGGTGAATGGGATGGGGGAGGTTTCACATAAATTAGTTTAATAATATGGGATAGTCACCATAAAAGAAATAACCCAAATGTACTTACATTGAGCCTATTTCTGGACACAAAAAAAATGGTGGTTTCTGCACAAGTTTATTAGATTTGTATATAGTAAAAGACTTTAAATTATTGTAACTAATATCTGGACTTGTATAATAGGTCGATGATATTGGTTTTAACTGTATATAAATCTGCTTTATTATTACACGTAATGATAATGCGGTATTAATGCGCTTCTCATTTATTGCTAAAAGTTCAACCTTTTTATTACTTTGGCAGAATATATTTAACAACTTGTGTTTCTTTTATTCCTATTTTGATAATATCCCATTAGCTATCCTGACTGATAATTATAACTCAAACTTTTCATATCAAACCTACCAGCAGTAAAATGTTTCTTTAGGCAACATAAAGCGCACATGATACATTATATTGTCATAATCATATATATATATATATATATATATATATATATATACATGACCCAGGAACACCCTTAAGTTCCTAAAATATAGGTCGTCCTTTAAGGCAGATTTAGATTTTTACAATTACCAATTACAAGAAATAGACAAATGAAGGTCTTTTAGATCCTAATTGTTACCAAGAAATTCCGAGGACACGTTTCGCTGGAGATGTTAAGACACTTCCTAAGATTTGTAAACAAATCCAACTAAGGAAATTAATCTCCTCACATAAAAAGGTAAAAACAAACAACATAAATACACAATATAAGTACACATCATACAAGCATGTTAGCAGCTAGATGTATTAATACATCTCTCAACAACTTCAATAGACATATATAGCTGACACTGAGTCTGTACAGCAACGGTAAATCAACAACACGTAGCTGCTGATTCACACTAGGAGGGGGTGTGAGTGGCCCGGTATGTGAACGCACAGAAAAAGCTGTCACCTTGATCAACCACAAAAAAAGCAATCTGTCATAAAAATAAGAGGTGATCCTCCAAAAGTCCAAGATGAGGGTAAAGTTTGCTACCTGACTGGGGTATGCGATTCTTCATCAAAACATTACGGATGGTTAATGCCAGCATCCTAATTTAAACGAGACCAGGCTGGTGTAGAACAAATGAATGTTCTGTAGCAATGAAGGTCATTAAATAATACATAAACAGCATTATCCGAGATCACCTCTACACTCGACAGGTCTGCCATACTGAAGGGTTAACAAGAGGCAGAATTGAGCACAGAGTACTGAAAGTTAATGGCGGCAACTTCACATACTTAACATCACATTTGTGTATCAGACCACCACCGATGCCAAATAACTGGGCTTCGATCTGTTGTACAAATTGGAGAGGACAGCCCACTTTCTTATTAGAAAATAGTATCGGATAAACATCATTTAGAAATACACCTGCCAACAGGTGAAATGACATAACAAACGAGATTCTCACTCCAAGTCAAAACGCATGTTCCCCTCAGAAATAGACATGCACACTCAGTATCACATCTGAAACTGAGACCGACACAAAATCAAACTCGGTTGGTCACCTGTAAAGGCAGCCACCTGTACATACTGGCATGATTTCATCAAACTTTTTGCCTGGCCACTAGAACAAAACAAACGTCCATTAAGTAGTTCAGTAGATCTAAAATTAATCAATAATACACTTATTTATATGGTATCATCACAGGTAATCTACTGAATACCGAAGGAAATAAAACAAATCAGTCATTAGCTACAGGTAGGCTCAAACAGGTATGAACAGTGTTGACCTTATGATCAATCTGTTCTTTCCGTTTTGATGTCACCATACATATGTTACATTTTATCAGACTTCTTAACTTTACTGATGTTGGCAAGTTAATCTTTATAAGTGTATGGACTTGCAGATTAGTGGATCATTAGAGAATCAAATTTCCTATTTTCAAATCCACTTAGAATTTCACTCAAAACCGTTCAGCCATGAAGATTTGAGAATACTGACTGCTGAAACCTTCCTAAATTTAGAAACTGCAACTGAAAATGCTACCTCCTATCTAAGGCAAAGTGTTGTTTTAGTACATTAGCAGACTTAAACAAATGCAGTGATTGGGTAGGTACGTATTAAGTCAATGGTAAACTGATGTATACAGGCAAGCACAACTGTTAAGGTACTTCAATATCAATAGCAAATGCTTTGCATTCCATCCCTTTCCTGATGTGAAACAACGTAGATCACACAGAATTACAGGTGTTATAATATGTACGTATTAGCCATGCTGCATATTAAATCTTTCACACTGACAGGAGCTGCACCTTCTCGTGTTGTTTGTGTTGTGTATATGAAAACATGCAGGCAAGCAAATGGCTTTCATCCATTCAGTCAAGGTCTCGCTGCAGCTCAACATGACTTCCAGGTTTAGCCCACACAGTGAAGTACTGATATTTTGATTGACATATTATTACAATTACAATGGAGAGAATTTTTATTATGGCTTAGTCAGCTGATTGTGAGAAACTCAGTGTTTTATTGCATTTCCATGAAACCTTTCAACTTGCTTAAACTCATCCATTCTCCGAGTTCACAGAGACAGACTCAGACATGGTAATGGCCTCATTCTATTCTACCACAGGAGAGTCCAGTTTGAATACGAGGTAAGAAATGGGGGTCATTTGCATAAAGATGTTTATGTACACTATATTTTGTACAAGTGTACTGAAGAAATGTAGTTCCCAAATAGCGCCTTGGGTGGTAACATAGAGCACTAACTGTTATTTTTGTGTTAAGTGGTGAGAGATAATTTGTTCATGATAACTAAATAGGTTCTGTTGATGAGCGATTTGGTGATGGGTAGGCAAGAGTATTTAATGAATTTATTTACATATGAGCAGGATTTACAAAGTAAAAATATGTTATAAACTGTAAACAAAACTGTTTAAAATATTGAACATTGTAAATAATGAAAAACAAAAATTGTATCACCAAAAAGTTTACTTCACGTTCAGTATGTTTTAATAATACTTATTAAGTACTATTAAGTATTATTATTATTCACATGACTATTAAGTTAATAGTCATGTAAATTTGTATATGATTTAGTTTTAGTTGACAGGATTTGTTTATGTGTTATTAGGAACATCTAAATTTGAAATGGGAATAGAGATCAGGATAGAACACTCGGCTTATTATGTCAATACAGTTATATGCCACAGCACTCACTATGTACAATTCACTTTCACTTAAGTTTCGTATCCAGCATATAACACGACACTGACAGCTCATTTAAGTCTGATTGCCATAAACGACATTGACAGCTATTGTTCAGTTCCGTTTAAACCTACCTCCAGATAATGGACACTTTAACAAGCCAATTAAAATGATAATATATAGGAGTTTTATTTCCACTACTGTGGCAATCATTCCGTTACAGTCTTTCACTTATAACAGATGTTACCTTTAGCTTGCCATTAACAAAATGGTTTTAAGAAATCTATTTAACATTTCTTTGTTGATATTAACCACTTTAAATAGAGGTGGACGATAGTATTGAAGGAAGTACTACAAATATCATTTGTTAGGAAGCTGGTTCACACAAAGTAATAATTAATATTCTCACCTCTGTGGTGTTTCAAACTTAATTACCATGTTAGAGTGAACCACTATATACAGATATCCCCAGGTGGTTTATTTTAAAACGTTGTTACATATATGATGAACATAAATGGTACGAAAACTTGGTACTCTAGATAACATAATAACTATTGGTTCTCTATACTTAACTATGGGGGGGGGGTCTGTGCCTTTTGCCCACTAGACACACACATACATACATACACGCACGCACGCACACACACACTATATATACGTGTGTGTGTATGTATGTGTGCTAATTAAATGCATAAAATTACTCTCCACACTGTCAAACAGTTACATAATAATATGTACTTGTTTGTGCTTGCATGCAGTTAATGTGTTCTGTATGACACACACACACATGGGAGAGAGAAAATGCAGGGGTGATGGGACAATTTGCCGGGACAATCTTAGTATTAGTTAGAAAAGAGACGATAACAGTAACAATCACCACTTCAACCCGATTCCCCCTTGTATTTCTAAGATAATCAGATCGCAACCGTAAAACAAGTACCACGTTAAATCACCATACCTGCCCGTTCTGATACAATCAACTCTATCAATGTAACATCTGTAACCGACGAGCTTCCCAAACACCAAACATCAAAGAGACGCGGATCTCCGTAACAACAAGAACAATCTCAGTTAGTAACTAGAACGGATTCACGCTTACAAATCATGCCTACCTGGACTCAGGATTCCATGGCTTTTGCTGATTTTCGGAGGAAACAAATCCAAGTTTAGAAGTATACCTTGTGACAGATGAGACACGACGAGTTACAGGTAGATAGATAGCCAGCTACGGAGTGACGCGGCCTAGGTGGGTGTATGGGGCGTGTTTATTTTTTCTCTACCACGTCAAGCGTAACGCGAGGTCTCTTATACCTCAAAACAGCTGCGGGGGGGCACCGTATGTTATCCCAGTCGACAACACTGCTGGCGACTTGTTTAAACCAAGGCCACTAACCACCACAGCTCTGGGTTATGAGTAGTGCAAGTAATTCTGCTTACTTCTAGCGACGACAAAAACATACTGGTCGTCGAAGGTTATCCGTCACAGACATAACCGTATCTGGCTTCCCGGGATAAGATCAAGCCAACATTTTTAGTTCGGTATAACGTTAACCGGGACGAAACACTACCGAACCAGCGAGAGTAATCGATGCGTGACGATGCGTTTCTAGTCGTCTGCTCCAGGAATGCCTCACCGATTGTATGGATTTCCTGTCAAAAACTCGGTGATGTGACACACTCGGCCTGGTGATAGCGTCGCAACTCTAAGGATTTCGGTCATAAATAGATCTGTTAGGTTATTAATCTATCCCGGGCGCGACTGGGTAAGTAAAAACTTGTTAGCTTTGGTAATTACTCCGGTATACTCACCTGCTCTGCTGATGGAAGATAGATGAGGTGGTTAAAATAAGTGAACATTCAACCTTAAATAAACACCAACATAGGGCTAACCTGATGATAGATCCACACGACGTGTTATTAGGGTTATCTGTATACATCATTATATGTGACGAGTTCCACTAACATCGAGCTAAGCCGCCTATACCCTAAAGATCATAAGCCTAAGGTGAAACAAATGGAATGTACTCCAGGTGGAATAACTGAACTCTGTAAACATCTGAAGTACGTTGCGTTCACATTACACTTACGTACGACTAGTGTCAGTCTGGACGACGTTCAGGTTAAGAGATTTACATATTTAAATCAAGGTTCGTTTATAAATAGTTGTGAACCAGGTATTTAATCATATTTTAAACACCTGTATTGCTTGGAACGGCTTGTTCTGTCTGGTTCATTTATAATTTGATTTAAAGTATCAAGGATGTTATACATAGTCTGTATTGTTATTATCATCTGCTACACACTGTTTGTCATTATATTGTACACATGTTGGACAATTACCCGATTTAGCGTGTACATTCAGTGAGACCGGTTATACTATACTGTACACCTCATAGAGGGCACATCCATGGCCTAACTGGTAGCACAGTTAGCCACAGATCTATAGCACCTGGGTTCAAAACCCGACAGGGATAAGTCAGAAGGGTGTTTCATCTTTCACTTCGCCTCATTACCTTTGGACGTCAATCGGTCCATTTAGCTTACCTTGTGCACAAAAGTGGCTGTAAAACAGCAAGATTTATATTTATTTACTGTATACCTCACACTTGTATTATCCTATTTACATCTTATACATGTATTAGTGTCGTCACCTAATAATTAGCTGTCACCTAATAATTAGCTGTGTGTGTGTGTGCAAGTTATATGGTGTTTCAATACCAGGTAACTAGCTGTCATTACATCTATCTGCCAATGCTTTATATAGCAATTATATAGTTCATTAGTACATTGCATGCCATACAATAACTATTGTTACTTTATATTCATATAAATAGTTGTGTCAGTATAGTGGATATATTATTATATAGTGGCTCTCTTTATCTCTGCCATGGCAAAACCTAAACAGTTAACCTGCCATTATCTTACAGACAGGTTACTGACATTAGAGTTGGCAAGTTTAAACTGGATTGGATTAAACCCCTATTTTAACTTTAAACGAGGTTTACACAGAGGTAGTTTAAAAAAAACCATAAATGCAATACAGAAATAACACAAAAAGTGTTGCGAATCATTTATTGAATGATGATGGTATTATGTATCATATAAAGACATGATCCTTGTGTGATATGTACCGTATGTAGAAATAGCAATCACAACATAATCACAAGTCCAAATCAAATGGCTTGATTGGAACAATGTTTCCTGCATGTGCCTTCAGAAGCTCCATACCGTTGGTAATTTCTTGATTGCGTAACACACATTTGGATTTAGATCCGTCTAATTTCAAGAAACGTTATCTCACAGGATCAGAAAGTAGGCCACCTTTTATAATAGCCATGTCTCACTAATGTTGTCACTATCCAATAATATCATTAATATTCATTGTCAACTTTTAACTTTGGCTATGGCACAGTATTCAATGAGATTATAATCCGAACAACAAGTTGAGATGTAGACTACTGATAGATTTCTAATTTGGACATATTTTTGACCTATTTATATGGTCTTCCTGAACAGAAGCCATTGATGTGTGTATTCATGAACATCAGACTGTACCAGATCAAACGAAGTATTCTATGACAGGGATTAAGTGAAGCCACTATAAGATTTTGTTTAGCATTTGACTGGTATAATCACACCACCACATTGCTGGAGTCACTGTACACAGTGTTATGAAGTAGCCAATTACATGCAGGTCCCATATGACATCATAAATACAATATAGCCATCTCCACCAATGAAAGAACACCATTATTTGGTCCCACCCACTAAGTGTATTTTGAACTATGTCTGTGATTATATCAGATCATTGTAGTATTGATAATAAACATGATGAAGAGAAATTGTATCATACATTTGAAGGAAATATCATTAATATAGTTTTCTCATAGTTTATCACCTGTTTAAACTGGTAAAACCCCTGTTTAAACAGGGTTTAACCCACCAGAGAGGATTAAACTGTTTTACACACTGATAAAACCCAACCCCCAGGTTACTGACAGTAACCGACATTACTTTGTTCACATGTTTTACAGTAACTGTCATTACAAGTCACTCAGTAACTGTCATGAGCTGTCATGCAGTAACTGGCATGTCAGCTTGTACCAGCTGTAGATAGATTATACTATAACTGGCAACACTTTGTGGGCATGTTATACAGTAACTTCACTGACCACGTAGACAGGTTCTATAATAACTGCTGTAATCTTGTAGATAGAGTTAACAGTAACTGCTATGACCCTCAGTACACTAGTTATACAGTATCTGCTATGACCTGTAGACAGGTTTTATGTCACTGCAATGACCTTGTAGACAGATTATGTACTAACTACCATGACCTCATAAACAGGTACCGGTAGACAGTTCGTTCAATTTTGCACAGCACTTGCTAATCAAAAAAGAGTATTGAGCATCTGGGGCTTATAATCTTCCTGCTGTTTGTTGGGGTGCTTCCATGGTCTAACTAACAGCACAGTTGATAAATATATAGAGTAAATACAGTAAATATGTTTATTCCATAATATCCTGAGCAGCTAAAAGCTACAAACTTCATCCACCCTACACACACACACACACACACACACACACACACACACACACACACAAAAAAACGGATTAATATGAAGATATGGATTCAGTAAAATTCCCCGAACTGGCTTACACTTGTTACAATGCTAAAGGATTTCTTGTTTTCTCAGATGATCTTTGACCCCCTCCCGTACCAAGAGATACCCAAACACCAACTAAAATGTGATTGGAGAAATTATTCTCCGAACTGAACCGTAGTTAGAAATATTGTGTCATGCTTTTTGTTGAACCTCTTCAATTAGAAATCTACCACTGGCCATCAGATTAGTATTTAGACATCTAAAATGCTTGTCTGTACATTCAATTTTGTGTTGAGTTCAATGGTGTTGATTGATCATGATTGAATGGCTGGATAGTTTGGTTAAAAAAGAAACGCAGTAACAATTAAAACTGTTAATTCCAATTATATTTGCTGACTAAACTGGATTTTATTTCACACAATATTATCTTAACATTATCCTAAAGTAAAGTTACACTGAGTCTGTTTAACTTAACACACATAATATAATTACATGATGGTACAACACGCACAGCAATTTATAGATATATTTATATCACATTATTTATTATAATTTATATACCTATGTGTCCTCGATTGTCCATCAGGGTTAAGTTATTTGAAACAGCTGTTGTTCCTCAAACCAAGAATCTGGCACCATTTATTTGATTCTCAGAAGTTTTGTAATATGTAAATTTGTATTACTGTTTCAGATATTACATTTTTTTATATTTATAAAACAGACAGAACCATGATGGGATTTACAATGGATTTCTATAGTTATGATAGAAAAAATACAATTACAATTATGGTACTTTTGAATTTTATTAAGCCACCGTAATTGTTATCAATTACATACAGGTAAGTTACTAAAATCACAATTATTATTACCCCTACCCTGACTCTACTATTTAGGCTACCTGAGCTGACGTCAGTAACTCAATCACTACCCAATAAACAGGTTATAAAGTAACTTGTTGTTATTGCTTTTTATATTGATAGAATTAATTGTTGAATCGATAATGGATCAGAATAGATCGATGCATTCCTTTCTGATTGTGGGCGCCTCCATGGTCTAGCCGGTAGCTCGTTGGATTACGGATCACTGCCATCTGAGTTCGAACCTCAGCGTGAGCATATCTGAAGGGTGTTTCATCTTTGACTTCGCCTCATTACCTTTGGAGGTCGCCCAGCCCAATTGTAGCTTATCATATGGACAAAGGTGGCCGTAAAATATTAATCATCATCATCATCATCATTTATCACCGTATTCCTTTGTGAGCTTGATGACAAAGATGTCTCATATAATCAGATGCTATCTTCAGTGTATTGTCTAATAGAAATACCTTCATTATTTCTCATACATTTACTCATGGGAGCTGACTATTACACTCATGTTACACCTCTGGAAGTTTTATCCAGGTGGGCTTAATGCAGGTATGTTTTACACCTGAGTAAGACAATAGCAAAAAGATATAACGTGTAGATAAAAGTTGTGGCGCTACCTAAGTGACTTTTTCATAAAAGCAAAGATTTTGTGGCTGCAAGTGGATCACATCTTAGCTCAATTGATGGCTTTTCTAGATGGTTATCTGGATTTCCGGATTTCGAGATCTGCTGCTGGCAGTTCTTAGAAATGCTGTATAACAACAAACAAGCTCTGGAGCATGAAATGTCATCATCAAAGGTGATTATTGTATTGTTTTGGCAATTAGTGCTTATTCACCATTAAATGAATTAAACTATCATACCAACATAATGTTCATCTGGCTTCGATGTTGAAACTGGGTAAAACCCACAGTTTTGCCATATATGGGAGAAACCTGCCAACTATTTTAATATTAGTATCCACCACCATCTTTTGTAATTAACCTGTAACGAAGGTCAATTATTGCTAAAGGTCGATTCTGATTCTTCACTTCATTTATTTACCACAAATATCAGCATTTTATTACT
This sequence comes from Paralvinella palmiformis, assembly GCA_025642065.1. Classification (NCBI taxonomy): domain Eukaryota; kingdom Metazoa; phylum Annelida; class Polychaeta; order Terebellida; family Alvinellidae; genus Paralvinella; species Paralvinella palmiformis. The sequence goes on from JAODUP010000131.1 coordinate 152,050, forward strand.
TGATCACAGATATGATCTATTCGGGTTTACGAGATTTAAGTTAAATTGCTACTGTTTTATTCCACTTAATTAATACAGTATATTATTACCTAGAATTATATGTGCTAGTTACCCAAGAAACTGCATGCTGCATTAATTTCTGCTTCAGAACTACCAATGTTAGCATGTTAGCCAGGACACCATTTCTTCAGCTTAGAACACTGAGCTGGAACTAATAGTGTAGATTTGGAGATTATATGTCAAAATGTTTATCATATTAATCTGCTGAGCACTATTAAATCAGAGTCGTTTTTGTTCAAATACATTCTTAACACTCAGACTAGACACACCTAAAATGCCTTTTACTTATTCTGAAACCTTTTTTCTGCCTGAAAGAAACATGGTGCAGTTATATATGTCATAAACATTAGCTAATCGGACATTAGCCATTCAAACACACAGTCGGAAATAATGATCATCTTATGTGTGTTAATCATAAGGAATTTATTACTCTGTAATACACTTTTAGCCCCTTTGTTCAGCCATGATAGCATGGACTGTTAATTGTTATTACAAGCATATGCAAACAACCATGATTCATGAACTGTATTAGCTTATAGAACATTAGGTAAGCTTATGAACTTATCTAGTTTTTGTATTAATCAGTACAAGTACAACTTCCTTGTGGTCAGCAGCCAGTCATAATGTGACCTATGGTCAATCACAGTGATTTAACCAGATATAATCAGCTCAGAAATGTAAACATGTTTTAACTGTTTTGGGCAAAAACAAAATCTGCATATAATATTAATAAGCAGCACAGTGTGTTCTATGGCAGTATTAGGTGAGCACTTCTGGACATGCTTTCAGTAGTATGGATGAGCCATGCAGACACAGGCTTTTGGTTTGGTTGAATTTATGAGATTATGAACGTGGTGAAAATATTGAGACAGCTATTTAACATCCAGCAAATCTCATGGTTGTCATTAAAAAATCTAAGTTTCTGAGAAGACCTCTAATACAACTTTCCCATTGCTGGTATCAGGTGCCTTCATGGTCTAGTTGGTAGCGCGTTGGACCACAGATCACTACCACCTGAATTCAAATCTCAGCGTGAGCATATCTGAAGGGTGTTTCATCTTTGACTTCACTTCATTATCTTTGGAGGTCACTCAGCCCATTTAGCCTACCGTGCACCCAGTTTTAATGTCAGAAACTATATGACGTGTACTTCTGTGTGAGAGTATACCATAGAATATTTCCTTTTTTTTGTTTATATAGAAGAAAACATTGCCGGAAGATGTAATAAGTAAATATTCATTTAATTATGGCATTTGTACTTTTAAAATCTAAACCAGCACATTAAAAATAATTGCAATACCATTTTCTTCATTATGATGAGTACTCTGTTTATAATTCAATAAAGCATTGTAAGTATTAACTTACATCAGAACCACATAATGGATGACAGAATCAGTGATCTGTTATTGTTATGCTTCATTGAGCACATTTCTGTTATCATTCATATCATTTACTGAGTGAGGTGTAAAAAGTTTACACAACTGGAGTTTCAAATTGTCAGGTGTTTAAGATCATATCCCAACGCATTTGATGGTTTGAATGTCCCTAAAATAACTCTTCTATGACTGTCTTAGTGATAAATTATTTTGAACTGTCTCCGGTTATTAATTTTTTTTATTTTGCAACTTAAAAATATTCAGGTCGAAATGTACAGTTTGCCAAAAGCAAGTTGATTGAATCAGTTAATTAGGGTTGCTAGGTTCCATTATGTGGTTTTCTCAACACAGAAGTCAAAGAAACAAACTCAACTGTTGAGTTGGTGCTCAGACTGCAACAGAATGCATTGAGGCCCTTTACAATGCATTTACATTGTTTTAGATGGATGTATGTTTAAATATAACAGTGTGGAAGAAACATGCTGACCAAAATGGTTTCTTGTCATTTTCTTTCTGGTACTGACCACTTTCTTCCCTCAAAAGGAAATAAATACTTTTCTTCCTAGCGATAAAAACCAACTCTGGGATATTGGCTGTCAGGTCACTTCTGAGCTTTCTGTAATAACTGAGCACTTACAAGATGCTCATGTTGACAAAAGTATATTAGCATATTATCTAAGTCATCACATAGACCTATTCTTATGCATCAGTATATTACTAAGTAACATCTGTTATCATGTTTATTCATTTTACCTTGAAGACATATTCTATCAGAGTCCTGTGATTGTAGTATAGGAGTTTTGCCTCAGGAATCATATATATATATATATATATATATATATATATATATATATATATATATATAACATACACACAAAGACGTACTAACATACTACTACTAGGCAGCCAGCTCTAATATTAGGACCTGAGAATGAGCTGTGCTTTAGACTTTTTTTAAGTGAGCTGCGTGAAGAAAGGCAGTGGTCCATTTTCTTCGGTTTTCTGTGAAGGCTAACGACTTTGAGTACAGTAATTTTTATGCACTGTTGTAAAGATGTTGACATTGTCTTACTGATTACCTCGTCAGTGTTATGTTGTCCTTTTACAAATAAGCCATTATGTTATGCAGTACGTACTTTTGAAGCTTGGGGTATCAGTTGATGGCCAAGAAATATTGTTATTTATCTAAATGCCCTAGATATGTTAAATGATGAATGTCAGTTGTTATGTTTTGTCTAATCTTTAATTCGTGTATTTAACAAGCCATGGTTGCGCATATATCCATATCATACATGTATCTAATACTCCACATACGTAGGTGTGTGTGTGTGTCTGTGTGTCAGAGAGAGTCTAAAAACTGGCCAGTGTTACCTACAACCCACGTGGTTCAGTGACAGTGTCACAGTGACTAAAAGAACACAGTGCACTCTGTACATAAAACACTGAGGATGTAGTTAATAAGTGACCATAAAAAGGTCATGATCAAATTTAATCTACCAGTATGTGTCTTCTTCACTGATATTTACGTCTAGTCCTTTGATAAACCATTTGTTTGTGTCTCCTTAATGAGAGGTTTTCTTTGAGGTGTCCTCGTTTAATTTTTTACCCGTTGCTCGCCACTGAAGGATGGGTAACTGACAATGAGTAATGTTACAACCGTGTATTGTGCAGTGAATGAAAGCAATTTCCGTTTCCGTGCTGTATGCATGACTGGTAGTCTTTGGAATGTGTTGACTCAGATGTGGCAGCTCAATGCTCTGTCCTCACAATGTGGAAATACTTGAGGACATCTGTTTGTTAATGCTGGTACATAGCCCACTCCGACATCGATACGTTATAACAGATTCATCATCCAGCAGTCGCCAGTTTCAAATTTTGTCATCGTACATTTTTAAGCATAGCGACCTAATAATGTATCACCACGCGCGACCACTGACTTGTGAAACATGCTAGTTTAAATATGGCCTAATATGAAAAATTACCATTTTTTATTCTCTGAAATTTAACACCTTTTCATTATCTTTGGTATTCACTTGTGCAATGATTAGGTATTGTTGAAATGATAATTAGTTGTTGTGGGATTCAGATAGGCACAGGTCACTATAAGGTTGTACAGGGGGGATTAATTTAAAATCTCAGATACAGACATATTTCATGCTGTGTTAATTATTTACCAAGCCGGCCACAATACCAAGTCTATCAATGTAATTATGTTGTGTCACATAAATTTTATATAATAAATAAAATTAAGCATTAGATAAACATATCATTATATTTTCAAGTGTTCACTGAACCATGACTGGACACACTGCTTCTTAACTGCTCTAACATTAACTGTTATGTTTTGAATTTATATACCAAAATGTAAATATTAAACACTGTGGTTATGTGATTTCTCCCAAGAAATACATTTTTGTTTTTAAGCTGTGGACTGGTTGTTGGTAGTTTACCTGACAAAAACCAATTATCCATACTGTATAATTATTTTTCACACCTGTAGTGAAGCTATTGTTTCATGCTCGATAATTTTCTCTGTGTGTTTTGTTACAGGTGGCATGGCGTTGGGAAATTGGCAGTTATTGATATTAATATGCCTAACAATAATAGGTATGTATAAATGGTAATTGTTGTGGTTGATCATAATGTTCATGTGTTCAGTAACTCAGTTTACTCAGCCTTGGATTGAATACTGTGTCAGGCATCTGTACATGGCTTTGATTACATGATAGTATTTTTAGAGCTTGGCCATAAAGTATCAATGGTAACTTAACTGCATTCTATAATTGTACCAAGCTTTTTCTTATCAGAAATTAATCTCACTGCAATGACAAGGCACAGTTTCAAATATATAGCTGGGGAGTTGCACACTTATCTGTCAAAATAAACGCATATAAGATGACAGCTCTCACTCAGTCACAATAATAATTAAACAGAAACGGTACTTTTATTTAGTGCTAAATAATAATATCTGAATAATGAATTAAGTTACTTTATTCAAACAGTTGCCATCAAAGAATTATGGCCATATGTATGTTCATTCATAATTATGACAATACAACTTTTTTGCAAGCAATGGCCTAAATGGTAACACAGTTGGCCGCAGATCTAGAGCATCTGGGTTCAAACCCCAGTGGGGCTATGTCTGAAGGATGTTCCTTTAACTTCACCTCATTACATTAGAGGTTGCTTGGTCCATTTAACTTACCTCTTACACAAAAGTGGCCTTAAAAACAGCAACATTTATAGTTTATAAATTTGATGATTGCCTATGGCTGGATGTCTGATTTATAGTATCTATGTCCCAACTGCATATTTTTCATATTCATGTAGTGTGCATCTAACATGCTCCATGTTTTGCTGTTATTCTAATTTCTGTTAATCGTTTTATTCATATCATTTCTCATAATAATTAAATTAGGATTTTGTGATGATATAATGTTATTTGATAATAAAAATTGTATCTTTACACAACAGATTTGCCCACTTAAACAAATCATCAGTCAAGATCAAATATAATAACTGATAATTAAAAAATTATGGTAAAACATTTGATGTAAGTATGATAATGGAAAGTAGGATGTTCATTAAGTATCTGACAGTCGCAATATGTGTGTCAGACTGCTACCAGACTCGTTAAAGAACAGTAGAATATAGGTCGGCTGTATAACTGAAAAATATGGTACTTCCTTGTAAGCAAGCATCTTAAATAGTGACTGCAGCAGATATTAAATTATCTTCTCCTGTATCACATCTGACATAGTTTAGAAGTGCAGTCTGGGTTTTACAATAAAAGCTCACATATTTACTAAGATGACAAGCAACATGGTGTCAAGATCAAAACAAGAAATTTGGAATATGAACACTTTGTGTCAGGTACACTATCAAAATTAAAAATAAATACCAATTCTAACTGCACTTAAAAATAACAATTCTATGATTTCATATTAAAAAAAACCATAAAGAGACAGGATGGACAAGTCTCGTCCAAATCTCGTGTCTAGAAGTTTGACTCTTATGATTGACTGAGGCAATCATTTAATACCCGGATTCAACAAACTGAGAAGAATTAGATCAAGGCAGAATTTCTCAAAGGAACAGCTGGTGCAGTTCCCAGTATACAATGCCAACAGAAAATATATGTAATCTTTATTAGATGTTGGAAAGTAGATCTCTCAGTGGTTTTCTGGGAATTGCTCTAATAATACATACAAGTATCACCCAAAGAGAGCCTTGAAGTATAATTAAACACCTTGGTCTTCTTAACTTCAAGGGGTCCTTTTCACTTTAAACATGCCAGTATTCCCCAAATCTCAGCAGAACAGTGGTTTGTTGATTTTGTGACTTGCGTTATGTGTATGAGACATAGATAGAGATAGTCTATGCACGATGAGACTAAGTACTAGCTGTTAAGTCTGACATTGTTAGTGCGAAGAAATCCTAGGAGCATCTATTGTGGCAAGTTTGTAAGCTGTTGTCACTTCAGTGTGGCATCCTTTTCTAACATCGGTTCCCAGTGATTCAGGGGGCGCCTCCGTGGTCTAGCGGTAGCGTGCTGGACCACAGATCACTACCACCTGTGTTCGAATCCCGGCGTGGGCATATCTGAAGGTTGTTTCATCTTTCACTTCGTTTCATTACCTTTGTAGGTCGCACAACCCATTTAGCCTACTTTGTGCACAAAAGTGGCCATAAAACATCAATCATCACCCAGTGATTCGGGGTGTACATAAAGTGCCGGAAAGATTTCAGTGCTCATTGTTACCACTATCAGCACTCTTTGAAATACCACCTTTACTAACACAAAACACATTGCCACAAAATCAGTGCATTGCAAACAAAGATAAAAAAGTTATCCATTAAATTTGTGATATAAATAAAAATAAATTAATTTTAATCAAAATTGATTTGAGTTAATGCAGAAATTAAACTACTTTTCTGTGATGTGTTTTTCTTGTTTTTGTTTTAAGCTGGGGGCTACCAACTTCTGTTTCAAATTAAGATTTTTGTATGTGTAGGATATATATATCTGTGTACTAACTGCCGTACATTTAATTGGAACAGATTTCGGTGTCTGCCAGGAAGGACCAAAGTGGGTTCGTACATTAAAAGCCGAGTTAGAAGCTGGAATTCAAGAGAATGCACCAATCTGTAAGTCACCGGTGATGACAAATATGTTGGGCTGAGGATTAAGAGTCGATATAATCCTTTGAAAGCTCAAATGTTAACTTTACTTTAAAATGTAATCAGAGTGAATGTGAAAGTATTGATATTGTTATATAGAAACTCCTAGTTATTTTTGTATCCCTTAAATCATAAAATATATTTGATATAAACTAAAGCAAGCATTTCATTTTTTAAATGTATCTGGTATGTTGCAGTTACTAGTTTGGGTATGCTGTTGGCTGAATCCCAGAAAGAACCTCCAGGTTCTATTGTATACGCCACTGATTCTGATATTGTTGGTGTTCAGGCAGAGACTGGAAATGTCTTTCTAAATTCTGCTCTCGATCGGGAGGTTTGTATTATCCGAATAAATATATATATATTTCTATATAGTGCTGGCTATATATCAGTACATACTCTGACTAATTCATCTGTATTTGAGTCTGTGGGTGTGTGCATGGATGTCCATAAATCTGTAGTTTATATTTATGTTTTCATTAGAAAAGAGCGGAGCACCTAATTACATTTTATGCCTTCGATGAATCTGGTGATTCAGTAGCTGTAAGTGATTTTTATTTTATCTCATTTCAGATTAATCATAAATCGTTTTCATTTACATTAGATTCAATTATGACTTACTGTTTGGACGTTTAACAGATGGGTTTTAATTTCGACGTTTTTAGATGGTCACATCTATTTGGAGTTCCGGTGTAATGTTTTACGTATATTTACAGAGTCAAGTGACCGTTACATTGGTGGTGTTAGATGTCAATGACAATAAACCAAGTTTCCTACAATCTCCCTATGCCTTCACAGTCAATGAGGTAAGTCAGTTTTACAATGGTAATGTAGATCCTTTGTTTAGTTGGTGATGGGATGTTCCACCACGTTTTACAATGGTAATGTAGATCCTTTGTTTATTTGGTGATGGGATGTTCCACCAAGTTTTACAATGGTAATGTAGATCCTTGTTTAATTGGTGATGGGATGTTCCACCTATTAGCCTTTCACATGTTGAGATGTATAAAGCACTTTTAAGTATATTTTAGCACGGAAAGGACCATTTATGGATCTCTTTGTAAGAACGATTCCTGTCTTTCATTTAAATATAAGTAGCATGCTGCTTACGTGTGATGTTAACACATTATCAGATAGTTCCATTTTATTGAGTAGTTTTGGTAGGAGCCACTTCTCGGCCATGTGTCCCAACTGTGAGCAGCGCTAAGGCTAACTGACTCAACTGAACAACAACCAATAGTTTTATAAAAGAGAAAGGGTTTAATTCATTCTGATATTTTCACAGCCAACAAATCTCAACTGCTGTTTTCTTAGATTACATAAGCTGCTGTTTATACTGATGGGAAAATTAAATTCTAGTTTGTTATGAATGGTAATATTTGATATTGATATAAATATTCCATAGATTGGTTAAATATTAGGAAAATTGCTTTATTTGAAACTTTTGATAGGATGATATGTACTTATTGACTCGTGTGTGTGTGTGTGTGTGTGTGTGTGTGTGTGTGTGCGTGTGTGCTATCTAGTCAAGAGATATTATTTTCAATAATTTTAAAACTAGACAAATATTGTTTCTTGGGCCAAAAACTCATTACAGAGAAATTTATTAAAGGCTTCACTGTACATTAACATTAAATTATCATGAAAGGCAAAACCCAAGGTCACTGTGAATAGAAATAGCAATTTCAGCTTATAACATCCATAATGTGAATGTTCACTGTTACATTCAGGAGTTAACATTTAGTCTTTTTGGTTTGAAAATCATAACTATACAAGAGTTCCTAGGATAGATCGCAGATATATTGTGTGGACATAGGATTGACAGTAGCCTCATAATATATTTATAAGTAAAACTATGATAACAGATACAGATATTCTACATAATCATCATATAATATTTGTACGATCATAAAACCATCATGCAATTTACATGTAATTTGAATGTGTTACAATTATCCAGATGACAGCAACAGGCACAGTTGTATTTGATGGTATCACAGTCACTGATGCAGATCTTGGTATAAATGCTGAAGTAACCTTATCCTGTCAACCAAAACAAGCTGAGGATATGTTGGTATGTTAATCTCCTAACACTTACTTAGTTGCCTCATCAATACATTTTACTTAATGAAGTTATGTAAACTTAATAATGAATTTATGTAGATCTTGTGTAACTTTTGCCTAACCAGTGTAACAATTTAACCACAGTAATCAATAAATATTTGTTTCCAATTATCATTGTAGTCTCGTGAGGCCTGTGATACATTTAGTGTGCAGATGTTAAACCTATCACCTGGAATATACAAAGGAAAAATTATTCTGAAGAAACCACTGTCCTATGCAGTACGGGCTAGTTACAGCATACTAATCATGGCTCAGGTATGACAACAATAAATAAAATGTACCAATAAGTGATATATGCCTTGATACAAATATATATGTAAAACCTGTATTGATAAAAAAATTAATTGAACTGAATTAACTCAATAGCTGTATTAACTAAAACATTACATGATAAAACTTGGTCATAATTGGAACAAGATATCTATAATAATTGTCATCTTGATTTTATGGATTTTATTTTAAGGCTGTTTTGAAGAGACAATAATGCCCAGATGATGGCGATAATTTTCCTGTTTTGTAGCCGAACGTCATAGAATATAATAGTTTGACTCGTGATGTTCTCTGATATCTGATTTGGATTATCTTTCTTCATAAAGTAGCACTTAATCCACAGCCTTCTTTAAAAACCTGCAGTCATTAAAACTAATTGTATTCTTTATGCTGGGCCTACTAACATCACAGTATCCCATGTCCTATGCTGAACTGAATGTTAATTTCTCATCATTTTTATCTTACTCAAATATCCCAAAATGTGCAGGGATAAGAATTTCATGTGTCCCTATACTTTCTCTTTTATTGGCATCAAGAACCTTTTTAGTTTATCAAATAAGACTGCTAAGATTGATTTTTGTTTTGTTTTTGTATATAAGATGGGTAGACATTGATAGAAACTTGACATTGTGATTGCTCCAATTATTAAGCATGGTTGTCAGTTATTAGATATTCATGACAAACAAGTAAACGTTATAAGAGAAATCAGGCGGGAAGATTGGGAAAACTGAAAACCTCTGGAAGCAGTTTTGGCTTTTTTCTATGAAATGACGAATACATGTTTAAACAACATCTCGTAAATCTGAAATTATTATTGTTTTTGAAAAGTTCTACATTCTATTTCCAAAGAAAATGTGTATACCATAATTATTCCAAGAAACGCTTTGCTGGAAAGGGTGTATGTCAGGATGTGTAATAGAAAACATAAACCACCACATTGAACAGAATTTGTTTGTTTGTGTGTGTTTTCTATTCAGATCCACATAGGGAGGCTACTGTCTGCTCTGATAAATATTTAACTACTAGAATCCTCCACTTATTTAATTAAATATTACAATATGGGTTCATTCCAAAATAAGTTTAGTTTACACTCTATGTACTCCTTGTTGTGATCTTGAATCCTTAAAATATACTCTTTTTTATAAATCTGAATGTGTATTGGGTGTGTAATATTACCCTACCGGTGAAAACATAATGGTGGCATACAATTAAAAACACTTGTAATACTGTATTGAATTTATAAAAGGTATTATACTGAATGAAATTTGTATTATGTTAGGACAAAGGTGAACCATCACTTAGCAGTCAACAGGTGATAACAGTTCTTGTACATGAAGGTAACATCCAGCTGCAACAGCCAACCTTCCTTAATCAACCGATACAACTCGTTATATATGAAAACCGCAAGGTAAGTGTGAACAATCATAATGGCATGTTGATGAAAACATCAAGTGCACAACTATTCTCATTTCCATTATTATATAGATTCTTACTGATTTATAATTTTGAAATAAAAGACGCACAACCCCCTCCCTCCACACATACACACATACATATACACCGAGAAAGCTCTGCCTCAAATATATACAATGTTTAAACATGACAGCAGGTTTATTCTCATTGATTAAAACTTACTATTATAGGAAACCAGTCATTCTGTCCAGGTTAGAGCAGGAAATATTGCTGATTCTGTGACAATATATATCAAATCGGGTAAGTATGTTAGGAAAGAATAATTCCTGTTCTAGTAATTATTTTCAGCATTTTCTTAACAGTGTAGAAAGTTAACTGAATTGCATTAACTTCATAATTGGATATCAAACCACAGATTATACTGTATACACCAAAAGTATTTTTATTATTATTAACTAATTGAAATTAGGTTTTTTTCTGTAGATGCAATGAATTATTTCACAATTGGTGATACAGTCAATTTGGGAGAAGGGCTCTTCTCAGCAGATCTCCAAACAAGAGGTGTACTAGACAGAGAGGCAATAGAGGGCAGCAACTATGTCTTCATATTAGAGGTATTTAGTAATATACACAGGATAAATGTTTGCAGAATGGCACAGGACATTAGCTGGAATAAACAAACCAAAATTCTTGGCAAGGTCGAAAGGAGCATGTTTCTCCTCACAGGCACCTTGTGCTTCTCTCGCAAGATACAGAATTAATAATGTTAATAGTTAATACACTCCAGGATTTGATGTTAAAAATGAAATAATCAATACTAAATATAATACAATATATATAATAATGTTTTTTCATCCTGTAAAAATAATTTATAGGTAACTAAATTGATAAATACTATATCTGTGTTCTGAACTAAACATTCAAAATATAAGATCCATTTAATTTGTTTATTAATTTCAAAGCCTTATTTCAGATTTGGATTGATGAAAGTTTTCTTTGATTTCATTTAAGAAAGCTTGGCTTTGCCTTAAATTAGCAATATAAACAATATTTCCTACTAAAGTTTTTCCCAATACTTATAAGTTTTCTTGTTTCTATCGAAAGTTCTAATTCATGTTTATTTTTATGTTTCATATCTATTCTTGTGCAGTCAAATATTTGTTATGGTTCTTGCAGGATTGTCAAATCTCATTGGTTTTCTTGATTCATTATTTATCGAGCCTAAGGTCCAATAAGTATTTTAATGTTGATCTGTTGTTGTGTTTACTAGGCCATAGAAAAAACGCCAGGTGAAACTAATCTACGAACAGAAGTCTCTGTTAGTGTGGAGGTGATTGATGTTAATGATAATGCTCCCAAGTTTGATCAGGATACTTACGTTATAACAGTGCGTGAAGATCAAAGCAGTGAAGGTCTACTACCCCAAGTCATAAAGGTCACTGATGCTGATATGGTCAGTATTTAGAGTATATTTTCAGCATAAATCACTGTTCACATGTTTTTAGTCACAATGATAAATTACTATAAGTATATGATTATGTCATATTCAGTTATACTTAACAGTTACTGCAATTCATTTCTGTTTATCCTCATTAAAAACCCGCTTTGAAGACTACCCATACTTTGTATAAACTTACCTGACATGAATAAAAGAACAAAATCTTAAGAAAGATTTTACTGTAAATGTGGCAGTGTATAATTAAACCATGCCTGCAGTTAATTCATTGAGAATGCCTGTTATCGTAACCATTCTATGCTTTCTAGGGTGACAATGCTTATATGAAAATAAGTTTACAAGGAGAAGGAGCTGAATATTTTGCTCTCTCACCAAGTGTTGTCACACAGAGAGGTGACATCAGGCTAAAGCTGGTCCAGGCTCCTGATTATGATGACGGAACACACCAGATTAAATTAACAGTTAGTATGGAACAGAGACACATATACTAGTGTCTCGTTAACAAAAAAGTGCTGTGTTTCTGAAAACGTAACTGAATATTTAATTATAATAATAATGACTGATAATACATCTGTTTAGTATTATCCATTCAATAGATTGTATTTTATATTACTTAAGTTTTCTGTGTTTTAATATATATTGTAAGAGGACTAACACTAAACACTTGTTTAGAAAAATGTTTAAGCAATAAGAAGCTGTTTTTATGATTAATGACAGATGAAGCTTGCTTATTGTATTCTAGCTATTTCCATGTAAATGTTATCCCAAATCAAAGAGCATAATTTGTGTGCTTAAAATTAGATTATAGCACATGAGACTGAAACAGCACAACAGAATTCGGCCACTGCCAGCCTAATTATTAACATAGTAGATGTTAATGACAATGATCCAGTGTTTCAAATGGATGAATATACAGCTTATGTTCGTGAAGACAGGCCAGTAGGATACAGTATAATCCATATTGAGGTAGGTTAACCATAGTTTGAGAGTACTAAAAATAGTTTACTGACTGTTTATTCTCTATACTAGAATTACAGCCATCATGCACTAAATTAACTTGACAGTTAGTTACGAAGACTAAATAAACATTTATCTAAAAAATATTCACGGTTTAACTCGGTTGTCTTATACCATATTATGAAAAGGCCAAGCATAATTATTATTATTGTTATTATTATTATAATGCCAAACTTATAAAGGGCTCTTTTCACACTTAAAGCCTGTTCAAAAGCACTGTACATAAACTTATGGAAAACATATATATATATATATATATATATATATAAGATATAACAAATATAATACGATTATTTCATAACAATATACATATAAATTACTCATTGAAAAGTATATTTAGCCTATCGTATGCACAAAAGTGGCCGTAAAACATCAATCATCATCATCTCTCTAAATGGTGGTAATAATTTATGTTTTAGAAATTAAACTCTAATGATGCTGCTGACTAAATTTGGTGCTCCTGAGTGCTATATATATATATAGAACTGTTATCATTTCAGTGTGCATTCATTTAAGCTGGATCAAAAGTCTTATGTACTAAACATTTTCAGATTTCATTTGGTTTTCTTATGTACCCACTAGACAAATGATTTTGTTGTTTTAGTTAAAGTATCCATTCATCTTTAACAAATAAATACCTTTTCCCCAAATATAAATGAGCCATTCAAGTCCATTTTTATGTTATATCTCAAACACATTTTCATTGATTTTGAAATTGAGTATCAAAAGTTATAGAAATATTTCATCATTGTTTTTTTTAACATTTGATTTAATATACCATCTATAGAAAAAGAGTCTGTTAGAATTAGTCTTTCATTCTTTTAGTCCTGTAATTGCTTTTGCAAAAACTTTGAGATTAACATATGTCATAATTTTCAGCATGAGGCTTAATTTAAAAAGTGGATCCATTATTGTTATTGTTATTATTAAGCTTCCTCAAAATGTCCTAAATTTACAGTTTACCTTGTTAGCAGTCCAGAATGGATTGCCATGAACAGTATTATTGTTAGCTTGAATTAGTGTTGAAGAATTAATTTAAAAATATTTAGAAACAATCAAGATTTCTATGAAACAACTATTAGTTAAAAAAATACAATAAACACTCCCTAAGGGATAATATTCAAAACAAATACAGTCTGACCCCACTATAACATGGTGTCTGGGGTCAGTAGGAGGTGTACCACATTATGAGTGGACCTCCGAGTGCAATTATCTGTTATATTTGTGGTGCAGGGGGTGATATGGGAGGGGGGGAGATAAATACTTTGTTATATTTTCACATAGATGAAATAATACAATAATTTTAATGCATTTAGAATGATGAACTATTGTAATATAATGCTGATGCCACCATGTTGCCATCCTCAATTCTGCTTCACATTTATTCATGCATTTGAGATCCCATCAGAGGCACAACTATATTGGTCATTAGTGGTAAATGGACTTTTATTCTTGTGCTCAATTCTGCCACCCTTCTCTAGCTTAGATATACTTGGTACACTGGGTAATTAGTGTCTATTGGTAATGTTTTGTGACAAATACATGTTAAAACTTTGTTTGAATTTTTGTGACTGATAAATGTGCTATGACATGGAAGTATTTTCAGCAAACTTTCTGTGGAATGTCATGGAATATACAACGTCTAAAGGATCAGGGGTGAAGCACATTCTGGATTATATCCATTTCTGTGGTATACATGGTCATACTATGTTTGGTTTTGTTGTTCGGGGTGAATCCCCAGACTGTCGCTTAATCAGCACAGCCTCTATGTTCGAGTGGTTGAGAAACCTCCTCCCCCACCACTCACAGGGGAGCAGTACGGAAAGATGGAGCCGAAATACCCTGAGGGTGGTCACTGCCCGAGTGTTTTACGTCCTGAGAGGGTCTTTAACATCCCCCTTGATTTTAAATAATTCAGTGGAGACTGCAGCACCATTTAACATGGTCAGCCACCCACGATGTAGTGAGCCGAGAAATTAATCCCTGGAAAAGTTTTAACCTCTTACGGGGTTCGAACCTGCGACCGTTGGCAACAAGTGCCGGGTGCTTAACCGCTAGGCCACCAGAGCTCACTACCATACCATGATGGGACCAAATGGTTTATTTATATGGTTCATCCTCTGTTACTAATGTTGGCATTACTTGTTCAGGCAGTTTGTTAAGGTGTGGCATATGATTAAGTGTTAAGAATTTGAAAATTATCCTCCTTACTCTGTACATAAAAATGTATATTTTGGTAGGTTTTGTCTGCTTTACACTTTTCAGTCGGACAGCTCTCTGGTGTGTATTTAAATAGATATTCTTCTAAATTGCTATAAACTTTTATACATGTCTAGAACATGAAACAATTTGCTTGTAACATGTGACAGAATTAAGCTATCTGAACCAAATTAAGGATTGTCATTCTACCTTTTCTGATTTCTTTATACTACAGGCAACTGATCTGGACACATCATTTGGGCCACTGAAGTATTCACTAAGTGGAACTTACAGTGAAATGTTAGTGTATTGAGTTATTTTCAAAAAAAAAAAATACTAATTGTGTGTGTGTGTGTGTGTGTGTGTTAAGTATTTACTTGTCTGGCAGCTAGAGAAGAGTAACATTTCAGAAATAAGACAAAACAGTTCAATAATGTAATATTCACAGATGAATTCACCATCTCACTTCATTCCCACTTTGTCCACATTTGCCAGGTTTCTGGTGAATGAAGACTCCGGAGAAATATCCCTGGCACAAAAACTTGACTTTGAACAGAGGAACGTTTATCGGCTGGCGTTCATGGCCACCGACAGTGGTGGTCGTAGTTCTTCTACATCACTCCGTATAGAAGTGCTAGATTTTAACGACCGCGGTCCTGTGTTTGATAGAGACGAATATAAGGCTGTAGCTGATGAGACTGGTACAGTATTGCAACCAAATATCACTGTGAAGGTAAGTAATATTATAATTATGTTATCACCTAAGGAAATGGAGCCTTCCAGTCCAGACTCATAAATTGTAAAATATGTAATATTCACACTAATGTCATAACCTCTAAAAGCATGAATTTTTAATATAAATACAATAGTTAAATTTCAATATGAAGAATATACATTGATAATTCATGGATGAAATGTACTAAATTTGTAAATGTATCAATTATATTAATCGGTGATTAGCTAATATGTTTATAAGCTATTGTGAATAGTTAGTATTATAATAAGTATCAATTTATCCACCCTACTGTAGAACCGTAAACAGTTTTATTTACTTTGTGGGAATATTAGAAAAAGCTTTTGTAATGAATATTAGGCAGTAAGATAGATTACAAATAATTATCTCTCTTCCAGGCAGTGGACCAGGAGACTGATGAAGATGTTACTTACAGAATAGTTAATGGGAATCCAAATGGAGCATTCAGAATTGGAGAAATAAGTGGTATACTTAATCTACTACACCCACTTTCTTATGAAGAAACTGACAATGGAATGTAAGCAGAATATTAAAATATTATATAGATCATCCAAATATTTGTCAATCTCTTGTTTTTCATCCAGAATATTTTTTTGTAATGTGGCAATTGTAATCCTGGGGTCAATGTAAATCTCGTCCTTTTACCAAAATGAAAAAAATTCTATTATTGTTTGAGCTGTCACAAATTTACTGTTAATTTTGCATTTTCCTTAACCAATTCTATATTAGAGCAGATCAAATATGGACCAAAAAAGGGGGGTTTAATGAAACTCAAATTGGAACTGCATTTTACTTTCTAATTCATTTATATATTCGTGATTTAAATTTGGTACTATTGGACTGGAATATATTCAATTATTGAATGCCAATTTATCATATTTTTATTTGTACCTAGTTAAATATGATGTTTTCTATTTCATGTGATCAGTGTTACACTCATAGTAGAGGCTTCTGACAATGGAATTCCTCCTCAAGTTTCAACTGTACCAGTCATAATTACTGTGATGGTAAGTTACATTGTGGGAGGACTCAGTTATGTGTCCTATTGCACGCAGGAACAATGATATACAGTAAAATCCCTTCCTGTGACGTCCTTCTATATGAGGACACTCCTCTTAAGACATCTATAAAAGGTGGTTCCTCCCATAAAAAAAGCAATTATAAAGATATGAACATACAGTAGAATGTCAGCTACCTTTTTGAAGGAACAGATGTGGTGACTAGCATGACTAATTTGTGCATGAGTGTGTCTGTGTGTGTGTGTGTGTGTGTGTGGTCGTGTGTGTGTGTCTCTGTGTGTGTGTGTGTGTGTGTGTGTGTGTGTGTGTGTGTGTGCTCTCGTGTGTGTGTGTTGTAAATATGATGTTTACTTGATTGGCTTAATTTATTTCTGCATGTGTCACCTATATAACATTATGCCAGTATAGTGATTAATTACCCTTGAGGCTTGAGTGACCAGTAGTTGGTGTTACAACCGATTAACATATTTCAGGTGATTCTAACAGTAATTAATAATCTTTTATTTTATCAATAATACATTAACAAACCACGAAGAGTTGGCTTCATTCATAGTCTATTTCTTGTTTTATTTAGGATGAAAACAACCATAGTCCTGTGTTTGCCAGTGCTTCTTATTATAAAACAATACAGGAAACTGTTCCAGGTTGGTTGTGTGTGTGTGTGTGTGTGTGTGTGTGTGTGTGTGTGATGCTGTTTATATTATTACCAAGTTCAGTATGTCTTTAAATTGTCAGTTAAAATTATTTTTCATAATTTAAGTATATATTTATAAATCCCAGGTAATACACCGCTTGTACAAGTACGAGCCAGTGACCTTGACAGTGGTACCAATGGACAGCTCAGCTACATAATATATTCAGGGAACCGAGATAACTTTGTGATCAATGAAGTCAGTGGCCTCATATCAGTCTCTGATAGTGCCAACCTTGATATTGATGTATCAGGGAAGAACTATG
Source organism: Paralvinella palmiformis (assembly GCA_025642065.1). Taxonomy (NCBI): domain Eukaryota; kingdom Metazoa; phylum Annelida; class Polychaeta; order Terebellida; family Alvinellidae; genus Paralvinella; species Paralvinella palmiformis. Next base: position 169,876 of record JAODUP010000131.1, read on the forward strand.
ATGTCACTGTGAGTACAGAATGAATTCATATCTAGGTTAATAAATTGTATTGTACTGTTTCATGTGTTACTAAATCTTTTATAATTAAGTCACTGACTTTATATATATATATATATATATATTGGCCAGTGGGTTCCCACAGCAGTCATCTTCATTTTACCTGATCTTGAACATCTACCTTATTCAGCCCACACTCTCATATCCTTCTCCATCACCTGTCATCTTCAGTCTTCTTCTACCTCTCACACCATCTATCTCATGCAAGCATGCTTGTCTTCGGCCAGTCACCTTCATCTGTCTGTAACACATATTGCTGCCACCTCTGTTGATTCCTCCTAACAACTTCAGTCACCAATCTATATTTTCTCTCGGCTCTACACTTGGTACCTTATCCGTCAAAGAGACACCCCACATCCAATGCAGCATTCTTATCTCTGTCCACTCAAATCATCCTATCCGCTCTGCATTCATGGTCCAAGTCTCACTTCCATATACCATTTTATTTCATTGGTATATCCTTGTCGAGTTCCCTGACAGCTTTCTAAACATCATAGTGCACTCTTACAGAGCTGCCAAACATTACGGGGTTTTTTGCGGAATCATTACAATTTTCTGTTCTTCATTACCCAGTTATAATAAGGTAAACAGGGGTCAACCAAACATTTATTTTCAAAACAAAGCATATTTAAGAATATTACCGTATAGTTGGCCCAAACAGCCTCGTGTGTTACTGAAGTGGCTAAAAAAACTGTACAGTGAAATTCCTTGAGAAGATTGTTTTGTACTCTTGTAACAAGAAGCATCTACTAGCATGTCAGATGTAAACAAAACGTCAGTAGTAATTAGGTTGACAGGATTGCAGGTCACAAGGATAGCTAAGCCAGAGCATCTGTGACCTGAGTTTATCACGATCAAGATGGCTAAATAATCCTTGTGCCATCCGAGGTCAGAACACATGACTTTGCCTTCCTGCCGTACAACATGGCATTCAAGGAAGCTGTAATGACAACCTTCCCATAATTAAGATTATTTCCTTATAGCTGTTGATACCCGATAGAGTTCCTGATTATTATTATGGGATTTGGGTTTCCTTTTTATATCATATTTATAAGCTTTGCATGTTTAAGTCACATTATCTGAGGGTAAACTGTTCCTTTAAGCTACTCAGCAATTTTGGTTCTCTCCCGCAGCTCCTCTTGAACAACTCCTCTGCCACAGTAGTATCCTTTGCATGGCACCATGCCTTGATCTTTGGGTTTTTCTCGCCCACCCTTTTCACAATCCCTTCATCCCACCACCCAGTCTTATATCTGGGGTGTCTAAGCTGGCCCTTTATCCAACCACATACCTCTGTAGCTGCCTTCAAGAATCCTTCCTTCACCCTTTCCCATATCTTGTTCGTACAATCACACTTCTCGTTCTCCTTCAACACCAGTGTCTCTTGGAACTTTGTAGTTTTTAATCGTTCAGCCTCCATACCTTCCTTCTCAATTGGAGATGTTACCACCTTTCCATTGTATCTCTTGTGCACATCACACATTCACTTTCTTCCTCTCTAAGACTTCCACCACTTCACCAGACTTTCCTGTCATATCCTCTACTTTCCCTGAGCCAAATCTAAAATGACAAGTCTCGTGTGGAACATTGGGCACATTGCCATCATTCTTGGATATTGGTATCGTTAAGAACTCATGCCTGTCACCCCTCTCTCTCTCTCTCTCTCTCTCTTATATATATATATATATATATATATATATATATATATAAAACTACATGTGTAGGTGTATGCAGTAGATCAAGGCAGCCCACAGAGGACTGCCACAGCTCATGTCTATATAACTGTTCTGGAGGCTAACAACAAAGACCCTGTTTTTGGACAAGACTTCTACACATTTACTATTATGGATAGTAAGTGAAGTTATTTATATGCTGCGTTTATGTAATACATCAATAAAAACTATCATGTGTACAAGTATCAATTATTCTGTTCTGTAATAGTATCAAACATTTTAGCTGATCTGATAAATGTCTCTTTTGCCATTTGTCTTCCCACATGCCAGCTGTGTCAATAGGTACACCTGTGGATACTGTGAATGCACGAGATCCAGATGTTGGATCTGCCATCCGATACAGCATAGACCCTGGATCGATCACAGCCAAAGACAAATCTGGCAAACCTGTTCAGTCCACATTTCCTGTTGATTACATGGTCAGTATTACAGCATATTAAAAGTTAATATGTTTAAAATTATTTGTCTTACATTCTATAATTTCCTAAGCCATCTGTATATCCAAGTAAGTGTGTGTGTGTGTGTGTGTGTGTGCATGTGCACGTACGCATGCAAGCATACACATGCATGCACAAGCAGAGTGAGAGAGAGAGAGAATTTCATATCATTAAGGATACTACAACTTCTCTATTTGACTTTTTCAGACCCTGTTTACAATAAACAGGTTTTCAGGTATGATCTCAACCAATGGAAAACTAGATCGTGATTATGTTGCAGAAGTCAGTTTTACTGTCAAAGCAGAAGATATTAATGGGCAGACAACACACCGACAGATAGGAACAGGTGTGTTATGTCTTTACCTTGACTGGTTATGATGCAATTATTGTTTTTGAAAGTTTGCATATCATAACAGAATATTCAAAGATAAGTTCATATCCAAGTTTTCGATGTCCTTGCATATGAATCTGCTTATGTTACAATTTGCACATTTTCATTCACTGGCTAAACCTTTTTATTTAAACTCAAGGAGTTTGTGATGGCTGATGTGGCTATACTTCACAGCAGCAGTACCCTTTAATGGGTCCTCTATATTTTCTACGGGTGACATAATTAGTGATCCAGGCTGTATATTTACCCAGAAAGCTGTTTCCTGTTTATGTGTTTCTGAAAATGAAACACGTTCTACCAAGGTTATAACCAGGCTATTGGGAAATCTGTATTTATGTGTGAATTGCACGTGTTGTTTGAGGTTAAACCTAAATAGCCTGTCATAGGGAATGGAATAATGTGTAATTTCTTCACTTCAGTTTCACAGATTAGTACAATGCAATGCCAATTGTCTATTTGTTGTGTATTTGAGAATCTACGATGGAGTGTTTTGATAATTTTCTTAGATCAGTACATAATTGAAATGTGAAATGCTTTATGGTAAATGACGATTATTAAATTATGTAGTTGTTACTATAACTCTGCTCTACCGTGATAACTCTGCTCTACCGTGATAACTCTGCTCTACTGTGATCAGTAATGGATTACACTTGACATTTTCCAGGGATTGCATTGAGTAGTTAATGAATAATATAAATAAACATTTCACACATAATAATAAGTTAAAAAGACAATTGATACTTCTGTCCATGACCCCCCCCCCCTCCTCCTCCGCTTACAAACCAAAACATCTGTCTTAAAACTCTGCATTTAAGAATTGTCAAACCTGGTCACAAAAATGGGATATATTTCAATGCATACTGACATAGGTAACGCAACTTGCTGAAATTGTTTTAGCGCTTCAAGTATATTTTCTTGATTGTTATATGGCCTCGAGCTTGATCAGCTAAGATTATACGCTGTAATGAAAATATTAGTCTCTTAAAACATGTTTTACCAGATTATCCTACGATACAGTCATAGAGTAAAGAGCATTCTTTTTTTACAGCTGATGTCATTATCACTATCAGGTCAACGAGAGACAGTGACCTGACCTTCCGTGAACCTTGGACATCCGAGAATCCAGTAATAGAGGTACTTATTCCTGAAGAAGATCCAGCCGGCACACTTGTTACTACAATGATTGCTACAGATCCGGAATTGGGTCTCCAGGTGAATGATTACCGTAAGGTGCCCGAATCCGACCCACAGTCATTCTTTATAGTGGTCCGTCAGACAGGTGATTCTTGATTTTCAGTGTTTCTTTAGACTCGAATGTCATTACAGATTATGCGTGATAGCTAAGTGGGTAAAGTGATAGAATAGAATATGTTAGGTCTCTGGTTCAGTATTTAGCAGATAAAGAGCCACATAACTAGGGAATATCATAAAAACAGTTTTAGACATAAACACAACAACATTCTTAGTAATCTTAATGTGTAGATTTATGGCTGTTGAATCAAATGTTTTATAGATGATGTAGTTTACTGTTTATTTTATGAATATATATATATATATATATATATATATATTAGTTACATAACTTTATTATAGGGCAAGTATTCCTTAACAAACGTATGGATTTTGAGAATCCAAACACAAAACAAAAGAGCTTTCGAGTTGAAGCATACACTCAACCTCCTAACGTTAGAAGTGCTATGGCAACTGTTACTGTGACAACAACTGATATCAATGATCACGAACCGAAGTTTCTTGAATCAGTGAGTTGAAATATTACTTTTTATGAAATCTAATAATTTTGACATACTCAAATAAATAATTTAATGTTTGCTTTTTAGATTGCGTTCCTAATTGTTTTGTAAATAAATAGCTCTGCTTCACATAAGAATGATAATAATAGTAATAATAATAATAAATTTCTGGTGTTTATAGTATTGATGAAAAGAAGAGAACTTAACCTTATTAATTTAATGGTTAAATAAAAATATTAAATAAATATAATACATTTATTTGACTTATTGTAGGTAAGTATGTAATACAACCTTTTCTTGATTATATTTCCAGCAAAAGTGTGTCTGTGTCTGTGTGTGTGTGTGTGTGTGTGTAGAGAGAGAAGAGATGATGTGTTTAATCTGTTAGCAAAATGAGGGCTATTGCATTTTCTTTTTAACATCACTGATAAACTCCTGGTTGATATTTTGCAGCTTCTTTCAGGAGAGGTAATACAATTATCTGTGTAGTGCATCAATACATAAGCACTGTAATTGTATGATTTGCTGTTGAGTTACACTTGAAAAAACCTGATTCTGTTGTATTCAGTTATTTTACTGGCCCTTTAATTCTTTATCAGCCTTCCAAAATTATAAATATTGTCTTTCATTTATGTTACTATGCACTGCATGTTCTAAAACAAACCCTTCCTTGCCATATACATACCTAAATTATTACTGTCAAAATGTAATTGTCATATCATGAGAATGTTATCTCTTTACTGAATATTGAAGCATGCATTTCTTGAAGAGATGCGTGACTGAAAGTTTATGAGATGAGACAATATTCACGAACTGTATACATGTATAATTAATTGTTCATACTGACATGTAGGAGTGAGCATATGCATGTCTGGTTTTATTATATCTAGGATATTTGCATGAGGGCTGTTCCCTAGGGAAAAGAGACAATAGGGTAAAATATCCCACAGATCATGGGTAATACAACTGATTTGATCCCATTTATGGATTATCTGCATCACAGTAACTATTGACTGTACTGTGGCAGTAACCTGATTTGAGTTTTAGAATTAACCCTCTCTGTTCCTCTTAAGTGTTATAAGAGGTTACTAAAATTATCTTCTGGTGCCAGTGTGTTCTTTGATCTTACTCATTCAGATTTAACCCTTTTGGTATGTCCTCAGCCCAGTTTAAATCTGGATTAAACTGTGTTGTGGGTAAAACATGCCAACAGTTATTATGATACAGTAAGAAACATCCTTTATTGTGGTGATTATATATGTAATAGTAACTGTATTGGTACCCTAAAATTTAACAGCTATGCTGAAAATGTGAAGTGAGAAATGCTGTCATAATAGATAGCCATTTGTGGCAGATGAACTTGTGTGGGATATGCTAATAATCAAAATTCTCTTTCGTCTGTCCAAATGTTTTGTTGCACCCAAGTGTACAGTGGACCAGATATCACATGTAAATAGTACCAAATTGTATTCACTTACTCATAAAGAAGTTATTTGTCATCCACCTTTTAACACTCATTTTTACAATGCGTTGGAAATAAAAGAATTTCCTCTTATTCTTATGGATTTTCTTACAAATGACTTTGTTGTGATAAATTATGCTTATTTAAAATATTTAGGTACTAGATTTTCATGAGCCTGCAATGCCATTCAGGCTCCATTTAACTGATGAAAGGTTTTATATTTCCTTTACAGCAATATATCTTTGATGCCTCAGAAGCACTGAATCCTGGGTCTCAGATAGGAGTTGTTTTGGCAACAGATGATGATTCTCAGAAATTTGGTCAAATAACTTACTCACTTTCTGGAATGGGCTCAGAAGTCTTCCATATCGATCCAGAAATGGTGAGTTATTCACACTGAAATATATTATGGATATGTTATTTATTTCCCTTTTAGAGCTGATTTCTGTTTAGGGACTGATGTGTCATTACATGTATTACTATGGATAATTCACTTCTCTTGTTTCATTCCCTTAATGAATCCATGTATGACAAAATAATGAATTGTTACACCATCTGTCAGTGCTTTTTCACACACACACATACACACACACACACAAACATATAATATGCACATCGTATTTATTTATTATTTTACTTACTAGGGTGAAATACAAATAGCTGAAAACCATAAACTTGACCGTGAAACGGTGGGAAACTACTATCTCATTGTTCAAGCAAAAGACCAGGGTGGAAAATACACAGAAGTACCAGTAAGTGTTACAGTGTTTTATAAATGATTTGAAAATCTCCTGTATTCTATATTCCAATTACCTTTTGACCTACTATATTGTTGCCTACTGTAACCATTAGCTGAACATGTTAAACCAGCAAGTTATGGTATATTTGAAATTTTGGTTTACCAAGCTTCGCAACAGAGGGACAGTATTTTCTTCTAAATCTTTAAATCATTTTGACTATCCAGATAAATATATAAGAAATGTGTTTAAATAATTTTGTGAGTCTAAACTGAAGTGAAGTCACATTTATCGGAGTAGTTTTATGTTAATCTTGTGAGACATATTATGCCAATGTAAAGACAGCTCTTGGATTGTTAATTAATATTCTATCTCTGTGCAACACTAAACAGTCTAGCCTTCAGTACTAGTGATATATGGTGAAAACAATCGTACGGAAAGGGTGGTTAGTGCCTGTATTTTATTTTATCACAGAGTGTAATTAATTACAGTACATACAGTAGTCATACATCAAGATTGATATATTCCTGTCAGCCAGGTAGATCTTAGGGTCCTCATTAGCCGCCAATCAGGAAGTAAATACCTGCGATTATGATCTATATATCGTTCCCTGCTTAACACTTTTAACAGTTCTGACTCGTAATTCATGTAAATCCAATACAGGTGTCTGCTGATTGACTATCTATTAATTGCATGCATAGGCAAAGAATCTTTCACCTCAGTATAATTCAGTTTGAAAGTGACCAGAATGTGGAATTTGATCACATATAACTGTTTGATATTTAACAACTGCACATGAAGATGATTTAATGCCAGTGTTAAAATAGCCATAACAGTTCATAATAGTGATGTCACCAACTTACGGTATCAACATGATGAATGAAAGCCTGAAAGGTTTGAAGTCTTTGAGGATAACAGCAGCTTCTACCATTAGTGACAGTATATTTCCACTGCCAATGCTGCTATAAATGATTAGGTGTACAACACTGGGTAACTTTTCGACAATGAAATAAACTTTAAACATCCATTTGCTTATATTGTGACAAGTTTTAAGTGATGGGCACCAGTTACTAGTCTTATGGGTGACTTTAATACAGGTTTTATTCTGAAAATGCAACATAATAAATTTAAAGGTGATTTCCTAATGATAATAACCTTTATTTTGACTAGTTGCAAATCAGAGTGCTAGATGAAAATGACAACAAGCCAGTGTTTACATCACCTGAGTACAATATGTACACATTGGAGTATGTAGGACCTTTGACATCACTTGGACAGGTTCATGCTAATGATGCTGATGAGGATGTTAATGGTGCAGTTACCTACCGAATTTTAAATGGAAATGAGCCAGTTAATTCTGATGGAACTAAACTAGAAGGTAGGTTATTGGCCTTGAACCTTCAAACAGTATTATAATATAAATCACATTTAATTAATAATCAAAGTAGGTTAAGCAAGATAATTAAATGAAACCACTTATTATTATTAAGGATCATCCAGTCTGTTTTTATAAATCAATTTACAACCAGTACACTTGGAGAGAAACTTAAGCTGAATGCTATTACATAGGTGAATGTAGAGGTTCAATAATTATAATAAGTACTTTGAATTGTAAAAGAAGGTAATGTCCATCCTGGATAAATATTGAGATCAAAGTTTTCACCTAGCTGTTGATTGGTGAAGAAAAAATTATAAAGCTGTCAGTGTCATTCTTGCAAACTAAATTACAAACCAGATCATGTTAAAAATGCTGGACAAGGGGTTTGATGGGTTCAACTACTTCAGGGGGAGGTAGAATATATTTAACCCCATTATTTATATTTTACTCTTTCAAGGATAGTGTCTTTGTAATCCTGAAAAGTTTATGGCTCAGATTAATGTTGCGATTATAAATTTAAATTATGGAATAATTTATCGAAGTGTTGGTTATTGTTCGCAGACCTCTTCATGATAGAAACAATTACTGGTATTATACGATCACTTGTTCCTATGGATGGATACGCTCGTGACTACCCCTACAGTCTTACCATAGAGGCCCAAGATGGTGGTTCACCAACCGGAAAATCTAAAGCAGTGACTATAGCACAGATACACATATCAGATGTAGTAATACATGATGGGCGACCTGTCATCTCCTTTCCTCTAGAAGATGGCTTAGTCATCACAGTCCCTGAGGTCTGTTACTATATAGTTGATATTTTCTGGTTGGTGGAAATTAATATGTATTCATGCAGGCAACGTGAGCAGGCATATGCATGTTGTAATTGCACCAATAGTTATTTAAACAAACTTGAAAACACTTGTATATGTACCAAGACAAACACACACATAAACACGTTTATTATAAATTTGTTATCCTATTTGAATAAACTTTAATTGTTTTAATTAAACAGAAGTATATTTTTTGTGCATACGTAGTTGAACTGAGTGTTAAATGTCTATCTTTCCATATGTGCCAGTAGAATGCATCTGTTGGTACGAACATTACGCAGATTATAGCTACTGATTCTGACTTTGGTCCTGAGGGTCAGCTTGAGATAGGATTTGATCCGAATGAAGCACTTGCTGAAGATCATAGCTTCTTCAAAATAGACCCAGATTCTGGCCTTATCACAATCAAGAATGATTTGGACAGGGAGCTGAAAGAATCCTATCAGGTTAGTCAGGTCATTCACATACACACAAACACACACAGACACACACACACACATATATATATATTATGACAAATTACATTATATTATATCAAGCTTGGTTGTAATGTAATTCCTGCCTCTAACAAAGTCAGATCCTGATCTGGTCAGAGCTCCCTGAATTCCTCTTTAGCTATGAATGCCTTGATTTTGGCTATTAGTCTCCAATATTTGGTACTAAATGCAGTATTTTTAACATCAGATCATTATTGTTATATGATGTACAGATGATGCCTGAGAATATCATGGCATACAGATGATGCCTGAAAAAAGCATGTTTGGACGTATTAATTATTATTGGAATAATTAAACTTCTGATTATTAATGGCCCGGTAAAAGGATTGAGTAATAATCACTATTTAACATATAAATATAGATGTAGTAAAATTTCTAAACAAAGTGTGTGTCGTGGTTGGTTGTTGGTTTTATTGGTAATAATAGAATATCCCAGACAGAAACTCAGAAACAGTCACGTGCTGTCATAAATGTATCTGCTTTATAATTTCCAAAGGCTATCGGATATAAATCACTGTCATATGTCACATGTCACAGTTATATATTTAGTATTCAATAATAATGATTAATTAAATTTTCTTAATTTTTTACAAATAAAAGATGCATTTTTTGGATGAAGCAAAATAAAAAGCCAGTGCTGGTGTTTGACAGAATTATTGTCACAGATTTAATCTGAACAAATGGCTCTGTTTATCCCACTCTGTCTTCTTAGTCAGAATATGACAGATACCAAGCAAACATTCTCCAAAAATATTTAGGAAACACTGCTTGAGTTATTACTGCATGTTTAAGAACATAATTATCTTAACAACTATTAGGGGTATTACTATATTATTGTATTATGTATTTCACATTTATGTCTAGAAATAATAACTGGATTCTTTCATGTTTTTCAATCTCCTGTCTGTTTATTCTGATTGTGTAATGTATATGTTTTCACCTGTAGTTGTTGGTGTATGTAAAGGACAAGGGTAGTCCACCAAATGTTGTCACACGCAAAATGACAGTACGGGTGACTGATGTTAATGATAATTCCCCAAGCTTTATCAATACAAAGAATTGTCCAGATGTAAGTGTTTTTGTGTATGTGTGTATATTTCTCTGTGTGTGTGTGTGTGTGTGTGTTGTCTGTGTGTGCACATACAAGGGCACTTGTGCAGACATATGCATTTGTGTTACAGTTATTCTTTATAATCAGGTCATATGTACATTACCTGAAAGTTTCAGGTAATATGTGTATTATCTACGGTTTTCAGGTGAAACACATTACCTGAAAATTTAAGGTAATGTACATATTATTTGATTATACAATTAACTGTAACATACCTAAATGTATGTGTGTGCATACAGAGAGAGGGGGAGGGAGAGAAAGAGTGTGTGTGTGTGTGTGTGTTGTGTGTGTGTGTGTGTGTGTGTGTGTGTGTGTGTGTGTGTGTGTGTGAATAAGTACTATCTATAATATATGTTATAAGCTTGAAATTTTATAGTGTACAATTATAGACTATCTATTTACATTTTAAATGTATTTTCTCTTTACTTTCTGTTATTAGCTGTATATAGATAATCCTCTATATGCCAGTGTTGAGGAAGAATCTCCAGTTGGTACTTATGTTACAACAACTCAAGCCTGTGATCCAGATCAGCCACCATATAACACTATATATTATTTTATAGTTTGTGAGTTAATATTACCTTTTCGTAAATATTTTGCACCAAATTCTTATTTCATACTGGCAGCAATTTAATTAGATAATCCGTGATAGACTGTTTAGAACACCTCACACTTAACATACGCACCTCATAATAACTAATAATTAATTTCAGTTAAATGGTATATGACCTTGTATATATACTATTATACTTTCGCCAATCAGGTGGTAACCAGTTAAGTGACGATGCAACTGCATTCAAAATTGACAAGAATACGGGCGTCATAACAACAAACAGCATTCTGGACCGAGAACAGATACCAGAGTTTAAACTCTGCGTGTTTGCCTCGTCTGTTGAGAACCCCAATATTACAATAATCGGAGAGAGTAACAGACAGCGACGAAAGAGAGAAACTACCCAAGATCCAGACTTATTAACTGTTATAGTTACGCTGGAGGATATTAATGATAACGGACCGGTGTTTCCAACAAATCCAGATCGTGAGAATCTTGTTACTGGTAAGAAATTTAGATTCTTTTCATTTCATCTAAAATAAAATCTAAACTGTTACTATACACGTTGTTGTTTTCTAATACAGTTATGTGAACAATCAGGGAGCAGACAATTTAAACTGCGCATTGAACTTCATATGCGTGCACTTTGCATCCACGCATGCACACACACACATCCACATACAAATAGAAACCTATAGGTGAATATTTAGTTCAAGCAAACAATAATGTGTGTGTTTCGTACTATGAAAGTGGGATTATTTATATCAATTAAGAAAATAATGCAAAATATGTTTTGACTAACATACAGTAACTCTGTATTGAGGCATTTGTAACATCTAGTCACTAGTAAATTATCATTCTCTGATACTGCACTATAATTTTAATAATATGATAAACACCAGAAGAGCAACACATTTTAATAATAGATTTTTTGCTGTTTGTGATAACCAAAATGGGATTAAGATGATCCTTTCTAAGTGCTACTAGACAAGGAAATGATACGCAGTAGATTTTATATTGTAATTATTCATTCATTAACACCATAATTTACAGCATACAAATTTCTCTTATGCATTATTCAGTGAATAAATTCTATAAACCAACCATTCATCACTTCCAATTTATGACCATTAATTACAATCCAAAACTTTCAAAGCCATTCCTCTATTACAACCACTCAGTATACCTGGTTAAAATATCAGTTAATGAATGAAATTATTGCTCTTGAGCATATGCATGTATGAAAGCCAAATGATGGACAGTGTGCTAAGCCACACTCATTAATTGGCTTACAGCTAATCAGCTCACAGTAAGCTTTACTTAGTTAATGTTCTTGTATTGTTGCTGTGACAGGAAAGCCGTGATTTTTGTCATCAAATTGATTGACTAAACATTCCATACCCTTTAATAATTACCGAAATCTAACCAATATATCAGTGTTATTACCAAGAATACAAATTTTTATTACTCATTTAAAGTTACAATAGAATGTTTTTTCACTAGTTGACCAGCTGATCATTGGCTATGATAATCTGCCAACTGTCTTGGAACAATAATTCCCTTTACAGTTTAAAAGGTGTCCTTGTGAGCTATTCAGTTATATTTTCAGGTTGTACTGGAAGGGCAAATGTGCAAGGTACAAGACAAAGAATTAGGAACATTATTTCTTCTATAAAGTATTTAGAAAATCCATAATTGTTTATTATCATAGGCTTACCATCCAACCTGCCTTATGGTAGTGATGTTGTTCAGATGGAGGCTGTTGATCCAGATAATCAACCAGATTTTGAGTATAGCATTGTCAGTATAACCTTCACTGATGATAGACAGAAAACAAAGCCTGTTGGTATTGACAACTTCATAATTGACAAGGACACAGGCATGATAAGAACAGGTCGTGAGAACTATGAAAAATATCGAGGTGGATCATTCCGAGTTATGGTTGATGCTACCGATTCAGAGCGCAAGATGGCATCCACATATCTTATTGTATGTTTTTTTTTACAAATATTTACCAGTTACTTTATCTTTCTTGTAATAAATTTCAAGATTTCATAATCTTCTTAATTGTAATCCACTTATTTGTATCTTTTTCATCAAATTGCATTGTTTTCCTTATTTTAATTTTCACAGTAACACAAGAATATTTTACTTGCATTATTATTATTATGATGTGTAAATGAATATTATTGTTATAAATATGGGTCTGTACTTTATGTATAACCATGCTGACATACTTTACATATATAATTCGGAGATTCATCTTATTATCTTACAGATATATGTGTTATCACCTGGACAGAGGTTACGGTTTAGATTTAGAGAAACACCACAGGCAGTCAATAATTGGTATTCTGATTTCATAAGGTAAGCATGATGATCACAGAAATGTAATATATATTCAATAGCTTAGTCAGTACAGTTGGTAGAGGCTTGATCCAAGATCCCAAATTGATCTTATACTCCTACTCTGATTAACCTACACAATTTGAAGTCAGTTTCTCTGGGAGTTCAGAGAGTGTGAAAATGCTACTGTCAATCAAATTAAATTGTGTATTTGTGTGTGTGTGTGTGGCATTCACCAATAATTAAATAATAAATGCAATAAAAAAATAGTTGCTCTTGGCTAAGTTGTGTAATCTTGTGCCACACATTGTTGTCATTGTGTCACCGATGTATCGTACCATTATTAATTTAATGCGATACATATTTCAGCCAGATGAACACATATTTAAAGCCTGAACAGACGGTTATTAAGGCTGATACGCTGAAACATGCCATAGATTATGAAGGCAAAGCCATTTATGATGGGTAGGTAAAACTAACCAATAATAGAAAAAATGCAAAAAAAACCCTTCTTTAAACCACTTAGAGCATTTCATGATTATCAATGAAAGAATGCAATATCAGGCTTGTATTAAGTGTTACTTTTTAATATTCTTTAACAGGACAGATGTATGCTTTCACATGCTACAAAATAACCAAGTTATGGGACAACGACACGCAAGAGTGTTATTGGACAGTCTAGACACAAACAGAGATGTTATAGTATTGTATGATAAATACAATATGACTGGATTAGACGTGAGTCATGCAAATCACGCACACTAATAGAATAAAGCATTGTCAAATTTGTGATTAGTTTGTAACAGTTATGTCACGAACTTAAAATAATTTGGTAATATTTTTATTAGATCAATATATGATGTATAATCTAGAGAAGTTTTATGTCTGATTATATGTAATCACTGCTCCTCTCATCACTCTGACACACATGTACTGTGAGAGGGAGATGGCAATCACTATTAATATTTAATATATTTATTACAGGCATGTGAGCCACACGTAACCACAATCTGGTGGTCAGGTTGGTGGTGGCTTTGGTGGTTACTTATAGCCTGTGCCTTGTTTATCATCCTTATGATCATTATTGTTCTCATCATTATCTGCTGCTGTTGGCCAACGTATGTACCATTATCTTTATTGTATTAATAATTCTGACTTGGTAATACTTCAAAACGTTTTGGAATAAGTAAGATATGCAGATATCTATATATTCTGTAACACTCTGATAAAAACTGAAGATGTGTGTTTGCTAAAGGTTCCATATTTACCAGAGTTTTAATCGAATACTAAATTCTGAACTGTTCCTCACTGACTGGCAAATGTATTTAAATATGTATCTGAATCATATCACATAATTACGTTTTTTGGTTTTTTTAAAGAGTTCTAAATGTGTACTTTTATTTTAGTTAAATGTATTAATTCTCAACAACTGAAGTGTAGTGTAAAATGTTCTGTTGTAGAAGAAATTATTTTAGGGTTGTGACTTTCTACTAAATAAAATGAATTTATTTTTCTGCCAGATTCAAGACGCCTCTATCTTTTTATGAAAAGCCATGTAAGTAGAACATCCATGTGTTTGTTATATAGTGACTCCCATACATGTTATAATGAAGTTGAATAAAAACCATCGCAAATTGTAGGAAAGGGGCCTTTTTTCCTGATACACATTATATAAGAAAATAAACTCCTTTCATAGATAATGAATATTGTGCTCTCTTTATTACAGATGTAGTAGTTGATCCAGTTACAGTAGCGTAAGTATAAACTACTTTGTGATGACAATTAAGTTGAAACAGTCATATGTTATTTTGTCAGTGACCTTTTTATCAGTAATTTAACTCGGTCTTCGTATCATTTTACAGTCCACCAAATTATGGCTTTGAGTGGCAGGAAGAAGTTGTCAAGATGAACTGATTAACAACATGCATAATGGTTAATTGTTGATGATAAGTGACTGGCATAAAACATCTGGAAAATATTGATACAGTTGTCTACCTACTGCTCTGTAGATTTACTGCATTACTGACAGCAAATAGCTGGACTATTGGAAGAATTTTTCATAAGTTAGTTGCTGCAAGAAGCACCTACAAACAAACTGTAGAAATGTGGCATGTCTCTGTTAACGGGATACCCACAGCACAGAGAAAACGACTTGAAATAAAATTCCCTTCAGGGAAAACACAGGTTAAGGCCTATACATGCTAAATACATTGAAAACATAATTATTGTTACTGATTGGACATATCGACGTCTTTCTGCTTGCCAGTAATGTTGTAACATTTTCAGACCATAATTCTGTACTAATATTAAAGTGATTGGTGCTACTCTTTGTTGCTGTTCATATATTCTACAAGAAATGGTTTACATTTGTCAACTGAATTCATAGTTTTAGATGAACATGTTTATTTAAACCATTTATCTGCCAAATGTAGCAATACGGTGTAAATATTATGTGAAGTATAACATTTTTGTAAGTACCTGATTTATTTGTGTTATCATAAATAGTGTGTGTGTGTGTGTTTAAACTAGAGGTATCATTTGCTAGCCACGCTTTTTAAAATTGTGTCAAGTTTTACGATTTGCAGCATTTTGTTTTGTGCTAAGTATAGGCAATTAATAAAACTAACTCCCGTGTATTCACCGGATGTTAGTTTGCATGACCTAAACCTTCATTCTCGGATAAGCCTCTCTGTTAGTCTAGGTTGGAGAGAGTCTTTCCATGGTGTGCATAATCTGGATTAGTAATCATCTTTTTAATTTGTTTATCAGTGTGTTTTAACTGTCGCATTCATCACCATAATGGTGTTCTTGGTGATGATTTTCATTTATAATATTAGCTAAAATATAAAATATTGCATCAGGAATTGTTTAAGCAGAGATTCCAAACGTCATTTTGTAAATTCACATTATTAAATCACAGAGCACTAATTACGGAGTTACACTTGCCATGAATGGCATATTTATTCTACAGTTTTAACTCGGTATAACCATGTTATGTTGGGGTTAGCGCCCGAGAATTATAACTTGATAATAATTGTATCATGGAATAAATGAAGAAAGATATCATCTTTAAGATTGTGTGGTGATTATTATTATTATGCTTGTAAACAAACGAATCTTACTCTGGTATGAACATACTATGGTATCATAAAGTTCAGGCATAAATATGTTTGTGTGAAAAATAATGACATACAACAGAAATGGTAAACATAGGGTTTTTTTTTTTAAAGTAACTGAAAACTATTGAATTCAGGTTAAAAGTAAATTAGTCGGCCAGTTATAGCTATACTATGTATCTCGCCTTCAGCCAGTCAATAATCCTGTCTTTGTGATCCTTTTTTCAAACACTCATTTTAGAATGGTATTAGATAAAGTATCTTCAGCACAAAAAGATATGATAAGTTAATTAGACAACACTACCCTCCAACATAAGCCAGGATT
This sequence comes from Paralvinella palmiformis, assembly GCA_025642065.1. NCBI lineage: Eukaryota > Metazoa > Annelida > Polychaeta > Terebellida > Alvinellidae > Paralvinella > Paralvinella palmiformis. The sequence goes on from JAODUP010000131.1 coordinate 186,603, forward strand.
TTAACCCGAGTCTTGGGGTTGTGTAGTAAACTATACTACAAAGTTACCCCAGAGAGAAGTCGTTTATTGTGTGGATACTTGAAAGATGGCTGCATCTAGCAAATATTGCAAAACGTGACGTCATTTTGGAAAGTTTTAAAATAATGGCGAGATACACACCGAGAGAGATGTTAATCACAAACCAAAATGAATTGCATTCAAAACAGTTGTTGGCTATATGAAATCGAAAAAAAACATGGTGGAAAAATAAATACAAAATTCTTTTACAGTCAGGGGTTTCAACTTGGGTCAGTATGTTTCTAAACATAAGTAATACAAAATCTGTGCATTTGACAGATGTCATGAACTGCTTTTAGTCCAGTCCATGTAGCGTTGCCCAGGTAGAACAAAACAGAAATGACTAGTTAAAGGTAGACATTGTGAGTGATCATTCGTTTAAGTTTCAGTAAATGACACCTTATTTATCCCACCAAACTGAAGAGAATAATTTCCAGATGCCATTGTTCCTCAATCCCTGGTTTTGGCTCTTTACCTGTCTACCGTTTCATTTTGATCTGATCAAGGTTGCAAAAATATGATTTAAAAACAAAGTCTGATTCTTTTTATTTAAATCTTTAAAAACATTCCGGCGACAAGTCCCTGAATTATTTTCCACATTTATTGCATATTGCCTCACGTGCTGCTTTCCCCACAAATTCAGTCTTATCAAAAGTATAACCACACACAATCCTGTTTTCTGTCAGACATCGTGAAGTTGACAAATATCAATATATTTTGGTAAATTGCCAGCTGTGAATTACACAATACTGTAGTCTCAATAGATAACTATTGACAGTTAATCTATGTGAATGCTCGCCTTATATACCCATCCTTACTAAACACCAAGTGTTTAACATTAACTCAATGATCCCCTAAATGCATAAAAGACTTCATCTGTCAGATCATCCACAAATTCATCCTATTTACCAAACTGAAGCAGCGTGGCTTCACTCAACACCTTGTGTCCTGATCTGCCAAGATCAGCCCAGCAATAGATTTTTGAGAACTGTCACTAATTAGTATCGCTATGACACAGTTTTGAAATATAATCCCAATTCAATTACAAATATATGTTGAAATAATTATCTAGCATAAGTAGCAATTGATTTTAAATAACATTTCATTTTTTTGTATTGCAAGTTAATTGATAAATGTATGTTTACAAAATAATCAATAAAAATAATTGCAATAACAAATTAGTCACAAAAAATCAAAATGCATGATTTTTTGTAGTGATTTAAACCAAACAACTCCGATCTGATGTGGAGTATCCAATTTTGATCACCTGTCATAATTTGGTCAATAAACAGCTACTTTTCATAGCAAGTCAAGTGAATTAACTAGGTAATTTCCGTTATTTCATTCAGTGGCTCTACTTTCACAAGATTACAGATCATTGTTGTTAAACATAATAGGATGTCTGCTATAGCCATCTGTCAAACTGAAAACAATGGTCATATTTCTCTACCGAGACGAAAACTGTGAAACATGTCATTTGGACTGTCCATGGATTTTTATTTCTTAAAATTTCTGATCTTGATGAAAGACTCAATGGATGCAAACTTACTGTGATATTGAAGGCACCAACAAGATACAATTTCCTCAGAATATTTAAGGCAATTTTCAGATGGAATTACCTAAAACTATAGTGTGCCAATAATACCTACAAATAGTTTGACCGACCTGATAAATATCAAAACCTTTGCAGCTGAAGCAATGAAAACAATTATGTCACCACAACCTGTTTTCATTTCAATATTTTTAAAGATAAATGTAAGTTTATATAACTTAAAAGAAATATGCAAGTATTTGAAGCCAACATTTTGATTACCACTTGGTATAACACAGTGGCATGCTGTACACACTGCTGCAAATTAAATAAAATCAAATAGATAGTTGTGATGGGAAGCGTATTTATTTTTGAACTGGAACTAAAATTTAACAAATATAATAATTATCGTTCATAACCATTTTATCTTAGCTAGTACCGAATGCTCATACTTCATCAAAAATGCACAGCATTTTGTTGGCCGCATGATGTTGTTTCACAATATCATGGGTTAGATGTAGCCCTTCTATATATTCAAAGCTTCAAATATAATAAATACCCACCAACAAATATCTCACACTCCACTGTTTATCTTTTGATTATTGATCAACAGTAGTTATTTACAGAATCATTTTCTGTAAGTTTCATTCAGCTGTAATACAACGTTATAACTGAACAAAACGTCAACTTGTATACCGGGTTTAGTAATTTCTACTAAGCTACAGTCCAATAAAAAAGATAACTAATGTTTATTACACATCCATAATTGCATCACCTTAGCCATAAACAAAGATCTAGTGATTACAAAATAGCTATAAAATAAATAACAGCGGAGTCGAGAGAGGAATACAAGTCACATGGGTAATTATCCAAATACCCAATATAGCACAATAAACCCAGATATTGCGATACAGATTTGATGTTTAGCACAAAATCACTGTCTTATCTCTATACTGGATCACCTATTTTCTTCCTGTTTTGAACCACTTCGGCAATCTAGGTGCTGACGATTCATTTCCTTGACGCTTTGTGGGCACTTTACTAGTGTCAGCTGATGATGCAGTCAAATCAGAATGATACATCATCTCAACAATCTTCATGTTGGCATCCGCCTGTGATGATACACCAGACAGAACTGCATCAGAAAGATACCGATCCAGCTTTATATCTAAGCCAACATAAACCACAGTCATTGGTACAAGCCGTGCTTCTATTAATGTCAGGGTCTTGTCTTTAAGGATGTGTTTTGGGGGTGAAGTGAACAGATGAAACAAATCTGATTTGCTTTGTATCTGTTCTGTGATAAATTTATACAAATTGTACACTGGTTCTCTGGGCCTAAACATGGCCTGCAGGACTAGTTTGTCAGGAAACATGAACCGTATGAATGCATAATCGTATTTTGCAAGGCGTTGCTCAGCCTTTGCTTTCCGCATTGCTTGTGTTAAGAGCTGGGTTTCATCATCCTCCTTCAGACGTTGCTGTAAGTCCATGTACATCTTCTTCACATCTTCTTCAGTGAGTTCAAAGAATTTATCATCTGGCTCAACAGAATCTACTCCCGACATCTTTGTCTCTTCAGCGTTGTAACAGATAACATTTCGATCGCACGGCATACATTTGATAATCTCTCTCTCATCTGCCATTTCATTACTATATAGATTTTGTCCTTTTGTCTCTTCTGGGAATTTGAAATCTGCAAAGACTGGCTGAATGGCAGGAGGATTGCTGGGCGGCTCCACCTGCCATGGTTCTTTTGGCCGCGCACCTCCCATCTGATACCTGTGGCATGCAACATCCAGCTGAGTCTCTTGAGAGATTTCTTGAGAACTGTGAGTGAGTGAATGCCCACTTGATGTGGTACCTGACTCAGTAAAAGAAATCCTGTCATGTAAATTACTCTCTTCTGTGTGCACAACATTCTTTTCACCATCTGCAGTGTCTTGTCTTGGTGGCTGCGACACATTCATTTCCATTTCAACATCATCACCAGAAGTTTCACAAACCATGTCTGGCGTTGCTTCACAAGGAGGTGTTCTGGCCATGAGCGTTGCTCTTTTCAGCTTCTCCCCTTTTATCTTTTCCTCGATGTCTTTAAGCATGGAGGGTTCAACCGACTTATGCAAGAGACGCAAAATTCCCGACCCACTCATCAAGCCCAAATCTTTAAGTGTGGTTTCACGCATGGCAAATTCTCCAATAATCTCTTCGCGAAGATAGACACACACGGGTTGTATATTAGCAGTTCCCTGCACGACAGCTTCGTACCGGACGAATGAGTCGGAATTCTCTTTTTCAAAATATTCCATCACCGACCATATCGATTCGTGTTGGTCGAACTCCGCTTTCATTCTTTCGCCTGTGGGAAGCTGGAGGCCTATTGCCACCTTATGGATCTCTCTTGATTTGGCAGCCTTAACCAGCTCCAGTTTGGCATTATTCGGCAGTCCAGCAAATCTCACCGTCAGCGTCAAGTCCACAACTTTCCTGGTTTGTACGTGCACGAGCTCATAATCAGCAGTGGGCTGGAAACCTTGTTTCACACACGCGACTTCTAATATATTGACAAGTTTGGTATTTGGCGTAATCTTTACATACACCCTGTGTCCATTTGGACACAATACTTCCACTTTTGCAGCCATAACCTGATAATGACGTCAAGTATCAATAATAACACAAATAAGACAGAATATTTCCCCTCTCACTCTTGGCGTTTATTGTCTAGTGAAAAGTTGAGTTAAGCAGCAGCGACGAGTTCAGTTGTTGTTTGAGTTGTGCGCGCTTTCGAGTTAGGATATCGCTATTTAAAAAATCACGTGCGCTGTCTTGCTTTTTAAAATACTTAATTAAAACACATTTCGCATTAGAAATTCAAGGTACATATTATTTCCAAATAAGAATTACATATATAGTTGCAACTGATACCACCAAAAGCGTATTGTAGTACGACACCAATCTATTATTGTCGTGGGTCTTCAACCTATATATATATAAGGCTATTGGTGTTACACTTCTGTATATTGTATAATGAAAATGTTGTAATGCTATATGTCTATTATGTACAGTAGACTATATATGGAGGAATAAAAGCGCTTACTTACTTATCATATTTCCGACATGGTTGGCCTGATCTCAAATTCGAACGTCTCTATAACATCATAGCAAATTAATTTTGTTTACTGAGTGCCCACTAATATATAGATATTATTATTATTATTATATCATCACTATCATCATAATACGCGTTCTTTCAAAATTGTAATGACCAGTATGTGCAAAGTATAAAATATATATATATATATATATATATATATATATATATATATATATATATATGGTGTGCATGTGTTATAAATAAGCAACTTATGCATGTATGCGTCTTGAAATTTTGAAAGATACTAGCTAAGCCTGGCTACAACTATTGTAAGGATAATAAGCTAGTCTAGTTTGTTGTTCATCGTTTAATTAAAGGATATAAAATTATACCTATATAATTACTATAATAAATCATAATTATTTTTCACATACTATACCACATCATTTATTAATATCTTTACATATGTTATTAAATAGATAAAATAAAATATCACAGCTATATGGCAAACCTGTCCAGATAAGTACTTTATTTGGAAATGATTGTTCATATAACAGATTTTGTAGCATATTATAATACGAGACATAAAATTCGTTTTTGGTATTTACCTATATTATAAGCGGTTGTATACTGTATGTTATTAAAACACACACACACACAAATACACACACACACACACATATATATATATATATATATATATATATAATAGTACACAATCAGAGTACTAATATCTAACTTTCACAAAAATCTATACTTCCACAAATCTCTAACCTTAATTATATGCATTATTATATATTACATCTGCATAACTAATAAATCTGTTAATTAGAGACTATCAGCTTTTTGTACTTACAAACACAGAAATACAGTGTGTGACCATCAGAAGAGCAAGGGAAATACGTTTTATATATTAGAGAGTAGCTCAGATTATAGTGAGGGTATAGCGAACTTCTCATATCCATTTATCAAGCCAGGTATAAAGACACTCTAGTTGAACCGCATTTATATTTAAAATATTTAGCCTGCGGAATAGGATAGAAGACTTGAGAGAGGGACAAATAATTGAAGAACAAATGGCAATCTTCTTCATGAGAGATCGTGAACACCACCAAATTTTAACTTCCGGGTCAGGGGTGGGGGGTCCATTATGATCCACTAGAAATACGTCTCGACGGATTTGAACTCTCGTTTGAGGCTGGCTCTATCTTATTGATCCTATAATTTAAAACCTCTTTAATTGAAGTTACTGACCCCTGATTTGAGATCACAAATCAATATCATTGGCCCACGAATGTTCTGAACCATAAACATAATCTGGCTACAATCCTCGTCAACTCTGGAAATATATAAATAGGACCCTCTAAAATGATTTCTGATAATCCCTAGCAAGTTACACACTAGCAATGGCTCGTGAAAGTTAGGCCTAAGGATTTAAGGAACATTTTAATGGAAATATGATAGCTGAGGGCTGGAATTGATTTGGATGTTGTAGTGCATCTGTTAGGGAATAAAATAATTGTTTGTTACGTTATATATTAAGTTCATAGGACTTAATTATTAGGGGATGATAAAACCAGTTTATCAACTTCAGTAAGTGAGGCTGGTTTAAACACTGTGCAAGGGTGGTGTACAACTGGAAAATCAATATTACAACTGGAAGCAGAACCTCGGAAAGAAGTATGAATTTGGGTGTTCTGATCCTTGAAATGTTTGGAAAATTAATTGCAGAGTGAATTAGTTGAATCATGAACGGGCAGAAAAACAGAAGTCATGTTTGTTTTGTTGTTAAAAAAACCATGGTTTCTGTTTCATACTTCTTTCCTCAGAGTATGTTTGTCATACATCACACCATATTCCGAAGATTCTCGATTAAAGCTGTGGAATGTGATATGTTAGCAAAGCATGTTTTAAAACCACTTTAACTTTATTTCTGGAAAAAGATAAATTATATCTCTGATTGAAATTGATTTTAATAAATAACACTGACATTTTGACTAATTTGGGAAACCTTTTCCTGTGACGTCTATGCTCTGGAGAGTTACCTTCTCATTTAAACATTACCATGTAAACCATCTTCTTAAGAAATCATCTTTATTAGCCAATGACCTAAACAGCTATAAACCCATTTCTCATTTATCTTTCAGATCTAAAGTATTAGAAAAAGTAATATCCAATCGTTTGAACATTCACTTAAAGTGTAATCACTTATCTAATGTTTCTTAGTCTGCCTACAAACAATTTCACTCTAAAAAAACGTTCTACTGAAAGTTGACAACGACGTATCACTAAACATGGACACAAAGGTCGGATCACTAACACTATTATATTTTTCTGCAGCTTTTTACACCATTGATTATTCTATTCTTCTAGATCGCCTCTCTAATTGGTGTGGCATATCGGGCACAGCAGTCACTTGGATCCACTCATTCTTAATAAATAGGTTTCAATCAGTAAAAATAAGAAACTGTTTTTCAAAGGCAGTGCCTTTGTTTTGTGGTGTTCCTCAAGGTTCTGTTATTGGACCGCTACTGTTTACTCTGTATACCTCACTTATTCGCGGCCACAAATTAGACCATCATTTCTATGCAGATGACACCCAAGTATACATATCTTTATATATAGCAGACACAGATATTTCTCTTAAACAACTAGGTGACTGTCTGAGTGATATCTCTGGATGGATGACAAATAATAGACTTAGGCTCAATGCGAACAAAACAGATTTAATCATTATAGGTACATAGAGACAATTAACCCAGCAAACTTACTCGCTTCTTCCCTACGAACATCTTTAATCACAGCATCACACCATTAGACACTGTACTTAATTTTGGTGTTACATTTAATAGCGATTTTAATTTCAGAAAACATATTTCTCTGACATGTCGCTCCTGCTTCTAACATATTCGTGACCTTGGCCGTATTCGGCGCTATAGTTCTCTTTCAGTCGCCAAAACCTTTGCTACTGTACGCATTCATTACTAGTAGGCTTGATTATTGCAACTCTCTTCTTTATAACATCGCATCTAAGGATATTCTAAAACTTCAGTGTGTTCAGAACGGCCTACCTAGGGTTGTCACACGGTCTCCTCGGTTTTCCCATTCTATCCCACTCCTGAAATCTCTTCACTATTGCCTATCGACCACTCCTATACTGCCAAATTTAAATATATCATAGAGGTATTACATGCACATCTAGTTACAAAGAAGATGATTAAAACTAACGAAATGTACAGTTTTCTTATATGTAATGTACTGTTCAGGTATGGGGTCAAATACAGTGAAATGTGTTTAAATACAATTCTTTTGGTCAAATACAAACACATTCATTTGTAAATGTATTTAAATACAAATACGTTTGGATGCATTTCAAATACATATACCTTTCAATTGAAAAGAACAAATTAATTGTTTTTCCTTTGTTTTTGTTTTTTAATTCTGATACACACATTACATAACATCACAGCATCAACTAGATTTGTCACATCAATTTATGAATTTTTTGTTGATTACACATGAGGAACATAATGTGTTCAAAATTCTTGTAGGAATGTCAGGGTGTATCAGCTGGAATAATGAATTATATATGCTGGAAGGTTAGTCCTTTTATAGGAAAGATGAGATCTGCTCATTGGATTTAATCACAAGATGTTTCATATTATCCTTTGATCCCTTCTAATTATACTACATATAATTGAGGATGATCTCCCTTTGATTGACAAGGAAGCAATCAGAAGCAAATATTGTGAAATAGAAGAACTTCAAACCGCGCAAGTAGCTGTGTGAAGACAATACTGTGCATTGCATAGTAACATCCACAGTTTGCCAGACAAGTTCCCGCTCCTAGTTAATATTTTATCTCGTTTGAAAGACGTTGGCATTGTGATCCATTTTATATTGTTGTGCGAAACATTTTTGAAAGATGCAAATGCTTTGTTGTATCAAATATCAGGATATAATTTCATACATAAAAGCAGAAAGCGTTTGACTGAAGATGGCGTGGCGATGTTTATGATTAATGATGTTCCATACAATATCAGGGACGATTTGTCACTTTTTATGAAGGTGAATTTGAATCGGTATTTGCAGAAGTAAAGACTGGTAACAGTAAAATGATAGTTGGCGAAATATACAGGGTGCCTAATGCAAACGAACGGTTATCCATAGCTAGATATGAAATGATACTTGACCAGTTACAGGCATTCAGATTTGAAATTGTACTGGGAAGTGATCAAAATTTTGATTACTTGAAGGTCAACTCGCACAACAATACTTCAGATTTACTTGATGCTTTTGTGGCGGCTGGTGTTCTCCCGACCATCACCAAACTAACTAGAATCACACGTGCGAGCGCCATCCTAATTGATAATATTTACGTCAAGTGTAACACAACGTCTCAAGTATTTTCAGGTATTATTTTATCTGCAATATCATACCATTTGCCTACACTGACATGCATGGGAAAACCACTATCAGTGAATACTAAGTGTCCTTTAACTTTTACTCATCGAACATTAAACGATCAAAGTATTGGTGACATACAAGATGAACTGCTTCGAACTGACTGGACACCCAAAATCACTAGCACTATAGATGATGCATATGCACTATTTATAGCGAAGGTGGTGAATACCATTGACAAATTTGCACAAGAGAAAACATTCACTATTCCAAACAAGGAAATTATCAGACAACCTTGGATGACCAAAGCTCTGATGATGTCATCACAAATGAAGGACAAGCTATTTCGTAAATCCATAAATAAACCGAGAACATGCTATCTTTATGTAAAGTTTATTAAGTTCAGAAATATGTATAATAAATTGAAAAGGACAAGTAAAACGAAATATTACACAGATTTATTTGAACGGTATAAACATGACATCAGAAAGACATGGCAAACCCTAAATTCTCTGGTTAGGGATACATCAAACAAAAGCACATTATCTGATATTTTCCGCATGGATAACCAAAAGTTGACAAACCCTAAAACAATAGCTGATGAATTCTGTAACTATTTTACAGAAGTAGGTTCGAAACTTGCAAAATCAATATCCAAAAGTGGAAAAGAATATCACGAATACTTGCCAGACACCTTGAATGGTAAATCAATATACCTAGCTTCAATTAACTGACCAGAACGAAATAAGAAAAATTATAGATTATTTGCACCCGAAGAAAAGTTTGGGACACGACCAACTGAGTTCACATTTCATCAAGCAGATTAACAATTCAATGGTAAATCCTATTTCTCTTATAGTGAACCAATCACTATCTGAAGGGATTGTTCCATCTACGATGAAAATGGCAAAAGTGATACCTATCTATAAATCAAAGGACAAAGACCATTTTAGTATTTATCGTCCAATATCCCTTCTGCCAAGTGTCTCAAAAACCATTGGAAACGTTGTACACAAGAGGGTGTACAATTTTCTCATGCAACAGGGTATTTTCTATACCAGCCCGTATGGATTCCGCCCTGGAAATTATACTATTAATGCAATAGTTGAATTTGCAACAGACACACGAAAAGGCTTTGGAATTCATGAAGCTATATTATCTGTCTTTCTGGACCTCTCCGATGCCTTTGACACGATTGATCACTCTATTCTACTTAAGAAATTACATCATTATGGAATTCGTGATCAGTCCTTGGAGTGGTTTCGTACTTAGTTAAGTGACAGGAAACAGTATGTTGCATACAAGGACACCAACTCAAAGATTATGACGATTACATGTGGAGTCCCCTCAGGGCTCAGTACTAGATCCTTCCCATTTGCATAATCTCATCTCACTGTATCTTATTTGCTGATGATATTATACGATATATATGCTTCGTCACGAGACATTCAATCACTCTTTCACGATATGAATTTGAATCTCAACTCAGTTGCTGACTGGTTCAAAGCCAATAAACTATATCTAAATGTTGGGAAAACAAAGTATGTGTTACTATCAAGAAACAAGAGTTTAGTGGTGCCTGGAGAAATGAAATTGTCTATTGAGCAAAATCTATTAGATAGAGTCCATTGCGCCATATTTCTGGGAATCTTCATAGACGAGAGAATGGACTGGCACGAACAGATACAATTATGTAAATCAAAGATAACCAGTGGAATTTACATAATGAATGCTGTAAAATATGTTTTGACTTCCGAGCATTTGAAAACGATATATCATACACTCATCCATCCTTATTCGTATTATGGTAATCTACTTTGGGGCTCAGCATACAAGAAACATACCAAGTGACTTGTTGTTTTACAAAAAAAGCTATATGCATTATTGCAAAGGTCAAATATAACGATCACACATCCCCCATTTTACGTCCTATATAAATAAGTTCTGAAATGGAGAAAAATATCATGTATTATTTTCCACAGATCGGTTTTATGTGAGGACAGATATCAGTTCTATCGTTTCTTATAATGATATGAAAAGATATGATTGTTTAACCTGTTCACGAGATGAAAACAACAAAAAAGTTTTGACAATCTCAGCACGGCCTCGCCAGAACGCGTACGGCGCATGCGCAGATACAAACTCGGCACGGTACAAACTCACACCGGGACACGGGGGAAGAGCCAAAATATCGCCAAATACTCCAGCTAGATCCCTATCGCAGACATCAGACACAAACTTCTGTAGAATAGAGGCTAGAATAATATCACAATAAAGATAATAAAGAAAAGTCTGAAATTTTAAATAAATTCTTCGCTAGTGTGTTCACCAGAGAACCTGATGATGAACTGCCAACATTCCAACCAAACAAGAAAATAAATGATAAAACAACTTTTACACATTAAGGAAAAACAAGTTCAAAATATATTAGAGAAATTAAAAATAAGCAAATCACCAGGACCAGATGTACTACACCCAGCATTCTTAAAAGAACTAGCACCAGAACTATGTAAACCACTCGCATTAATATTTAATAATAATTTGAAACTAGCAAAATTACCCACTGAATGGAAAAATGGTTAAATAACAGCAATTTTCAAAAAAGGGAAATAAATCTTGTCCTGGAAATTACAGACCAGTTAGTCTAACAAGTGTAGTGGCAAAATACACGGAAAAAATAATAAGGGAACACACAATAAAATATTTTACAGACAATAACCTTTTTACAAACAAACAGTTTAGTTTCCTAAGTGGAGGAACAACCTCACTACAGCTATTAAATGTTCTTGGTCAATGGACTAAAGATTTAAATGAAGGGAAGTCGGTAGACTGTATATACATGGATTTCCAAAAATGTTTTGATACTGTTCCACACAGAAGATTATTACACCAATTACAGGGTTATGGCATCAACAACCAAATAATACAATGGGTAACAGACTTTTTAATTGGCAGGAAACAACGGGTCTCTGTACAATGTACCTTTTCAAAGTGGATGCTTGTTCTCTCTGGGATTCCCCAAGGGTCAGTCCTGGGTCCGTTACTATTTGTTATTTATATAAATGAATTGCCCAAAATAGTGAAATCAACCATATATCTTTTTGCGGATGATACCAAAATATTCAGAAGTATAAATAACCCGGAGGATACAAAATATTGCAAGAAGATCTTAATAAATTACTGGAATGGAGCAATACATGGCTCTTAAAATTTCATCCAGAATGTTGACCAAGAAAATGATATTGGGGTTATAATTGAATCAATTTATATCTCCTAAAAATGTTATCCCCCCATACAAATCATTAGTACGTACTCATCTGGATTATGCAACCTCAGTCTGGAGCCCCTATAAACAGAAACATATTGATGCCTTGGAAAATATACAGATACGAGCGACTAGACAATTACCCACATTAGCCAAAATGTCATATGAAGAACGATTAATTCAACTTAAAATACCAACTCTAGCCTATAGAAGAATAAGAGGGGATATGATTGAGGTCTACAAAATAATGAATGAAATCTATGACAAAAATGTTACGATATTCATCAAAACCAGATTAGAATCAGCTGATCGAACAAGTCCAAGAGGCGACAAATACCAATTATATATAGACTCATAGAGCGAGTAAACAAATATATATATAAATAATATACGAAAACAAACGTTTTCTATTAGAATAATTAACACATGGAACAGTCTACCTATAGGGAGGTAGCTGAAGCCCCCAGCATTAATTCTTTCAAGAATCGCCTAGACAAATACTGGAGCGACCAGGATATTGTCTTCAATTACAAAGCCAAGCTGAACATCAACAGAAAGAGTGCGGACACCGTATTTATGAAGGCCTGGAAACAGTGGCGGCCAAGTAGCAGCCAGCTCCAGAAACATCCTTACGTATCCTTAAGTAAGTAAGTAATACGAATGACGCCTAGAGAGCAATACACAGACGTACACACATCCAAAAACGAATCAGGATTCTAGAGAGCGAAATACCAGATAGATTCAGCCTTATTGTCCTTGTTTTGATAGCCAGTTGGTGGTTTCTATTTGGTCTTCTCTAGTTCACAACACACTCGTCAGGTGGCCGATGTCTGACTGGGATTCCCAGTTGATTTGGGAAATCCGTCCGTATATCCTTTTGATCATGACGAATACCGTAATTTCTGTTTATGAAGGTCTATGTATTAATCTGTACGGACTGATTAATCCGGTTTATTTATAAGCAACTACTGTCAGCATAATAAAATGCCGAGTTTAGTTGCTTTTAAAAGGCGCTGGAGTGTAGGCAGTGACGATTTTGTTATTCCTGGATGTGTTGAAATTTTCATCAGAATAGTTTGGTAAGAATCAATTTGACAATTAGATCTAGAATCAAAGAATGTGTATAGCTCTGTTTATGAGGAGAGTCAGTGTACAAACAGACAAATACAATAATCCTAATATTATATTATTTTAAAATTCTATTTAACGTAGTATTCTTTCAATGAAAAAGTTCCACTAGGACCCTAGGCCTATATTAATTGTTATGTTAATGTTATCCTGTTCTACCTTGGTTAGGTTTAATTGCCTGTTTGTAGTTTGGGCCATTCAAATAATGAACCCGTAAAACTAAACTTTAAGTCTATCAAATCTTGGCTATACTGACACTGAGTCCAGTGCTTGTCCAGTCTGGCCTTAAAGCTGTTTATGCTGGGTGCATCCATGAGGTTTGATGGAAGCCTGTTGCAGGTTGTGTTTATTCTCAAGAAAAAGAAGCTGACACATCCATCCTTAGCTGCCCTTTCCTTCTTTAACTTGAACTCATGACCTCTGCTACCTGTGTTTTCCAGTTTGATGTAAGGGGTATCAACTGAGTATGTACCTTTGACATGTTTGTATACGTCAATCATATCACCATGAGCTCTTCTGAAATATAGGCTTGGCAGGCAAATTTAGTCTGGCTAGTCAGTCCCCATAACTCAGTTCCTTTAAGCTAGGCACCATACGGGTTGCTCTTCTCTGCACGTTTTCCAGCAACAGACAATCCTTTTTGTAAACTGAGACCGATACACTATTGGCATGCTCTAGGTGTGGCCTTACTAGTGATGCATAGAGCTTTACCAATGATGTTTTGTCTAGGTAGCTGTAAGATCTTCTAATCAAGCCAAGGATTTTGTTTCCCTTATTGACCTGTTTCTCGCAGTGAGTGCTGAAATTCAGCAGAGGGTCAATATGCACCCCTAGCTCCTTTTCCAGTTAGGTTTCTTTCGTCATCTTGTAATTTTGACACTGGTTTCTTGATCCTATATGTAGGATTTTACATTTGTCAGTATTGAATCTTAGCAGTCATTCCTTTGACCATCAGTCTAGAGCATCTAAGTTGACTTGCAGGTGATGTTGATTGGTAGCTAAGCACATATCCCTGTAGACCTTTGTATCATTAGTGAGCTTTTGAATGTATCCATGTACAGCCTCTGGGATGTCATTTACAAACAGGATGAAAAGCAGTGGCCCAAGGATGCTGCCCTGAGGGATGCCACTGAGCACCTCTGCAAGACTCAATAGTGCTCCACTTACTGACATACACTGCTTTCTACCAGTCAGCAAATCTTTAATGCATACACCAAGTGTGCCACGTATTCCATATGCCTCCAGCTTGGCTAACAAACTTCTGTGAGGTAGTGAATCAAAGGCCTGGCAGTCCACTGATCCCTCTCTGGTCCAATCTCTCTGTCCAGTAGTCCAGAACTGTTAACAGCTGTGTTACACGTGACCTTCCCTTTATAAAACCATGTTGACAATTTGTGAGTAGCGTGTTTTTCCATAAATGCTGCAGGATTTCCTCTCAAATAATCTGCTCCAGTTGCTTGCATAGTGTGGATGTGAGACTCAGTGGTCTGTAATTATTCGCTTTCTGCTTACTGCCTTTCTTGAATATTGGAGATTTGTGTGACCCAGCTTCCAATCTGATGGCAAAGTTTCCTCATTTAGTGATTTACAGTAGACGTGGAATAGAACCATAGGTTTAAATCACTTGGATCACAGATCACTACCACCGTGTTCGAATCTCGGCGTGGGCATATCTGAAGGGTGTTTCATCTTTGACTGCTTTATTACCATTTGAGGTCGCTCGGCCCATTTAACCTTCCATGTGCACAAAAGTGGCCATAAAACATCAATCATCATAATAAACTCTTAACATCACTGAGTTCCTTTAGCATCCTAGGGTGTATCTTGTTGGAACCTGCTGCTTTACTCACATTTAATTACTTCAGCTTTTCCTTCACTGTGTTTGGTGTACAGACCACAGACATCAGGCCCTCTTCATATGATCTTATATAATAACATTTGTACAGCAGTCGTCTAGTAAAACTGGCACCCATCTTTAAACGTTGATATGATCAACACCAGTTTGGGAGTTAACTAATATTTTATTTATTGTGTTATTTTCAGGCTGATAATAGTTGCTGCTGTGTACTACAGACAGAAAGCTGGCTTTTCATGTAGCTATGGATATCTGTTACATGCCTACTGTATTGCCATGGTGACTGTTCTCAGTATTCATCTAATCTTTAGTGTTGCTATGATCGTTGTTAGTTCAAGAGGTACTATAGTTAATGTTGGACCAAGAAGACACCTGTCTCTCATCTTATACTGCAAACTTTTCATGTTACTGCCAGAGTTTGCAGTAACTCTTCTTGGTGAGTATGATTGTTGCTTACATTATAATTACCGTATATACTCACATATAAGTATTGATAGTCACGCGCTGTTACCTACCAGTACATCCAGATGTGCTGTGAAATAATGAATTAATAACACTTGCCAATTGAAGTTCCAGTCAGGCGTGTTTGTGTGAGCAATAGTTGGAACAACATTGCCACATGGTCTTAGTCAAAAATTAAGATTTGGATCTCACAAACATGCCAGTTAATATGTAATATAATAGTTGATAGTCACAGGTTGTTAACTACAGGTACCTCCAGATGATTAGCGGTAATATAAAAATCACTGTTCACATTGCAAACCTTGCTCTCACTTGCTATGAAACAATTAAGTAATAACACTTGCCAGTTGAAGGGAGTCTACAAGTGTGTTTGGTGTGACATGTTTGTTTATTTATATTAGTTATAACATCAAAGCAAAATCCCTGTGTATGTATGTCTCTCTCTCTCTCTGTGTGTGTGTGTGTGTCACTGCCAGTGAGGAAATTTATATTCACACCGCACTTGCTGACATTATGAGTTTGAATGACAGTCAACTTTTTCGTGAATGATGACAATGATTCTGATTTTGAAGGTAACAGATATCTAGTGATCGAGGTGTTAGTATTACGAGGTGAAAGACGAGCATGATGATATCATTGTGAATAATGTTGTGAATTTATATCTAACAAAATCACAATAAAGAATTACATACTGACCAGGTGGCTAAACCATGAGTGGAGGAGCCTGTAAACTCCTTGTTAGGTATAAGCTATATTTACGTATCTCAAAGAGGAGACTGCATGAACTGTGTTACTGTTTAGAAATAATACATGCAAATGTTTGAACTGGGGAAAATAGTATATTAATTTGAATATTAATACTAACTATATTTACACATTTGTGTCCATGATCAGGTAGTATGGAAATAATAATTTGAGTAAACTCATCTTCACAAATATCTAACAAGTTTCACATCCACTGTTGGACTTACTTTTCATAATAGGAAAGTTGCTTTCTGCTAACCAGACAATATTTATTGGTTTCAAAAACTATAAATTACTGCAGACAAACACAACACTGTCATTATAAATTATCACTTCAGCATAATAATATATATCTAAATGAAATGGATCTTTATAAACATTAATATACAGACAGTTTGACATAACCAAGGTTCTTCAATGACACATATCCAACCTGTGTGATACTTCAGTACATAAATACTAATTTACTTTAATTTTAAACTATATTCACTATAGCTAGGTATATAATTAAACATTTATAATTATATAGCTTTATGTCTTTTTCCTGATAGAAAGGTATTATTATAAATATGATTACTTACTATGAGACCATTATATGATGAGCATATAACTTTGTTATAAGTTGAAATTTCATGATAACAAGGTTTGATATTTGTGATTTTATATAGCTATGTAAGTTATGCTGTATTTCGATGCAAGCTACCTCTGTCTAACCTTTTCTTGTTAGGAATTTAACAGTTTAGTACATGTATCTGTGAAATAGTTCTTCACCTTTACTGGATTTATTAAATTTGTGCTGCCCTTTTACAGTTGGATGTTTTAATTAGAGCCATTTTTTTAAATTAATTATTTATATAGAATATTTGCACTCAAAAGGCTGTCTGCCACACAATGCTGCGGAAAATGTGGATGTGTATGAATATTATTTATAACTGATAATAAAATGTAGATTTAATAAAGTACAACCTTATTGGTATAAGCCATTCAGAGATGTTAGAAGTTCTCTGATACACCAGTAAGGTGTATCCAACTGCCTATTCGGAATTTGAATGATCAACATTAATTACCAATGAAAGCAACCTTGATTAGATTGTTTTTTGAACAGATTTAAAATATTCAAGAACTCAACACACTTTTAATCTAATCTCCATGGTCAGTCTGTTCCACAAAGTTGGGCTGCTACACTAAACACACAGTCACCATCAATGAGTTGAACTCTGACTGAGGTCAGGAAAATTGTACACATTTATTTTCAGCCTCTGAAAAGGGTTTATGACACCCAAAAGGTTAGGATTAGAAAACATCAAACTTGGAGTATATTCACAGACTTAGAGCATATATTAGTACTGATGAATGAGTGCTGTGTGATGTTATTACTTATTAATTTCAATTATGCATGACTGACTAAAAAAAACGATTGAATAAAACTATAAAGGTGTTATTGGATCCAATTATAGCTGTAACTAATTTATGCTTAATGTGTCTTACAGGTACACTGTGGGCTTTTGATTTGGAGAGTAACTGTGATAAAACTGTAGTGTATGCCATGAGGGCTACAGCCTTATCAGGTTGGCTAGTACTGGCATGTCTTATAATTGGTATAGCTGTTGTCTTTGATCCCCTCGGACATGTAAACCATCAACAACATAGCAACATTATGATGGAGAATACTGACGGTACTGCACAGAGACTGTGGACATTGAGGTCAAACTTGAGTTTATTTCAAGTAATAATCATTAATGTGAAATGTAAAATTTATTTAATTAATATTATTAATTGTTTTATATATTTAAATGAATAAAGCTGGTAAATATTTCCTTAAATACATTTAAATCACTTGGCATTCTAAAGAATACAGTTGAAATCTGAGCAGCTGAAAATCTCGAGAAACATTTTTCATCTTAAGAGCCTTGATAAATGTAGAATGCTGAAACATTACGATACGTACATCTTTCCAAGATGTCAGTACAGAATCAATTAAATGTACTACCGTATATACTTGTGTATAGGCAGCACTTTTGATACCATGAAATCGTCACCAAAATCGAGTGCGTCTTATACAAGGGAAGGTGATATTTGGCATAATTTAGGGGGAAATACAATAATATTGTTTTTCAACATTATTAATGAATCTGAATAATAAACAAATTAATTAGCTGTATTTTCACTGTTGTCTTTCAAAGCCAAACTTAATCGTGATAACCGCCATGATTATTTAATCCGATGTTCTAATTAGTGACATGACCACAAAGGTGTTGGTCCAAATTGACTGTGATACGAAAACAGCCACACTATGACCAAAACGGCTGCCTCCATAAACTATTAGAGGCTGATGTTATTTTTGGAATGTATATAATTGTTCTATCTAAGACATGTCATTATAATCAAAATGTGTGAGCATTTAATTGAACGGAACAGTAAATGAGGCCACGCAATAATGACCATAGAATCCACATCAACGGAAAAGTATTACAGCAAACACTCTGAAATGCTGGAAAGCAATGTGCATATGGCAGAGAGTTTAAACTGGAAGTTGTGCAGTATGATCACACATCAACAGATGTTCAATGAAGATAGTGATGATGATGAATTTTTAGGTTTTAAATAAGTTTGCTGATTTTAGTGCATCTTGTATGCGGTTTCAACACCAGGGGGTTTATTAGTCCTAAAACCTGGTGCATCTTATACACGAGTGCGGCCTATACACGAGTGTATACGGTATATATAAGTCTTGGATCGTAATAATATATAATTGATGACACAAACTATTCATTGTTGATAATAGACATAGAATCAATTCTATTTTGTTATCTCCATTTCCTTTTAATTTATTTTTTCTTAGTCAAATAAATTTTATTAAATCCATTTCTGGGGTTTTTCATTTCCTGTTTGGAATCCAGTTTAATCTAAATATTTCTAAAGATTCCTACTGATTAATTCATGAAATAATCTGATTTGTTTATCATGGTGACTTGTTCTTTCTCTATATACAAATACCTTCAATAGATAAAATAAAACATACACGAATAAATGAAAAATTGTATTGTAAATTATTGTGTAAATTTGAAAAATTACAAATTGATCAAGTTTTGTGATTTTGTAAACTTTCCATTTTATTTCTTGATGTTGATCATGAAATTGATCATTAGTGACCATTATGGAGTAAAGTTAATTCCATGTCTGGTTTACACCTATTAGTTTATAGTATGCTGTCATACGTATTTTGGTTTCATCATTTACAAACCATTATGAAACAAAATGTGTATTATTACAGATGTAAAGTGTTATGCTGTTGTGTTAACCAAGATGAACACAGCACCAATGCATTCAGTGATATTGCTCAACTCATAACAGACTTCTTTAAGGTTAGTATAACTATATATATATATATATATATATACTAATGTTATGATGGTTTAATGTGGTTCACCTAATTATTTATATTGATGTACTCAGAAAAAATATGTTGTCTTACTCTATTAACCCCCCCCCCCTTTAAATTACTTTAGCCACTGGAATCCTCAAATTATTTTCGTCCATTGACAAAGTATTACGATACTACAGATTATACACCATGATACATTTTTTTATAACATCACTGAATTTCAAATGGATATAAAAAGTTACCTCACCAAAGAGACATTAATCTGTTTCAGGCATAAAGAAAAACATGAGGATGTTCATGTGTAATAAATTGATTTTTCAAAACCGTATATCATCACAGGAAACCAAAAATACCATTAAAAGTAAAGTCTGTATTTGTTTTGGGTGAATGTGCTCTGTATATGTAAAAAACAATATATCATTTATAAACTTCAATTAATATATGTTGTTATTGTTTATGTTCTTGCTAAAACTATCATGGGATTATTATGATTCATACAAAGCATACATTTTCAAACATATTTTGTGATGCATAATATTTCAAATTTTTGTTTGAAAGAAAATCAACACAACAAACTTTTAATTGCTAAATCCTTTCAGATAGAAGTTTCTAGCTGATATTGATTCAAACTTCATTTAGATAATTAGTTTGGAAGAAAAATACTATTAATAAACAACATATTTTAAGATACAACCTTTCATTAACATTTTAGTAAAAATAGAAAACTAAATATTCAACATTAAGACTTCTTTTAGTAAAAGCTAAAATAGGAAAGGTGATTATTTACTTTTACAGCACCTAGTAATTGCAGGTAATTTTGAAATGTATGAACTTTGAAATGTATGAACATACAATAAGCTAAACATTAATATGATCAGAGCATAAGAAGTTGATTTAAGACAACTTTGAAAATGAACCTTGGAGTATACCATTAACATTTATTGCTACTTATATGTACACCAAAATGAGTACTATTTTACATTCTGCTCCAGGGTTTAGATATTGTTGTCAGTGATGTAGCTGCTGGCCTTATTCTAGTACAGCTAGAACAACAAAACAAATCTTTACGTCTTCATGTCATACCACTTGCTAGTGACCTAGAACACAGGTCACCGATAGAGAGAAATCATGGACAATTTCACGAAGCTTCACTGGTTTCAGGACCCATTGAAAATATTGCAGGTATGTTATTTGCATTTTTTGCTGCAATCCATTATGCAGTTAAGCAAATTTTTTAAATTACTGTATTGAAAATGAGTAGACATTTTTATAATTTGTTGTCTTCTGCTTTTTTTGTGTAACATATATGTATAGAAAGTGTAGTTTACTTGTGTGTAAACGTCTGTACAAATTGAAAATGAAGAAAAATTGAGTTAAGAACCAATTTAGACAGGATTATTATCTTTTGCACGGCCAGATGATCCGGTGTTTCCATCACCTCAGACTTGGATGACAATACCACAGGCTGCACACTATATGAGGTTTGCTGCAGCAAGTTATGGCTGGGCCATGTACATGTACACACATCTGTGTATAGGAGCATGTCAGCTTTATCCTGCCTGCAGGTACAGTATCTAGTCAAATGTTTAGCATGATTAGATGGTCAGATTATGCTGCTGATATTGTATTTATACATGTATATAAATGGATGTGTGTGTGTGTGGCGGGGTGTTTGAAAGAACACTGGCACAGATAATTATGAATCATGACTACAACCACTTGTGAATGATTCATCAGGCAACCATTTCACAGAAATTACATTTGCTGTGATGTGCAATGTTTCATCAGTTATGTTTTAAGTTTATGGATGTATAATTTTTATCCAGTACCATTTCATATATATATTATATATATATATATATATATATATATATATATATATATACAGTATACCCCCATTATAACACGGTCGTCGGGGTCCACAACCTGTTGACCACATTATAGGTGGATCATGAAACAAAATAGAGCACAGTTGGGGTGGGTAATAATAGGGAGTCCATCTATTCACCTTGTTTTGCACCATTCTTGAAGATTCCACACAACTGTTTATTTAATAACTGTTTCCAGTATTTGTTTAATTATTTGTTGATTGAATCATAAATATTACCTCAGTGTTTGTGTGGAAAATAAAATGTTTCTGCAAAATTGCAAAAAAAGTAACAGCCATGTTGGATTGGTGATATTCATCCACTAGAAATAGTGCATGTTTTTCAGATGAAGATATGGATAGCCACTGGTACAATCTGATCAAAACAGAGGTCATATATACACAAAATATGATTTATAATTGCAATAAATAAAACATACACAATAGCTGTGAATTAACAAACAGAATCAAACTTATTTAGTGGGTGGACTCACACAATAAATGAGGAATGTGATTGGTCAGTTTGTTTGTGTGTAATTAAGTTTGTTGTGATCAATAAATCTATTATTGGGTAAGTTGTGCCCATTAGCTATGTTTTTACGTGAGAATTATAAACTGTGAAAACGCGTTCAAATTATTTCAAAAATTTGTATTGGTCACTGGCGAATATTATGCTATTTCACATAAAACTACTCCATCGTGCATTCCACGAATCAAGATCTGACCATGATTTTGTGTTATAACGGACCGCAGTATAACAGGGGCCTACTATATATATGGTGGGTGTCAAGGAGAAATATGGCACATTGTGGAATCTTCATTTTACAGAGATGTTTTCTGACTTGCAGAACAAATATCTTATTAAACCAATCTTTGAAGATCACTGACATCATCCAGGCATTTGAACTGTTTATGTAGTCAATGAGCATGAATGCCATTTTGACATTGTGAAAAAAGAGGGGTTTGGCAAACTAGCCAATACACAGGGGATTCAGTTTGTGGCTGCCTGTTCGATATGTACAGAGGAGGAGTGTGACAGGATCTTTCCTCTATTTGAGGCCTTCATGTTTGCGTATGTCTGTCTTCATTGGGAATGTTTTGTCTTGCAACATTCCGTAGTAGAGGACAGCCATGTCAGCATTGTACAGTTGATCTAATACAAAGCTATTTTACTGATAGTTGTAAACCCATTAGTGGCAGTTGTATGAGCTGGTCTCACTTCACCAGTAATCACTATTTCGGTTATACCACAACGATGCTGGAACTGGTTTAGCCAGCCCCCTTGCACACCACATATTCACCAGAGTTATCTGTATGAAGCTCATTGTGCAATTTCTGAACCTGTACACCCAAAACAGGGCTGCTAATGAGGGTACTGGCTGATCTTTCCTTCATAAGCCATGTAAATATTGAATATTTATGTATGGCCTACTATGCTATGCATGGATATTTGGCGGATTTTCAGCTAATTTACTTTGATAATCACAAACATTTTTTATCTTCAGTACAAAAAATCAGGAGTCAAGCACCCCCACATTATATCCACTTCTCTGTTGTACCAAAACACATTATAATGTGGCAAAACTATATATATATATATATATATATATATATATGTGTGTGTGTGTATATAAATAAATATATATATATATATATATATCCAAAAACACACACACATGTGTCCAAAGCTGACTTGTTTACTATTTAGATGCTGTACGTGTGTCAAAAACTCCAATTTCACTCTGGATGATAACTGTTGTAACTGTAACACAGCAGCCATCATTAAGACAACTGGAATAAACGAACAAGATATTGTGTATGCAACTTATTACAATAGAGTAAGTAACTTATTAGCCTCTCTAATATCCTATTTTATATATATATATGTATATATATATATATATATATTTATTTATTTATTTTAGGAATACAAAGATCATTTATATTCATATAGCAGTATGTGACAATTTCAATTTATACAACTTACTAATAACACAATTCTTTTAAATTATTTAAATCATTCCCTAAAAACTGTCATAGATCTGGTTTTATTTTTATTAGAATTTTGCCCCAAAATTACCATTAATTTGGGACTTTGTGTTATGAACATGTTTAGTTGTTTTAAATGTTTCTAGAAATTATCAGACAGTTCTATATTATCTGCTTGATAACTAATGTTTTGAAATAAACAATTTGACAAAATATACACCCAACTATATTTGACAAACAGTGTCTAGATGTGTTCTGTATTATCCGCATTATCTTCTAACCTAAAGCTTATTTTTCTGTAAAATAACCTGCTCTTTTCATCTTACATCAAAGGAATTGAATGTGTAATTAAGTTGTTTGTGATGTTAAAAGTTACATACTGGTACACGTACTATGTTTATTGAAAGATGAAATTAATTACTTAATATCCACTGGAGAAGGTTGTTGATTGAAATATAAATATTAAATATTCTTCTTGATATTTGTTTTGTCAGTTACTGTATGTATTTTTCCTTTATTTAAACAATTAATAAATGTGTATAATTACTTCATCCAGACCATAACTTGGGGATGAATAAACATAACTGTCACCCGTCATGGCTAAGAGACAGATTGCTGTCAATCAGTTGTACTTCAGTGTCTTAAAGAGTTAAAATGTGTACACAGACCAGAATAGGAATGAAGGTTTAGGATTAAAATCCAGGGCACAGATAGTGATTTTTTTATTTGTATAGAATAGCTTTTTGTACGAAACTCTAATCCATACTCAGTTAAATTTTATAAAGAGAGCTAATCATGCCCAAAAAATGTTGTATAGTTAGCTGGCTATGCTAATATATATTGAACAGGTTTAGCAGCTTATTAAAACAT
The DNA here is from genome assembly GCA_025642065.1 of Paralvinella palmiformis. NCBI lineage: Eukaryota > Metazoa > Annelida > Polychaeta > Terebellida > Alvinellidae > Paralvinella > Paralvinella palmiformis. The sequence goes on from JAODUP010000131.1 coordinate 211,254, forward strand.
GATTGGCTAAAGTGTAAACTATTTTACATTCCAAATCTTACTTAAAGTTCAAATTGCAATTCAGTTTTATCACAAGATGTTATTGACATAGAACAAAGGCAGTTATAATTCATTCCATTAACTGAAAAACAGAAATCATTCATACCATAACAAATTTTACTAAAAGTTAACCAGTGAGAACTAAATTCAATTACAATAACAGAATAGTCAAATTACTATTACCCAACATTCGTAATTAATTACCTAATTATGAAGTGTATAATTCTAACCAAGTTAAACTTTCTGATAAATAGCCTTCAGAAAATGATGTTGATGTTTTTATTACTTGTGTTATTAGATTTACCAGATACCATTTTTTGTGGCACTGGATCATACAGAAGAGGCAGTTGTCATATCTATCAGAGGAACATTATCACTTCGAGTAAGTACCTATACAGATAGTACAAGGATTAAAACCGCCATTGAATGTTTGATAATAAATCCTGTCTTGAATGTTTCCAAATCTTTAATGAAAATTATTACCATAGCTTCTGTCCATATTACCCAATATGATGCTGGGATAACTGAAGTAATCTCTTTTAGTGACCTATTTAGATAGGCGGTCACTTAAACTGGTGTTTATCAGGAGAAGATCATTGTTTATGGGTTTCAAGGCAGATGATTGTAATAATGTTTGCCTTCACGTATCTCTAAATTCTGTCTGATGAGCTCCATATCTCATGATGATGAAAGGTTTATGATTCATAAACCTTTGATGTAGTTCATAAGCTATGTTATTCTATGTAACTTGTTTATTGAGATATTTCAGTTATACTTTGTAATATTATTCTACGCTCTGTGGAGTTTTAATTCATAATTTACCAACTGTGTCGTACTGCATTTGACTAAAACGGGGTGACACAAATGACTTGTCTCTGCCAAGGTATTATTAAACTCTATTCACCTCATTCACTCAATCACTTACTCATTTTAATGAGCTTTATCTAAAGACCAGTCCAAACTTTATTTACATGGTAGATGTTAGTTATTGGTTAGCAATAATCTGAGATCAGCCACAAGATGATGTTTGATTGGAGGTTTCAGATTTGTCAATTCCAATTCCACATCAGATTTATCAATTCCAAATAGAGCCATTCCAATTCAATTCCATATATTTTTATATACTTTACAAACACAAAACAAATATGCAATATATGTTTTTATTTAAATTATCCTTTTATTCAGTGATATATACGATAATATATAATATATACTACATACATACATACATACAACATGTACCTAGTCCAAGTACCTACATGGAATACCTACTCCGTGTAGTTTATATTCCAAGTAGGATTGTCATGGAAGAAATATTTCTGAATGAAAAAATTTAATGCATTAAATTTATTTGTAGCAAACTTGAATTCCAAATTTATCAATTCCAATTCCATTTAAAAAAAAGTAATTACAATTCCAGAATTGAATTGACTCCATGTCTGATATATATATATATATATATAAAAACACACACACACAGAAATTCTGTTATTCCATCAAGATTTGTTATATGATAACATGTTGGATTAAAGTGAATGTTGGAATATCAAATCTGTCACATATGGACTTATGGGAGTTCAACTGACCCAACAAACAATGTAGGATGCAAGGCTTATTAGTAATGTATGGTCAAACAAAATTCTCGACATTAAATTTTAATTCTATAATACAAGAAGTAAATTTCATTGAAATACAACCATTCATCACCTTGCCCACAACATCTAAGAAATAAATAAATTTCACTAAAAAAAAACCCAGCAAAGACATCTGTTTAGCAGAAATAGCTGGCACGTCATCACCAGACTCGACGTCACTCATTTTAGAGCTATAGCATTGAATCCGATACATGAAACGTGTAACTTTAGCCTCCATATTTAAGCCATTATGCCCTAACTCAATTGCAATGATTGTGTTCAGTAATAATGTGCAATGACATGGAATGGTTGTGAAGCCATTGATTATTTGATGTTTGTTAATTATAGAAATTCTGGTGTCACTTAACTCATGATTTATCCAAGGGAAAGTTGACACATAGGTGTTAGTAATTAGGCATGGACTATTGTGATTGGTTGTGAGATAGCCACAGGCAAAGTTGGTCATGAGATAGCAATAAGTATAGAAATCATCAGGTCTGGGTGGTTTAAAGGGACAGTCACCCTCAGAAAATATTAAAAAAATATGTAATGCTTAGAACAGTAACCAAACATTCCACAATAAAAATCACGAAATTTCTGATATTATAGATATAGGGAAATAATGCAAATTACTGGAGGGCCGCCATTACGGCTGCACCGGAAACCAGATTTGAAGGCAGGAAGGAGAAAACTGAAATGGTCTGACGTCACATGGGCACTCTCTAGAATGAAGCAGATTATAGTTTCTCTTGAGCATTAATTCCTGAGCCAGTTTGAATCATCTTCATGTAGGGTTCCTTCTGGATCAAACTGATATGGTTATATATCATTCATGACGTAATGTTAACAAGATAATGCAGCTTAGTTCTGAAATAATTCTTTGCTCACACTTGTTTACATGCTTTTGTACGGGCTCTACAGACTTTGGGTCAACCAGATACGCTCGAGTGACATCAGCATTCAGGATCTTCCTATCTCTGTCTAACTTCAAAATGATGATGTTTGCTGGATGAAAGAATCATTTCTAATGGAGCTAAATCCATCACAGACAATATTTTGTCAAAAGGCATATTTGTTGGATAAATGAGGTCCACAATAAAGGATTTTCTTTGTGTGTATGTATTTGTATGTGTGTGTGTGTTATGTAGTTTTTGTGTGTTCCTATAGCCCAGTTGGTAGTACACTGTGGTGAAAACTTCCAGTTTGGGGTTCAAATCTAAGTGTTACTTTTGACTTTGGAATAACAAACACAAAGTTTAAAGAAAGTATATACACAACACTGACTATGTGTGTGTTGGTGTGTGTGTGTGTGTGTGTGCAGTTTTGATTATTATATATTTAATACAGGATGCGGTTACTGACCTGAGTGCAGATTCAGAACCACTAGAGGCACCTGGTGTCGAAGATGGAAGAGCACATAGTGGTATATTACGTGCAGCAAAACACATCCAACAAACCATTACAGAGCTACAGTTACTTAATAAAGCGTTTGAAAAGGCACCTGTAAGTAATATATTATATATCTTCGTAACATACTTTCTGCCATAGAATAGACAGCAAATAGTGAAAGCTTGTGTATTAATTGAGCTTAACTACCATGAATATAAACATATAACTGCTGACTTTCAGGTGTGTCAAGTCTTCAGTCTGCTTGAGTGCATACCTGTATATGAACTTGTATGTGTTTAGAATATGTGAATAAATACTTGTGCTAGTCTCACTGATATCATAATTCACCATAAGAAATATTTGTGTTTGTTGCTATCAAACTATATAATATACACTAGAAGAAATGGAAAAGACTGTGGTTAATCCCTAAGTTGTTACAAATTAGTGTTACCATAATGGTACCAAGTTGCCAAATGCTACACTGCCTGATACTGGTTTTCTACAACTTAAAAACCCAGGAAAAATCGCAGAATAGAAATGTGAAACATAATTTGCCTTTCCAAACAGAAAATTTCTTGTGTTTTCCTTATTTAACAATAGAAAATTTTACAATCATTATTATCTAAGTACTCCTGTCAATCTGTTTCGATGTAAGTGCTAATATGATAAGATTTGAACTAGGTTTTCCAATAATATTATAACCAGATATAGTTTTAATTCAGCAGGTGGCCGCACTTCATAGATGTGACTCTTAGTCTGGTGACTTAGTCCTTTTGGTGTTTTAATCTTATTTCTATTAATCAGGTTTTTATTTTCTGGCTGATAATCAGATATGTTTTATATCAGCGACAGTGAATTTAAACGCAGAAAACTGAATTTAGTGTTGATACATAAATTGGTGAATATTAATTAAATGATAATGATATTTTATTGATGTAGCACCACATTTAGCTACCTGTAGGCTGTTCTGGGATGATTTTACATTATTATCCCTAACTCTGACTTCCATGGGAGCATATTACAATGTTTACTGCCACAAAGCATTACTCAGACACATAGCTATCACGTCCTGTCATGTTTGCTTTATTGTTGAGTGAACCAGTCATTACATGACTGTGCCATCACAAATCAACTAAATTAATACATGTGTAATATATCAAGGTGTATATTGAAGACATTTGGGATTTATAGGTTTTTTAAAATAATAAATAACTCTGCATTTAAAGTCTATAATTGGTATAAATTGTATTTAATTTACCTGACTGTCATCAGATAATATTCTTTCATGTTGTTTCATCAGTTATACATCACTCTATTATTTCATTCATCTCTCTATTCTCTAGCAGCTGGACAATGAGAATCTTTAGGATCCTGTTTGTTTTTATAGGAACCTTTATTACAGTTGGATGTTTTTCCCACTCAGCTATACGTCAGCTATAGTGTCACCAACAAAAACACACTTTCATATGATATGAGGAAATATCCTAAATAATATATCTAAGGAGGTAAATTTAAACACTTCAGAAATTTTATTTTCTTCTATTTGTTTATATACTTGGTATACGGTTCCACTTCTTGACCTTTTAATAAATAAATAATGCCTGGTTGTCTGGCAGATATAAAGTTTGAAAAGCTAAATTTAGCATAAGGATGTTTATATATCCATACAAATGTTAGTACTCAGTAGGTTCTAAAAGAGATGTATTATATATTAAAAGCACTTCCTCTGTAAAAGTTAAAATATACATTAATGTGAAGAAATTTGATGATGATAATAATAATAATTGTATTTTATATAGCGCCTTATTCAACTTTAATTGCTCTAAGGCACTTTACATTTAAAACATAATTAAAACATATTCTGAGCTCATATAGATCAAATTCATTTCATATATAATAAACTGGTTTAAATATTATAAATACGCCAATTTAAGTAAATGAGTTTTAAGAACCTTACAAAATATGTCTACTTGCTGCAAGTTTAATGTGGCTCATTAGCTCATTACCCTCGACATTTGGATATCCACTTATTTTTCGGATGATATATCAGTTCCACTGAATAACAAACATGGTGTGTGTGTGTGTGTTAACTTTTCTGGTGATGTAAGAAGAAAAATGTGTACACTGTTTTGTTGTTGAATAAATTGTCTTCATTAGCAACAATAACAATGCTTGCTTTCATTGCACATCCAGCAGCATCCACTATCTTGTAAAGTATAGAATCTCTTGTTTACACACCACAGGACCACTGAACTCAAACAAGGCATGTACCTACCTGTGATAAACAATGGAAAACCATGCAGCTCAACAATCTGGCAATATTCCACATAAAGTCATTCAATATACTTTCAGATTTCTAATGGAAAAGTGACATTTGAAAGTGTGATTTTCATTAATCCCAATAGTTGACATATTATTTATATGAGCATTAATTAAACTGTTTAAAGGGACAGTCCACCTTCATTTCAAATTTTGAGGACTAATACAGCTATACTCTCAAATATCATAAATAATGTCAAAATGTGTAAACGATCACCCACATATTAAATAATCCAGTTCAAAGTGCTGATTAATTGACTTTTAATGGCCTGTGGGAAGATGATTTAAAATGCCTGAGAAATTAACACTCAAGAGCTACTATAATCTGTGTCAGTCTAGATAGTGCTGATGTGACGTCAGAGCATTTCAGTTTGCTCCTTCCCGCCTTTGAATCTGGTTTCCAGTGCAGCCGTAATGGCGGCCCTCCAGTAATTTGGATTATTTCCCTATATCTTTGATATCAAGTAGATTTCATGATTATTATTGTGGAATATTTAGTTACTGTTCTAAGCATTACATATTTAAAAAATATTTTCTGAGGGTGGAGAACACAAGAAAGTTCTCTAAACACTGTTTTAGGTGTGTGTGACCATATCACCAGTAAATATCCTAAATAAAGGTAACCATATATCACCAGTAAATGTCTTAAATAAAGGTGACCATATCACTGGTAAATGTCCTAAATAAAGGTGACCATATATCACCAGTAAATGTCCTAAATAAAGGTGACCATATATCACCAGTAAATGTCCTAAATAAAGGTGACCATATATCACCAGTAAATGTCCTAAATAAAGGTGACCATATCACTAGTAAATGTCCTAAATAAAGGTAACCATATATCATCAGTAAATGTCCTAAATAAAGGTGACCATATATCACCAGTAAATGTCCTAAATAAAGGTGACCATATCACTGGTAAATGTCCTAAATAAAGGTGACCATATATCACCAGTAAATGTCCTAAATAAAGGTGACCATATATCACCAGTAAATGTCCTAAATAAAGGTGACCATATCACTGGTAAATGTCCTAAATAAAGGTGACCATATATCATCAGTAAATGTCCTAAATAAAGGTGACCATATCACTGGTAAATGTCCTAAATAAAGGTGACCATATATCATCAGTAAATGTCCTAAATAAAGGTGACCATATATCATCAGTAAATGTTGTACGAGACTGTAAAATGTAATTGCTATTAATTTTATTCATAGAATGCAAGTAGGTCATTTATGCAGCTGAATTTAATGTGTTTAATCAGTGTTGGAAATTCCCTAAACAAATCATCAGACACCAGGGCTGGCAAGTCCTAAAAGTTGTCAGCCCTGATGTAATGTTGCTGGTCTAGGTGCCACAAGAGAATAGCGGCCCAGAAATTGCAAAGCAGGACCATGGGGCTGGCAACTATAGGAAGATGCATGCCCGGGTCAAGAAGTGTCGGCACCTTACTTCCAACACTGGTTTAATCCATTAAACTCAGCCATTGTTATGATGCTGTTTTTATGTCATATTTAGAGTTAGACACAGTAACAAACTGATTTTTTCAATCTCTGTCAGAATCATGCTTAGAATTGGCAATAAGAAACAAAGATTTTGTTAAATATTTTTGTTCATTAGATATTGTATGTATATGTTTATTCAGTATTTTTCAACCTGCTTTATATTTAGAATTTGTTATGCAATTTATTATATATGTACTTTCGAAATTATGTGATTCTATTTTTATCTTTTCTTAGGGTTATCAATTGGTGATAACGGGACACAGTCTCGGTGCTGGTGCTGCTAGTATATTAGCAATATTGTTGAGGCCTGATTATCCACAGCTAAAATGTTTTGCTTTTTCACCTCCAGGATGGCTAGTTAGGTATTATGCATGCAGGCATGTGTGTGTGTATGTGTGTGTGTGTATGTGTACATGTTCGTGCATGTGAAATGTTTCTACTATGATAACAATTAATTTTCATTTCCATAATGATATTTTGTCAGATTTTATTAAAAACATTTATTATAAACTAAATCTAATGCTCACTTATCTAGACTCTGGCACATTTTTAATATAATTCACTTGCAGCCTACCCGTTTCCCGATATACAGAACAGTTCATATGCTCTGTAGTATTGGGCAAGGACCTTGTTCCAAGACTTGGCTTACTAACAATGGAAAACCTCAAACTACAGATAATTCATACCATAAGAAAAACAAATAAACCTAAGGTAGGTAATTGATAATCACACGCGCACACACACACACACACACACACACATATATATATATATATATATATATAATATAAGGTAATTGATTGAATATATTATAAAATTCAATCAATTTAATGTGAATTCTGCTGGTTAATTCTCAATCTTATACCAGGAAGACAATTTTACTTACACTTACCTTTTTGTTGTAATATCTTTATTCCAGTACAAGATCTTACTGAGTGGTGTCTGGAATTTCCTCAAGATTTTATGTAGTACAAACACTGCTCAACATCCATCTCCGTCGGTGAGCACAGAGGGAACATCTTTAATGCGTGAGAGCCCTCCTCAAACATACACAGAGGAACGTAAAGAGAATGTTAGTATTTTATTGTGATATGTTAGTCATCCTTTTAAATAGTAACTTTGTACCTTTGGAGATTATGCTATATAATTTATATTTTATATCACTGAAGAATGGACTTTCCGTAATTGTAATGAAATTTAATATAAATTATATAAACTAACACTGCCCCGCCTCTGTGTTTCATAAGTATCGACATGTTCAGACATTACCATTCTAATGAATTCATGTTAGCATCATCTGTGTCTTCTTATCATATTTATTCTATGCACACAATTGATAATAATTTAGTTAGAGAATAATTAATGGTAGAATCAACCACGAACCAGGAAACTCATACGTTCTCTTGTTTTATTACACCTATCCTGTTATGCCTCTAATCATTTTTAAATAATCTACTTATCTACTTGTGTTTTTAGTTACTGAGAATTTAAAAACTATTTCTCTGTTGTTTTACTACTGAAGCTAATTTCTTCCAATAATATTTTTCTCTTACCAGGATCCAGAAGGATTTCCAGAATCTTCTGAGCACTGTACTCTGAAGGTTGAATCCCCTCTTTACATGCCAGGCCATGTGTTATACATAGAAGAGAAACAACTACCAAGGTGCATATATTAAATAGCACTTGCAAAGTATTTTGTCATGACACCTAACCAACATAATATTCACTTGTCATATTAATATGAATAATTTTTTTATTTCTTTATTATTTTAAGTTACAAATAATACTGATTTCACATTATAGACACAAAAAGAAAGAAGGTATTTTATTGTCATAAACACACTCCTACAATGACATTCTGCTGATTATAGTTAAACACAGAATTTTTTTTAAATTTATAAAACCTAAACAGAGTTAGTTTAAAAATCTGTGAAAGTTCTGACTTGAGCATATGTAAATATGAGTATTTCTTTGTGCATTAAATTATTTTAATATATTTCCTAGACCATCTTGAGTACAGTCACATAAATAAGTCTCTTTGTTTGGTCATTCCTAGAGGGTGCTGTGGTGTTCCCACATATCAAGCTGCTTGGGCAAGAGTGGAGGTATTTGATGAGATCATTGTCAATCCAAGGATGATCCTGGATCACATGCCAGATGTTGTAAGCAAGGCTCTCAATCAGTTATCTAATGATACAACAATGCCAGAGCATTATGCTTACAATTTAGCTAATGAAACTGCAGTCATATGATATTCTATTCTCTCTAAGAAAACAGTTTTTAACTGCATAAAACCATATTTTGAGAATCACCTTAAAAATACTTGGATCTACAATTTTTTTTTCATTTAAAAAAAAGAACTCAACAAACCACAAGAGTTGAAGTGAAATAATGAACAAAACAATGTTCAATAATTATATTTTTAGCATATTGGACTTTTATCCTGTCTCACTTATGTAAAAATAAAGGGTGCATCTTTTCAGACATTACAGTTTAAATACTCTTTAAGAATGTTTTGTTTATAGTTTGGTTAAGTTGACAATATTGGTTAAGGTGTTAAGAACCTTTTTGGTGCTTGTGATCACTGAATTCCTGCTACGATAATCTAATTTGTATATTTTAAGCCTATTTATTATAGATTTTATGAGATATCTATGTATTACACAGATGTATATTGTATATTTTAAACCTATTTATTATAGATTTTATGAGATATCTATGTATTACACAGATGTATATTGTATATCTGTCCACGTGTATTTTATATGCATATATTATACAGGTGTGAGTTATACATCCGTTTATCACAGATCTATGACACCTTTTATTGTAAATGTTTTACATACTTGTATTATGCATCAGATATATTATGTGTCTGTGTATTATATATCTTAATGTAAATTTTTTGTAAACAGCATCTTTTTTATTTGAAGATGACCATCTACTCAACAAGTGTTATATTTTCATGTTTGTTGAGAAAGGTAAACAAAATTTAATGTCATTAAGATGTAAGAGAACAACAGCAAATTCTGGATCAATTTCTCCATTTTGTTTTTATATGTAACAAATATATGATTGATATAATCTATATTTTCAGCTCCTTTATTAAAAAACAATTAAGACATCATCTTGCCAATTATAACATAACCACCGATACAAATTCCATAAATTAGAGGCCTTCTAGAATGTTTGGTTTTAAAGAATCATTAGGTGGTGTTATGGTTATTAATGATCATTAAAATATTTTCTTCTTGTGATTTTGTTTAAGAACATGTTTTTAATTATGTGACAGGTGTGAAAGCAAGAGAATATATTGTGCTAGATGCTAAGTGTTATTTATATATGTGTATATATGGTAATAATAGGCTTAGCATTTTTGTTCCTTTTATTTTTCCCTGATAAATTGTATTTTATCTGATACTCTAAAAATAAACACCTTCCTGTTTCCCTACAATTTTAAACCCATTGTAACAGGTTCACTGTAACATGATATGTGATATCAGTGAGTAGAGTGAGGGACTGTTATACAATATATTCTCAGTTCAATTCCTGGTGAGCCTTTAATTATATTTATTTGTGTTCAGTTGCTTTTTAATTGGTCATAGATAAAAATCTGGTTGGACAAGATGGCTTGCTATTTAATATAGTTTATTTCTTTAAAATAAGTGTTAGAAACAAATATTTTATACACCCAGGTGTCATGCTATTGTTCAGATATATATATATATATATATATATATATGGGATAGAATGTTCAGTTCTTCCAACAGCTAACTAAGAGAGTTCACCTCTATATTATATTGATATTGAAATATATATGCTATTATAGCATACACATAAAAGTATGAACAATATTAACAAGCTTGCAGTCTGTAGCTATATGTGCTTGCTGCTATATGTGCTTGGTGCTGGCTTTATAAACATTCTTATCGTAACTTGTGGTGATAAAAGATACACGGGATAACCTGCCTGATGATTGTTGACTTAAACTATGACATCGTTTATGGATAAATTTGAATGATATGAAATACTCAATTTATTGATATAAAATTCTCATCCTGATATACCGTAGGCTAGCCTAATGCAGCAACATGACATGATGAGAAATAAGCAATTTTACAACAATTAATAGTGATGTGAAAATCTAATAAAAATGCAAACCAAAATATAGTCCACTGTAACCAATTATAATATCTCTAGTCAGATGACATTTCTAGAACTACATGAATTGGACATAGATGAGACAATAACTGAAATGGTATTGCCATACGTAATAGAGTGGTGTTATTTTGTGTGTAAATTAAGAAGAAATAGTAGTCAAACCAAAGTAGATGGATACCAGTTTTATAATAGTACCGGTAAATATGATGTTTATTGTTACTGGCTGTGTAAACAAAGACTTACTATTCTTGTAGAATATTTTTTCTCATTGGAACGGAAATAAATATTATTGTTATTTTGTTATCATGTAATATTTTACAGCAATCATTCTTCAGGGACAGATATATGTTCTGGCTCCTTGCATACATATAACTTCCAAGTGCAGAAAGCTTTCATGCCCAATTGTAAACACTGATGACACTGATTCCCGTGTTAGTATTGATAATTTTGCACTTATTTAGGTCCCAGAGAACTAATTAGAGAGAAATTGTGTGTGTGTGTGTGTGTGTGTGTGTGTGTGTGATAAATGTCACTTATCTATAACACTTTATAGCTCAGTCGACACCATACATGAGCTGTGTTTATGGCATATAAATGTTGATGGGTAATATGTATGAAGGGTGTTTCATTTTGCCCTAATAGTTTTTGAGTCGCTCAGCTCATTTAGGTTACTGTACACACCAAAATAACCGTAAAACAACAACATTTCTAATGTATTTTCATGTAAGCAAACATTTCAGAAGCATATTGTTATATTTAAAAATCTTCAGTATGTTATTGGTGTATAAGCTGAATTAATACTACAACAAGCCAGTAGATATTTGTAAACTTCTGAAAATTTAAATTAGCCTATTTATAAGATATTCCTTTTCTACTATCATTCTATCTATAAACGTGTTTATTTTATTTTATGAAACACAATACATATACATATCTTGTGGTTTGTTCTACATTCACATGGTGTCAGATAGAAGTTCCTATGGTTGAGGGTAGACGTGCAAGGTAGAATTTATAGCGTGGAAATTTGTCTAAATAATCTGGTGTTTTAGTCTGAATACCAGGTTTACTGCATCACTGATGGTCAGCCATTAAATTAGTAACACATTTAAACAGTTTACAGAATTAAGCTAGATGAGATATAAACCTTTATCTATGTACTTACTAATTAAATGAACATTTTTGTTGTGGCAGTTCAAAAACAATCGTGATAAAACTCTATTTATTGAAAGAATTAAGGTTCTCAGCTCGGTTTATGTTCTTACCTAATAACATCAGAGATTATTCTAATCTCTTTCAGTTATGTGAAGTAAATGATATACAAAGCAATAATCACACAAGAAACATATCCTAGCTCAAACTATATATATATATATATATATATATTAAATAAATATAATTGGTTTCACCTTTTCGATATGTTAAAGTGTCTGGCAAATAGCGTCAACAGCAAACATGCTAAAAACTATCGTATGGAAGTGAATGAAGCCGACATTCCCCACGATGCGTTAATCCGCACTATTCCAATATGAACACAAGGGTGCGGATAAACAAGGCGTGACTGTACCATTAACTATAGCTTTGATCGAGTAGATACAATAATATCGTTTTAATGTCGACGGTACGTTTTGAATTACCAACAGTGACAGAAATGTTGTTCCGAATTGAGGGTCTTTTGGACATCAGACTGAGAGTGAAAAAATCACTGTCGGAAAACCGAGGTGTTGGACCAATGGATTGTAGGAACATTAAGATGTTGAAACATAGGGCTGTTAAACATTATCCTTATCCAACAAATGAGTTACGCCTTTCAGTATGACACGTTTATACCACTTTTGCACGAAGTCTATTTTTAACCTATGGCTTCGAGATTTAAAAATAGCAGTGTCCTCGATCTATCCTACAAACCTCCTTATTAATAGAATGAAAGGAGGTGATACTGTGTGACCTTTGTGTTCGGGTGTGTCCTTAAATCTCACTCATTGAATCCTCACTTAAGATTGAAATTCCTTACAATAACCAGAACAGATAGCTATATAATTATACGATATACATTTGCAGACATAATAGAAATTGCATACTTATTGGCAAACAACGCCATTCAATACAACTTACATAACGCGATGAAACAATAAAATAACAGCAGGAATACTGAGTGAATTGAGGTTCATTCGTGAATACGCGTAAACAAATATTCTCGCATTCACTGGCTACCTGTTAACACCGCATCCAATTCAAGATATTAATAACAACTTACAAATCTATCAAACGACACACATAAATACCTTGTGTAAATTAATGTCCATTAGAAAGTCATCCCCAAAACTCGGCTCATCCAGTTAGATATCATTGCAGGTACCCGTGTTTTGGCTCAAGTCATATGGCAATTGTGCGTGTAATGTTGCAGTGCCCTCTTTGTGGAATAGGTTACAGGTGGATATTAGAAAAGTTGAAATCTGTTCCGAAAACACACGTACCTGGCTGGCTGTTCAAGGTTACTTTCAGAGATAAGTAATAATTATCATTAAAATCCTTCTACAGACAAATTATTTTAGATATTACTGTACAGCACCGTTTGAAAAGCGTCTGCTAGTAACGTTTATTAAATATACATGATTAACATTGTTGTTATTATTATTACCTGCAAGAACGTAACTGTAAACCTCACTTTACAGAATACCCTAATTGGATATAAACAGCTTAATTATAGAGGCACCTTAATTATAGGCACCTATATCTAGCTACGTCAGAAATGTAAAACTGAAAGCTAGATTTCCCCAAAACGAAGGCCTAATCATTGTCGGGTATGATTATAAACAAAAATATAACAATTTAATCGGGTTTATTTTGGTTTATTTGTTGTATCATTTAATATTAGACATCGTGTTTACGTCATTTGCCGTAAAACTGTTCGCCCTCAAAACAGTTCGAGTCAGATTTCTATTGCTATATAAACTTACATGTATTTATCCCACACGATGTTACTATATATGTACATATGGCGCTAGCCTTGGGGTTATCGCTTTACAAAAACACTTGTATGGGGGGTACAAATTAAATATGTAGCTAGATTGAGGCGACATATGAGTGAGTGAGTGAGTGAGTGAGTTTTTATTTATACTCTACCCTTATGTCGCCAGAGAGATATGACCGAAGTGCTACTGTCTAGTGAAATGAAGTACTTAACGCCGAAGCTATTTAATGAAAGGTCGCGTAGACCGATACAGGCAATATACTTGGATTCGATCCGACGACCCGCTAGCCAGCACCACGAGAGAGCCCTGTCTGTTGCTTGGCTGCATCTCTTATGTTAGTTTTAGTGTCGGCAATGATGTTACATAGGTTTTCGTTATCACTATGTGTATAGAGAAGTCTACGTGATTTGTTGTTGTATATTATTAACTTATCTCTGTGAAATTATCTATAATACACAATCTATATACCACCAGTAATTAAGGTGTATCATCTCATGAACATAACCACCTTTCTTCATATACATATATATATATATATATATATATATATATATATACTCGTAATAAACCGATCTAATTTTGTATTGAACCATTAACTAAGTGTTAAAAACAACATTTGAGTACATCTCGATAATTCATACTAAGATGATTGTCACGATAACAATGGCATACATATCATTATCACGGCATATCTTTGTCATTATTTATTATCGATAAAGAATGTCGCATTTTTCACGTCGTATGCTTGATTTTAAGAATAATTCTAAATGCGACAGATATATATTTCTCATTAGCTATTTCAGTATCATAGGAGGCTATTTGGACCAACTGTTGTGTAATATTCGTAAATACGTTTTTGTTCTGAAATTTTTGATACGTGGTTGATCGCATTCATATTTTGACAGTACTTATAAATGATTTGTATTAGTTCTGAACATCTGAAATAAAACAGTTCATTTAAGAAGTGTTTGCGAGACTTCAGTGGCTAGAAATGCGTTGAGAATTCTGATCCTGGCCTTCGAAGTTCTTACCACTTCCGCAACCTATTTAGAATATGAAAGTCATTTAAGCTTCGTTCCTTTGTGCTTTTACTTAACTAAACTAATGTTTTAATTATTTATCAAGAGGTTCAAAGGTAGTTTGCTAGGCTACCTATATCAACACTATACACACATACACACCAGAGATTAAGATTATTAACTACAAACATAGGGTGGCTCCACTGTTTAACTGGTAACGCGGTTGGCCACATACCTCTAGCCGATGGGTTCAAACCCGACAAGCTATATGTGAAGAC
Source organism: Paralvinella palmiformis (assembly GCA_025642065.1). Taxonomy (NCBI): domain Eukaryota; kingdom Metazoa; phylum Annelida; class Polychaeta; order Terebellida; family Alvinellidae; genus Paralvinella; species Paralvinella palmiformis. Next base: position 226,571 of record JAODUP010000131.1, read on the forward strand.
TGTCTTTCACTTCGCCTCATTACCTTTGGTTTGGAGCCTACCGTGTGCACACAAGTGGCTGTAAAACAGCAATATCCACATTTTATAAGCATGTGATAAGGATGTTATTAATTAAGTCGCATTCCTAACTGTTATGATACTTCTATCAGTATACAACCGTTAACGAGATAAAACCAGTAATGTTTGGTACTGAAGAATGTCATGTTAACTTTTTATAATAGTTACTATACCAGATAATAAAACTTGTATCTTTTTCATTAGAGCTTCCTATGATTGTAAATGGAGGAATTAAAAGAACTCCAACTAAAAACAAATTTAGGTAAATTATTTACACTCGATGTAATTCGACTTAATCCATCCTAACTGATAGTAGTAGTAGCAGCAATAGTAGTATTTATTGGTGTATGCTGTACGACCCACAAGTAAGAATGATACGCCTCTTGATGAGAAATAGAAGTGAGAAATAACAAGAATACTCTTTCAATTACTTGCGGGGTTCTCCGATACTTGAAATAAGATTAGAGATTGTGATGAGAAACAGCTACTAACATACCTAGGCTACTCGCCTTAAGTGTAAACACAACACAGACGGGTTTACCTTGTACGTTTTGACATCTAAACAGAACGTGTCCATGGTTTCGCTGTAATAGTTTATTCGTACTGGACTACTCTCTAAAATCGTATATTTAGCGCATATTTTATATCTGATTAAATTCCAGGATTTATTTATTATGCGGGAAAATTTGTTGTCGGGGTATTCTTTTTCTGGCTGTTCATATTCCGGCAATTAAGACACAGCTTGAAAACTTTATTTAGCGAATGGCTAAATATGTGTGTCAATGCCGATTTATCTCTTACCAATGTGAGTAGTAATTAACTGACGCGTTGGAACTCAGACAAACGGATCGGCGGAGTACAAGCAAATATAGGTTTGCAAAACACATTGGGAACATATTAAAAATGAACATTTGCAAAATGAGTGAACCTAAATGAACCGTATTCTGAACAGAAATTATAATAATATTACTGTAATAAGGACAGAGTATACTTCTTTGCTGTTGTTGTGGCTGTTATTACTAATACTAATCGACAGTAGTAATAATGGGTACTACCAAGCACGTGAGTTCGTCACTTCACAAACAACAGTCCTATAGTCCACACACATCAAGTCCATAGCGAATAATCTAAGCCCCACTTCTCAAGTCTTATACTAGAGTATGATATAGTACCGTTTAGGACGATCACGCGGTCAAAGACGAAATAACTTGACGTTTATGTCTGTGATATTCCCAAGCATTCAGATATGCCCACGCCGAGGTTCGAACTCAGGTGGAAGTGGTCTGTAGTCAACCGCCAGAGGAACCTGTACACTGGAAAGTTCCACGTTCTGTCTGCGCTGACTGTGGCATTTCGACTCGGATTCTTCTGGCAGGGCTAGTTGAACTGATAGAAGCGGACAGTCTGGACACATATTTAAAGGCCGACTTTCTCGGCTTCAGATTAAAGATTGCGAGACAGCCATCCTGTAACTCTTGACTAATATATACATTTTCTTCTTTTGAGCTTGACACACGCCATGTTCTTACATAGCATTACGGTGTGTTTTCCTTTTCAAGAGAAGACCAGTACAACACATATAACTAACTCAAAATGTGCTATATTAAATAAATAAATTAAAAATAAATAATATTAATAATAATTGTGCTTTATAGGATGTTTCATCCTCTATCAAAAGGTTTTCGTCTGATCATTTCATACTTCTCTTCACCACCCACACACTAATTCACTCATTAATACTACTACTACTGGTAGTGATGATGATGATGATGATGATTGATGTTTTACGGCCACTTTTGTGCACAAGGTAGGCTAAATGGGCTGAGCGACTTCCAAAGGTAATGAGACGAAGTGAAAGACGAAACAACCTTCAGATATGCCCACGCCGGGATTCGAACACGGGTGGTAGTGATCTGTCGTCCAGCACGCTACCGCTAGACCACGGAGGCGCCCACTCTACTACTGGTAGTAGTAGTAGTAGTAGTAGTAGTAGTAGTATCACCATCAGCTCCAGTCTTACTACCATTACGACGTACTAGATCTATTATCTACTTTATTACAGCCAATAATAATATACTATTAGTACTACATCATTTGTTTCTAGGAAGATATTCTAAACATTATATTTAAAAATAATTAATATCAGTTTTAATAATATCAATAATAAACCGATTGTAAGAGATGTTTCTGGCCTAAATTGGTAGCAACAAATCAGATTGTTTAAGTATAATATATAAAAGAGAGTTCGCAAAACTTCACACGTGCTTTATTGAAGATGATGCTAAACGGAGCATTCAATTCAGTAACCGCAAGCAAAATTTCAAATGAGAAATTCACTATTTGAACAAAACCAATTAGTGTTACCGTCATCAAAAAACTTTAAAAACTCCAGACATAGCTATAAATTGATATGAAGATGACAAAATGTTGGTTCAGAAACTTCTTGTAACATGACTTCTTGTCTCCTGTCATGATTAATATATCGGCACGGCAACAAGAAACAAACGTCGAATGATTGTATACCACTGAACAATACCTGTCAATACAGCTGATACTAAATATTTGTGTTCCACTTCCAAGAATCCAGTCAGAGATCGATCGATTCCTTCAGTTCACTTCATCGCCTCTGCTAACCCATTTCGTGCTAACCAATCAAATATCAGATGACAAAGTCGATAGCCAATGAGAACCGCAGTCTCAAGGTAAACAATTCTTCGACGTAAACATTAGCACGTGTCATGTGTTGACATCCTGTTTAGCTGTCTCTTAGGTGCTCTCAGCCTCTGGTCGATGGTTATGTTTACCTTGGTTTACGCCGTTGCTAAGCACTCTGACTATAGTAGAACGGGCCGCTGTCAGCTTCGGCATTCTGTATTAGGGCTGGACTTGGGACTTCATCGCACCGCTCAAGTCTGGCGAATGCAGTAATTTAGGATTTCCTTAGAAGTATTTATTAGGATTATGAAGTTATTACGCCAGAAACAGTGATCTCGGATGCCACTTTGCGTGCTGGATATCCACATAAGTCGATGGTTTTTGTTGCTTTCTGCCGGTATTCAGTTGTTCGGTTTTCGCGCCAAAGTCAGCGAACGAGATCGTATTCGTCCCTCCATCTGGCGTTCGTAGGATCCTGACGTGTATGCCACATCGCAATATCCGGAACAAGCGAAAGGTAGGCAGTTGAAAGCCACCCTATTTAAGCCGATGCCAACTCGTTTTAATCGACCGTTAGGTTAACACAGATTTGGTCTGGTTAAGAAGTATTAGTTTAGGTTTGGGTTGTCCTCAATCGACTATACTTGGTCATCGACTGATATCGATTTTCGGTGTTTATAGCCCATGGACGGCGGCGGTAAGACAACTGCTCTTGTGTGGACACGTTAAACCGAAATGTTATCATTAGTCGCTGCTGCTGGTGTTGTTGGTGCCACATAATACGCCATCCGTCGACTCGTATTACAGGATGACAACAGGAAAATAAAACCAAGGAAGTGTTAGATGAAGGATTATATTTTGGTTAGAATGGTAAAGTGTGTATGCCGAATAGGTTAAATATCGGTGGTAGTGTAGGGAATGTGTTATAGTTTAAAATTGTTTATTTATTTTGTGATATATTCTATTATTAGCTCAGTGACAACTGAAGTGGGTTCGTATATAAATAGAAATAAACATTTGGAAATATCACAATTCCCTCCAATGACGATCCTTATACATGAAAGGTAACCTGTGAAAACGTATTATGCATTTATTGCATGAGTCATCTAATGCACAAGTAATATATTACCGTGTTTCTGATGTATATTATATATATATATATATATATATATATAGAGAGAGAGAGAGAGAGAGAGAGAGAGTATGTATATGTAGTCTAATGAAAATCATATCTGTTATAGGCTTGTTGATCTGCCCGTCTACCTTTAGAAGTTGACAAACATTCAAGCTGGACATCCAAAGAGAACGCCTCCTTTTCCGTTTTCGGTTACCGAAGAAGATGCGCGCCAAATCGGGAAGGATTCCGGCGTTGACTCGTGAAGGTCTCGCCCTTAAGCTGCGCCAGAACTGGGTCGACAAACACCCGGCCGATGTACCCAATAACGGCCTCGACGACAGTCTGACGAGCCTCAACTGGTTACAGAACCTCAACATCATGAAGATAGCTGCACCGACTCCCCCGAGCAGCCCCTCATTGCAGGAACAACTCTCCGAAAGTAGCGTAAGCCAGTTCTCGTCCAATACCCAGGTCAACCCTAATGCCGTCCTCAATATGACAAACATACCCGGCGTCAAAGTAAAACAGGAACCGGAACTCGTATCGGCGAACCAATTTCGGACGATAGCGGGCATCGACATAGCATCAACGGCACTCGGTTCTCTGGACAACGTAGACTATAAGACGAATCCCCACATTAAGCCGCCATACTCATATGCAACATTGATCTGTATGGCGATGAGGGATTCTCAGAAGAAAAAGATCACCCTGTCGGGAATTTATAACTGGATCACCGAAAACTTCATGTATTACAGAATGGCGGATCCCAGCTGGCAGGTAAGATTTATAGAAAGAGTCAAATGAATGTCGACAGTGGGGTTCGGCTTTGTGCACATTAAAAACGGTTTTAGTTGAGTACTATTTAAAAATATTAATAATTGGCAAACACGAGATAACTTGAAGTGAATAAAATTCGAAAAAATGTCACAAATATTAACAATGACAAGAATTTGAATTTCAAGTGAGCCAGCTACCTGAGCAAAGATGTCAGAGATGACATCCTTTATTGGACACAGGTCTACTATACTAAGATTAGGCTATAATTATGTTTATATTATAATTATAATATTACTTATGCGTCTCGTCGGCGATACCGGTGGTGACCGACCTATTTCCAGGGTTAAGGCTAATAGATATGTCACATTTAACATTTCCTGTTCACTTTGCGCATTTTGTATCAGGACAATACATTTAATGGTCGGAATGTGGTCCTTAAACCATCACTGACCAAACATCGTTTGATTTAGGGAAGATCACGAACACAATGTCCTCATTTTAATTACAACACTGACAATATTCCACTTCTGACTTATTCATTACTATTGATTGCCAGGTGTAGTACTATCAAGGCTTTATATTAATGATTCTGTACGCTATTACTCTCCAAGGGCGAAAGCGTGCGATCTGTAAATCAGGTCATCGATTGATAGACAATATAATGCGTAATAATAGCTTAGATATGCTAACTGGCACCTCGAAAGTAGCACCGAGAAATGTCCACATAGTGGGAACCATAATGAATTAGAATGGTCTGTTATATATTGAGAACGATGGTTTAACAACACTCTAGTACGATGGGGGGGAGGTTAGGAGTGAATGAATAAAGATTCCTGATTGGTTAATATTCACTTAAATATTGTCAAATATAACTCTGTTGATCAACAGTGTTTATACATTTGGCTTATCACATGCTTAGAAATATGATAAATAGGTACACCAAAACCACCGTGTAAATGATTTATTTCAATTATAAATTCCACGATTGGTGTTTATGTCGATAAAGATTCGTGTTCTGTCCTACCATTATAAAGAAAAATGCATATTTGCCCTGATGAATTTCGAAGACAGAACACTGAGAAACACACAAAATTACTCAGACAGACAGACAGAGACATACAAACAGACAGACATACAGACAGACGTGCATACATACATACATACATACATACATATGCCATACTTGAAAGAAAAGCGGTTTAGTGGGTATAGGTAGAGAATAATCAATAAATCAATAACATCCTATAGAATACTACAGTAATGCCAATCGTTTCACGTCCTCTAATTCAGTGATTAATTGAATGCAAGAGCAATTTCAAACCACTTTGTATCCAAATGTGTATATCGAAAACGACAGAGCTCTGCAATGTTGTGCAAATAGTATTCGCTACCGTAGGCCAACTGGAAATGTACCTATAACATGGTTGTCAATGTGTGTCAGTATGTGTGCGTATATCGTTTCAGAATTCGATCCGTCACAACCTGTCGCTAAACAAGTGCTTCCAGAAGGTGGCCCGGCGTAAGGACGAGCCGGGCAAGGGCGGCTTCTGGCGAATCAATCCCGAATACGAGGACATGTTTGTTAATGGGATTTTTAAGAAGCGGCGCTGCAGTCCGGTGTTGGCCAGCGCCGCTCCGGGCCGCGCCGACGGCCAGGTGCCGCCACCTCTGAAGAAGATCAAGCGAGAGAACGACGACTCCAACGGCAGCATGTCCAGCCTGAGCGGCTTGGCCATGGCCGGTGCCCTACCGACGCTACTCACTCCGATGAACAGCGTCGACGAGACCCAGTCGGCCGTCCAGTCGATCGAGATCAAGAAGGAAGCTGACGCCGCCGCCAGTAGCATCATCTCGTCGAAGTCGGCTCCGAACGACGACGTCGACGATCCGCTCGACTTCAGCTGGAACGCCATCCTCAATCAGGACATCGACGTCGGCGGTGTTAAGGTGAAGACCGAGGACATTATCAACACGTCGCAGGCTGCAGCTAGCCCGATAACAGGACTCAGTCCGCCGGCTTCCGATAATAACTCGGAAATATCACTCGAGGACCTCCTAAACACCGACTTCAACGGCCACACCGACGGTCCCCTCGATCTGACCAACGGCTCCGCTCTGGATCTGACCATCAGCGGAATCGGGTTAAAGGCTCCCGGCTGGTGGGAAGAGAGCTTAAACGGCAAACATTATCTCACCTCAACCGATGACCACAGCCGTATGAGTACCCCGGTGACGGCCATCGACGATAGCGACTTCGCTCATCCGTGGGCTGAGGAGAAGTCCGACTCCGACATAGGGATGGATAGCTTCGACAAGGAATTCGGCAATCTATTTGAGATCATGGACAACTTAGGCAGTCCCCGGATGTCGACGGACTCTTGATGTTGTGACGTCATACATAGAATTGTAACTCACTCTATCCACGTACCATTGGTGAAGTTATCGTGAAGAGAAAGACCGAAGGTTACTCACTACGATCATCAATGGCTTACTGTTATTGTTGCCGATAACAGGCTTAACGTTCGCACAGTCGCGCTAGTGTGTGCGTGTGAGTGTGTGGGTGTGTTGGGGGGGGGGATAGTTGGAAGCGCGGATATAGGGTACTGTATGTACTTGCCGAATGATCATTTCGTGTTTCATATTCATCATTCATATTGTCATTCAATCATCAGTCGGTGTATTTCATCTTGATACTGTGTATCAGGCGACCGTGTTTAGTTTATCCGAGGGTTTAGCAACGACACAAGTTTTCACAGTGCAGGTGGGTCTGTGCGCTTTTATTGGTTCTAGTAACTTTATATACGTCACCCCGGCTGGTTCTCAACCATGCCCATTCTCACTGTGCCAGATCAACGAGCTTGCCCAACAACACCAATCGGCAACACAATTATACTTATATAGACTATGTTTGTGTTTGTTTCGCTTTTTTTAAAGGATTAGTATTTGCTAGTTATCCAGATGTGTCCGATTGAATTAGGCCCTTAGCTCATACCTGAATGAATTATTGCTCTACTGTGATAGGCGTTGCTGGTGTGTAAACAAATCGTATAGGTGCCATAGTTGTTTGCGGTGTGGTGTAGCACTATCAATTTCAGTCGTGTTTCTTCCTTAATGGCCACAAAAACGAGGCAAGATCAGTTATTATATCACACACACAACAAACCAACCAAAAAACAATGTCTCAGCTAGAACGATGTCTTCGCCAGGTGTCGTCGCTTTGTAACCAGTAAGATAATCCGGTTAACGTGTGAAGGTCGATCGAGTAATGATTGATCTCCTGTATTGTTAGCCGACAACGATGTCGTATTCGATATATAACCTCAGTGGACGGGTATATCCCAGACTGAGTGGTCTGACCTCTGCGCACGAGTCCCGCTGTAACTACAGCCATATAGATTACCAGACGGTGGTGTTACCTGGCGGAGGAGTCATGGGTCACTTGAGAGTTTGTTCCGCTGTCAGTTTTCAGTGTTACTGTGAGTCAGTGTACAGCGCCCGGCCAAAGTTTACTCTTAATACGTACCAGCTATAGGTCCTATATGGCTCATTTCGGAAACGTAAACCGATATAATCCGACATGTGATTGGTTCACGTTCTGATAATCCGAATGGTTCAGAACAGACCCAGACTGAGGAAGGCGACTTATTGGGTATGTCTTTTGTTCAGTAAATAGTAATACTGTCTAAGCCACGCCATTCCGAGTACTTGCCGCAGATAAATCCGAGTATTTCATTCTGGTACGATTCTGCGTATTTCGGTTGACGCCTACCCGTCATTACTGGGCCGTGTTCAGTATTAAATGTATGGAGACTATTTACATATGAAGCGAGCGATGTATGCGACTGAATGTATTTATTAATTGCATATCGTGAAAAGTATTCCTTCACCACGTTCTTCAGGACATAGAGGGCGCCACGGCCGGTCTGTGGCCCGCTAAATATTTTGTGTACCAGTCCTAGTTTACTGCTGAAAGTGTGATGTTGGTATGTATAACTCCTATACACACAGAGAATGATTAAGTAGTAGTAGTAGTAGTAGTAGTAGTAGTATGGCAGAAATAACAACAACAACAACAACATCAAGGATAACAAAAGTAAAATAGTTTCAATTAGAATTTAAAACCCTATGTAGTCAAATTAAGTTCATTTTAGATTACAGTTGAATCCCAGTTGGCTGAATCATTCAATTAACATTTCATCTGATCACAGAGATTGGTTTTCTGGCAGTGTCACACAATTGTTATTATTATTTTATATAGAGATTAGGCTTAATTTCTGGAACTTTATTTCGAAATCACAACCCACCGTTTCACGTGTTACGGTTGCCAATGTTTGTTTTTATTCTGGCTGGCATATCCAGAATTTAGTGTAAACCGCGCGGTTCTCTGTTAATATATACACAAATTGTTTTCACGCATAGTATTAACAACGAGGATGTGTCATGTATGCATTGTTAACAGTATTGTAATTTAATGAGTGATATCTTGTTTGGAACACGTTGAGGTTGTTAAGGTTTTCCTTTGTTGCCTTGTTCTGGTAATAAAATACAGAAAGGAAGCTTGTGTGTGTGTGTGTGTGTGTTACGACTGATCTCGTCATGCCCAAGCGCCCACCCGTAGTTTTATGTACACGTAAATCAAGAGCAATTCCTATATTACAATCATGAATATATTATTCTGCGCCGTGACGAATGAGACTCCCGTGAAAATAAACATAACGCTCAATATATTCCGAGGAAAATAAGGTTCTCCGATAGCTGAATTAAGTGGTTACAATATTGTGCTGTAAACCTTCAGACTGTGGGTGCGAATCCGATTAATACCTGTGTTTTTGACATGTTTCCCTAAGGAGTTGCCTCTCGGCCATTTGTCCCAAATATGACCAGCACCGAGGCTAAACAAACTACTCACTCACTCACTCACTCGATTATTCACTCACTCACATTCTTCAGAATATATTGCATTGTAAGTATACTAATTACGCCACACACACACACACACACACACACACACACATATATATATATATATATATATATAACACTCTCAATACAGTATATAGCACGATGGAGCATTTTCCAGAGATATCTTCATAACTAAATCAAATATATTATACGTCATACAATAGTATCGAAAAAATTACTGTATCGGCGTGTTAGCTGATGTTTGAGTTCAGCTATAACATCAGTCAATACACGACAGATAAGATGCTTATCCGTCATATGATTATCTGCCAGTTGTCTGTTGACGTTTAGCACTGTTAGGGAGCATCGATTTACTTGATTATCGGTTTGCGTGTTCAAATTCAGGCGTAACATCCTAGTCACGCGTCCTTGGTTAAAGATTGAATTTCTCCACGGGCTGGTGGTGTATTGAACCGTGATTTGAAGATGGTAATTGAACAGCAGTTGCAACAACAACAACCACCAACAGGAGGAAATAATGATCACTATTATGACAACACTTTTTCTATGACTGACATCGATCATCCCGACAGCTCAATGTTCGGCAGAGTACATTTAGGATAAACGTCATATATATGTTACGGTACATTATCTGTCCGTGCCAGATGTTGATACGCCGATGACACACACCTGGCTGTCAGACATCCAAATCTCCTCCAGTAGTTCAGCTTTTTTAGATGGATCAGTAGGATTTTGGACTTTGTCGGAACATCGGGCTCTTGGAATATTGAATTATCGGATTATTAGAATATCGGAATACAGAACAGACCTTAACGCATCGTATTTGTAGAAATCCGATAATATTGTTTTGTTATTGTATGATTTGTTTAGTGTAAATATTCAATATTTACTAAATAAAAATCGGTGTCTAACTTTTCGTACTTTCATGACGTATATTTTAGTATCAGTCCATTGCTGAAAGCTGTGAAAATTGTAACTAAATTGAATCATGTCGTTTGTATCTGTCATCATCATCTCGTCCAATACCCAGGTCAATACTAATGCCGTCCTCAATGTGACAAACATACCCGGCATCAAAGTAGAACAGGAGCCTGAACTCATATCGACGAATCTATTTTAGACGACAGTAGACATCAAACTATCATCAATCGGGCTCGGTTCTCTGGACCTCATCGACTATAAGTATAAGACGTTTCTAGATGATGATCGTTTGCGTAACTGGCTCAATGAACTTACTCAGACCTGTCTGATAAACGTCTCTTATAGCATCTATGTAATAACTGAATAACGTTCTTGACTTAGACGTTTGGGTATACACAGATGTAATAACCTGTAGTTTATCCACACAACCAAAATACATTTACGGGTAACAAAACTTTCACGGTTGATGAATGATTTGTTGTTTGCTTATGGGAGCACAAATTTGCTATGAGATCAAATATCAATTTTAAAAATTTGAAGACAGCGACCAAGAAATAAATTCATTTAAAGCGAATACTTGATTTTCGTGCCGTGCAGATTAGAGTTCAATGACATGTTAAGTACACTCGATCACACGATCGAGATATCGAAAGGAGCCACAATTTAGGAATCTTGGTGGTCGGGTATACTAACGTAGAAAATGCAACAACATGAATGATTTATATATATATATATATATATATATATATATATAAAATGAACACGCACTTTATTATGGGATGATATGTGATGGAAATTAGAATTCCGCCAACTCTACGATAGATACCTAGTTTCGTAAAGTCCGACCGCCATATTGGATGTGAACCGGAAGTAACGCAATCGGGTATAAACAAACGAACCTGGAATTTTTTGTACAATGAGATCAACACACAACGCCAAATTTCTCAGTTAATAAAGTGAACATATAGTTAATCATTATTAAATAAGGTAGACAAATGAAAGACCATTAAGTAGTTGTAGATTCAAAACATACCAATTGAAAAGACATTTGCTGTCAGTTATCAACAACATTTTGATACACAACTAAGTTAAACCCCGGGCGTTAAACTCCATTAATTGACACTACTCTAGTTGTTACTGTGAAGAGCTGGGAATCTGCTTAAATAGTTTACTGTTAAATATTAAATTGCTATGTTCAATGTACATATTAAATTTGTTTACAATGTCGGGAAGTGAATATATAGAAATTTATTTGCAGAATATTTAAATTTGTTGGAATTATGTGAAATGCTTTGACACTCATCTTTCAGATCGATCATAATCATGTAATTATAGTGCCAGTTTCTTCTTTATTCCAGACAAATCGATACTGTTTATAAATGGTGGATTTTCTGATTTGGTATTGGTCTCAGTTGAATTACTTAATATTCTCTTGATATTCATATAAAAAATACCTTCTGTTTAATGTTCAGTAGTATGGATAGCGTCATATGGAACACTAAATATGGCTCGTTTTGGACGAACCTTAGGAACTAAAATAAAAAAATTACCATTTCTATTCTAATTAATATGGTCTGAAGGACTTTAAGATATACTCACATGTCCAGATTATTGAGCTTATAGTACTAGAAATTGTCAAAATAGGCACCGTAATTTATTAAACAATGAATGGATCAACGCCAGATTGCAGATGGGCAAAGCACGTGCTTTCATTTATACCTCTTAATTAGCGCAACTTCCGGTGGATAAAATAATATGACGCTCGGACTTTACGATGTAGGGTATTGATTAAATGATTTGTCTTTTGATGGACTAGAATAATCTAGATTTTCTGGTTGATTTACGTGTCACGTTTTGCTACAAATGGAATGAACTGGACTTTTTCTAATGAGATCGTGAAAATATCAATAAACTAATATCGAAAATACAACCATGTATAGCCAGCCCACTGTCGACAAAAATCGGCCATTTTAAATAAGATACCTGAACACAGAGCGAGCTGTAGATAATAATATTGGCCTCACCTCGCGTCTAATGTAACTAAACACCGCCATGCGGGAATAAACAGAAGGATTATCTTATTGTATTTGAAGCGCAATGTGAGCTTGTTAATTGTGTGATATAAACGAGGCAATCAATACTTTGTTATTTTGTTTGCTTAAAATCAATATAAAGTTGTTTACATGAAAAGGTGTTTGGCATATCAAAACCAAAACCCCCTCCTCACACACACACACACATACACACACAGAAAGAAAGAGGGGAGAGGTGAGGTAAGGAGGGAGAGAGTACTAAATATTATAAAAAGACACTCGATCTGTGCTCTCAGTTTCCTGGATTGTCATTTGTATTTTTCATACCTTGTTTAAGTCTTTGAACTAATAAAGAGAATGTTTTGAAAATGGCGAAGCTTTAAAGGACAATGTCTTCGTGGCCGACTGATATAATATAATAATACGTTCTCAGCTCAACCGAGGTGTTCCATTTCGGGATTTCAATCGACAGTGGGCAGTATTTATGTTTGAAGTCAAACCTAAAACGAGCGAACGGTATAAATGTGGCCTGAAAAATATGGATGATGCGGCATAGTTTTTACTGAACCCTTAATAAACTCAGACTTATAACTTAAGTTAATCTAGATTTTGTTGTCATTATATCACTAACCATATTGTAAATATACTGGACGACTCTAGTCTGGTCACGTGCTTAGCATGTGCATTAGATTAATTACACGAATACTTTCGTTTATTCGTATTGCTCAGATTGACTGATTGTGGGAAGACTACTCTAGTAGATCACACGTAAAGGACAAAATCGCCAAATATCGTGTAGCCTTTTATTCGTTTGAATGACATTGTCGTTATAGTGAATCCTTAGGTAAAGAACCATCCGTGCCGGACTTTATGTTTTCCTACTCTCAAAAAATGGACTCAAATACTTGAATCTGTAAAATGCACATCTCGAAGGACACCTCTTGTCTCGAAGAATTCCAATCAACAACACTTTTGGTATTGGAAAATGCCACATTCCAGGTTTCTTCTCAGCATCAGTAAGGTTGTTAAATAAAAAACAATGGCCAAGCTGCATGATACATGTAAAGGGTTAGGACCTTATGTTCACGTTTGGATTGAGTCACGTACGTAGCACCTTATGGCTGGCAAGAGTGTCCCCGAAACTTTAGTCAACAGAATGATACGACATATGGTGCATTTCTGGTTCATGCATTATTCAAAATTGCCAAGATCATCCCCAACATAAGAAGATGGAGTTTTGATTTCAGTTAAGTTAATGCTTTAACATAGTGATTTATATAACATTGGAAAACACAGAAGAAGACTTCTTAGTCGTGCCTTTAAGTGACACAGGTGTAACTAATCATTCTAGTGAAATGGCAAACTATTCATTTGTTTCTTCTGTGGAGGTGATAACGAATTGTATTTTTACTTTATTTAAAGTTTGTGAGGCCTGCGAATTCCACCTTTTAAATTTAATTAAGTATGTGTAAGGATTATGGGACTACGAACTGACTGTGTTGGCCCCGACTATGGACACTACCTCCCAGTACCAACTGGGAGGATGGCGGACCAGAATTTAATAGTTTTCTGTCCACTTATAGCGCTTCTCGTTGCGTTGAGTCCTTAACGTTAAATACCATCAGATGTAACAACCAGACGAACAAAATGGTCACCACGCTGTGCTATAATGAAAGTACAAATACACATAAAAAAATTACAGACACAAACATGGTCGTCACTACACGGTCGTTAACATAATTTAGAACAGAACATTATAATGTTTTAGTGGAAATGACTTCCCTCAAATTAATATTATTAATCATCTGTGTTTATTTCTGGAGGATTAAGGCTCACTGAGAGTGTAAAGATCAGTGTCCAGGTTGTCCATTTCGTTATTTCGTGTTTCAGTATACACTTGAACTTGGTAGATTCGAAACGGACACATTCTACTAATATAATTAAACCTTCTTTATTGTTGTTGTTGTTTTTGTTGTTGTTAGCATCATCATCATCATCAGTCCATCGGCCACCCACAAATGTGATGTTTTTTTGGAAGATCTTTAGCTTTTCCTGTTTTTCTAGAAAACCTTCTGCTCTTCCGCTTTATTTTAAAAATCTTCCTCTTTTTACGGACATGGCCTGTGGTCGCAGCGCCACCCGACATAAAAAAAATTAAATATAGTTAAAAGTAGCACCAGAGCTATTAGAGAGGAGCTGGGGAAGCTTCTCTTTTTGCACATCCGATGAAGACCTAGATAGGATCAAACAAGAACGCAATACTTTCTAGGTTGCCATTGATCTGCCAGAATTTGTGGAGGTGGAAAAGTGATGGGGCGATCTACTTCAGCAAGAGGACTGTGGTAGTCAGCTGAGTTTCTGCTACTTGGCCACACTTAATACTGCCGTACGTTCAGGCCTACGTGGAATTCCTGTTCAGCCTTTGTACCAAGAATTACACCACGTTCCGGGCATCTTTATGTGCATAGACTGCGCAACTTGCTGCACTGGAAGATCAACGTTGACCGAGAATGCCATGAATTCCGACCAACGCGGGATTTAATTGCCAGTATCAAGCGCGCCACAGGCATCTAAAACGCAACGGCTGTGCGCTGAAAAGAGTCCATACTTGTTTGTTTGAAAGTTGTTTTTTCTGCAAAAATCTTGTGGGTTTTTTTCTATAGGAAGAAGAAAATATTTTGTATTTTATCATTAAAATATTTGAAGGTCTGAAACTGGACATTTATTTTTCAGGCACAAATTCTTCGGCCATTTTTTGGTAGTAAAGGGAAGTAGATCTTATGCACTTTTTAAATAAAAGGTCTGCACGGGTATTAACGAAATGATAAAACCAAATCTTCAAAATGACAAATCTGCTAATCTAACCCCGATACATTTGGATAAGCCACGTGAGAAGTCACGATGTTACTTACATAATTCAAGTTCAGAGAACAGTCACTTTATAAAAGTTTTTTTTTTGTTTATATCAAATACGAGAATATATTCCACATTCAAATTTGTTAACATTGTTCGAGAATTCGATTTATAAAGTTTAGAATACATAGTACTATTAGGAGTAGTAGTCATCGTCGTAATAGTAAAAGGTGGGTTTTATAAAGCACCCATGGGCTATTCGAAGACAGCGCATGAAACTTAAAATGTGAGTAATCAATAAATCTTAATCATAAATGTTGAACATAATTTATATTGATTCATGAAATTTTACTTAAAAATATATATATATATATATATATATATATATATATCGATTCCGAATTTTCCAGATAAATATATTACCGACTATTCTTGTATCAACTAAGCGCTTTAGGGTAATTATAATCCAATTATATAGAGCGCTATATAAAATGTTGTATTATTATGTATTATTATTGTGAAATATGATAACATCGTACCTGTCTATATAGCAGTATTCGTTCAAGGTTGGCAATTATTGTTAGTGTTAGTTTTATTATTAACGAGACAGAATGTCAGCCTTCTCTGTGTATAAGGTAATAAGTACAGTAAAGTCAGGAGGAATGTGTCATCAACACACGACTATAGTGTTGATCTTTATTAAACGGACACGGCAATAAAACGATTAATTCTCATAATCTGAACTTACCTCATTGAACTCGGGTGTATCAAGCACGTGCTTAACGAACGCACTGGATACACCCGTATCGTTACAAAGGAGCTATCAACATCTTAATGGCTTTCCAATGTTATTTAGCTTGTGTCGGTATCGAGCACATGTCTCATTCAGCCAACGTATACTACTAGAGCAGCTAGACAGATGAAGCGATGCCGAACACCGTCTATTTTATCTAGACGCCGCTAGCGCGCGTCGGCTGACGAGTACTGTTTGGTTTAAGGGCGGTCTAGCCGAGAACACAATGTCGGAGTGTTTGCACAAAGGTATTAAAAGAAACAAACAGCAAAGAAACACGCAAATAAATAACATTGTGAGTTAGAGACCTTACCGAGCAAATCGTATTAACTCATCGATCTGGCCATACAAATGTCAATAAAGCTTGTCAATCAATGAACAGGTTAGCAGTATTTATTTTATTTCGGTGTATTATCCGAATATAAAAAAAACCCGTCTGAAATAATTCAAACATGGCTCTAACTATTCACGGAAACAGCCCGTCAAGCTGTTCGACCAAGCAATCAACCAATCTTGTTTACGTCGGTTGTTTTACTACACTCATGCTAGTTGTATTTTATACACACAATACACATTGTTAAGATTTCACAGTGTGACCTTCCGTGTACTGTTCACGTATTTGACGAGTCCCAACCATGAGAGCATAATTGTATGAAAGACATAACCATAACAAGACAACTAAACGGCAACTTATCCACTGATCACAATCCTATTTTATACCATAATTCCTATTACGACACCTTCTCGTGTATTCTTTGTTCAATTTTAAAATTATTAACTGAAACGGTTAAGAAACCATACTAAATACGGAGCCAGTTTTTCGATGTATCATATTCCGTGAGGAATACAAACGTATGCCATTCTGCCGTCCCGCTGTCAGTTAGATGAGGAGGGAAAAGCAGACCAGACTAGATGAGGGGTCTCGTGAATGATTAGAAGCCAAAATGCCAACAATGAGAGAACTGCTTCTTACTCGTCGTGATCAGTAGCTGTTCCTTGACCAAGTCATGATTGGTGATGATGCATGGATATTTTACAATGACGTCAGAAGGAAACAGCAACAGCCAACCAAGGATAGAGAGTCAAATCCGTTGGTATCAAGATCAGTTTGTTAGGTTAAGATGGGTGCTGTTTATTCCAAACCGTTAGAACCGGAATCAAAAGATGTCTTTCGACATCTAATGGCGATGATTTGACAATCAGTACAGAACTAATCAAAAACGGACCAGCGATAGACCTCCCCCACGGAAGACAACCCATTTCTATAGCCTACGAACTCTTTTGGCGGGATGAAATCCTCGGGGAAGAGGGCGAAAAGTGCACTGATAGTTCTTTATTCATTGCATTCAGCATCTTCTCATAAAGATGGATCACAGGAAAAACATTCCCAAATTAGTCAAAATGTCAGCATTATTTATTAAAATCAATTTTAGTCATATATATTTTATTTTTCCTAGAAAAAAAGTGACAGTGATTTTAAGATTTGCTTTGCTAGCATCTCACACCCCACAGCTTTAATCGAGGATCTTCGGAATGTGACCTCATGTTTGACAAACATAGACGCCAAACACCCCCCGTGGCCTTGTTTAACATGTGTTACGTGTTCTATATTGTCTTTGTTAAACGTATAAAATGGTGTATTGGCATTGTTCCGCATATAATTGTGCAAATGGATCTGCCTGTGGATGGAGTATGCATGCAGGCTCCCCCCCCCAACAAGAGTCGTTTGCGCGATTGTCTGCGAAACATGAACAGATTGCAGTGGAAGCCAACTTCCCACAGCAAGCTATG
This sequence comes from Paralvinella palmiformis, assembly GCA_025642065.1. Classification (NCBI taxonomy): domain Eukaryota; kingdom Metazoa; phylum Annelida; class Polychaeta; order Terebellida; family Alvinellidae; genus Paralvinella; species Paralvinella palmiformis. The sequence goes on from JAODUP010000131.1 coordinate 244,491, forward strand.
ACAGTTGGCACGATCAGTTGGATATGACATGAAGTGTCAGGCTCACAGAAGATGCTATTCCAACCATATTCGACAAACTTGGTAATGCTAAGCCCAAACGATTCAGCAGTTTGATTGAATAGAAAACGGGTATGTATGAGCGATAATAGGGCAATCTTGGGAGAAAATTATTTCACCAGTTCGCGCATTCGTGAATAAGTAAAATTTCACTTATTCGGCACAAATTTTTTTTTACTTAGGATTACTCAAAGCTTCTTATGGCTGTGTATTATAGACACTACTAAATTGGTAAAATAGTAGTTGTTCCACTGAGGGCGGCACACATAGGTCACATATCATATGGGAGAGCTCCATGTATCCACCGGGCTCCCGTGTACCGACAAATATCACTTTATTTTAAATGACGTTATGTGATAGGAAGAGGGAAATATTCGCATTCAGGCCCCAGCGTGTTGACTTATTAATTAAACTTATACCAACACAAACAGATACACACCAATCCAACTCTTGTTGTGGATCGGGGATGGGTGCCGGCGACACAGGTGGCTACTCTAGATCCATGTCTGCACTTGCTGCAACTAATTCCTCACAATTAATACTGTCTGTGACCCTTTTTCGCGAGTGGTTCAAAGCTGTGGGGCTTGATATCCCTGAGAATGTCAAAATTTTCGTTGGAATCTGGCATTTTGTCTATCAACTTGTAAACAAAGCTGTGGCCCTACGTGAAGTTTGCCAAAGATGACGTCACACGATAACCCCTAGGGAGTGTAGTGCACACGAGCAATGACTGGTGAAAGTTAGGAAATTACGGATTTAGGGAACATATTAATGGAAATATGATAGCTAGTGGTTAGAATTGTTTCGAGTGTGGTAGTGCACCGGATAGGGAATCAAATAATTGTTTGTTATGTTATATTTACTTCGAAATGTGACATTTCTTTTCCGTCACCTTTAAGAGTAGAAATAAACTAATAACACACTGAAGTCACGATGGAGTCAGTGAGTGATCGGTTTGTTTAGCATCGACACTCGTTACACCTGGATCACATGATCAAGGGGCGACTACCGAGAAAAACATCCTCAAAACACGGATAGGCTGAATCGATTAGAACCCTGGACTAATGACAGAAATCATATCATTGGTTAGAAAAATTTATTATTTCTGTTATCTCAACATATTGTTCAAATGCCTCAGACTTATGGACTGACCGAATAGATTACAACAAAGTGCCAAAGAAGCATAAGAGAACTCATCGTTGAGCTAATATCTTTCAACGTTTTTGTACTTATATCCAAGAGGTAGGCAAAATGGGCCGAGTGACCTCGAAACGTAATGAGGCGAAGCGAAAGACGAAACATTCTTCGGACACAGACCGTGCGGGATTTGAACCCAGGTGCTATATATCTGTGGCCAAGCGTGTCACCAGTTAGGCCACGGAAGCGTCCCCCCATGGTCGTAAATGGACCGTGCAGGTTGGAGAGTCATGGCCATCAACGTATTTGATAAACATGGTTCCTAGAAGGAAGAGAAGGTCGATCATTGCCATAGGTCAATCAAACACTGACTGTTCAGTGTAGGATCGTATATCTACTCAAACAATGAGTGAATAAATGATTATTTTTTGTTTGTTTGTTAGCTTCGGTCACACCTCAGACATACAACTGCATGAGAGATCTTTCCGTGAGAGAATGAGACAATCAGATGAAACGCCGTACACTGGGATTGAGACCCTGACCTAGAGGTCAGCTGCACAGGATCTAATAACATTGATCAGTTGCTAAATGGAAGCAACTCAAATGACATAGGAAAACGTGCTTATCCATGAACTGGCGTAGGTGATTAATTAGACACATAAACAATAACTGGCGTAGGAAATGCTGCCAGGCGTGTCTATATAGGCCAAGAAACAGACGTTAATTACGGGCAGACATAAAGAACAGTTAAGATCGAGATATTTAATCAAAATCTAGTCAGGTATCAGCAACGTCCGCAGAACTACGGTCCACATATGACGTCAGACGATACGTGAAAACAATTGAATCAAATCTAGTGAGCAGAAATAAAAGAAAGAATTTGTAACATCATAATATAATAGTATCCTATATTGAGGGTACGGAAAAAATGGCAAAGTGAGAAATTGGAATTATTTGGGTTTTTCTGTGTATTTCTGTGAAAAAAGTACATGCAAATGTGTATTATTATTCCTTGAGACACTAAAAATCTAAATCAGGATGTTAACTAACTTACACTGTTATTCATTCACATTTACTCATTCACTTGGTTGATGTGTAATATTTGGTATGGACAGTTTTGCAAATGCCAAAGAAAACCATCTCTTGATTTGACGACTATGTGTTTATATCACCTGAACCTAGTCTTATTATTCCCTGTCTAACCAAAACAGAGCAAACAATCGCAGAGCTAAAAAATCATTTAGAAATTGACTTTAAAGTGCCAACAACTAAAACAAATAATTTTTTACTTCTAGGGTTCTTTAATCAACAAACACACACACACACACACAGGAAGGGGAACATAAATTCAATACAGAATTTTAAAACGTATCTTTATTAATTTTCTGACTGGCTTCCAGTAACAACACCAGAGAACTAAAACATTTCCCAGTGGTATGCCAAGATGTCAGTAAATACTTAATAAACATTTCACAGAGACACACACACACAGATTTCTGCACATTGACATAATGAAAGCGTACTCTCATATTGAGGTGAGATGTGAACATTTTCATTAAAATGAAATGACAATCATATAATATTTACACTTCCAGAACCTTTCCAACACAATGTCAATACCTTTATCAGTACAGCCAGTAACAAATAAAGTCCTCATTTGTTTGTTTACCTACAATGTCAACATCAATACAAACACTTCCATAAAAATGTGTAAACAGAGCTAGAATCAGTGTATGGATAGGTAAGTCGTAATCTAGTGATCCCATTTCAATTACACAATCCTAATTATAGTGACAATTTGTTACAAAGCACTGCTGTAATACCATAAAAATAATCTGGCCACATAAGACACAAGCAATTCCTTGTTGTTCGTGTTTCATCTAAAATTGACTATGTACATATCTTGCTTTGAAGTGTACAATAAATAAATAATCTGTAACCGAGAAGCATCAAAGCAGTGTAACAAATACACACTGTCTTTATGTTATGACATCATTATTTCTGATGTGACAGTCTCTCTTCGGTGTCTCATTTACCTAGGGTATGTCATTATAATTTCAGGATGCAGTAACACGGAGCTAACACCTGAAATAACAAGAAATTAAACATCAATATCAGTCGGTGTAACTGATGTATTACATATCCATTATAGCAATTAATAACACGTTCATTTTCAGGATCTAACATTATGATAAACACAAATCCATCTTTTACACAATATACTTTAAAGAGTCCAAGCTATTAAACTGATTTATCTATCACACAATCAACAAAACATTTGTACAATTTCATTTTGTGAATAGCTACAAATTCTAGGCTTTCTTTTAAATAATAACTCTTCTATGATGGCTGACTACAATTGTTCTAAGGATTCATTGTTTAATTAGACTGTGTTTTAATCAGGCAATATTAACTATTTTCCAATGAGATATCTCAGTAGAGATTATCTCAATATACCTCAATTTAATTTCAACTGCCATTATTACAGTTACAGTCTTATATGAACAAGACATAATAAACAAATTAACAGATGTAGTATTGCAATAAAACTTGATGCTTTATGGCAACCTTTTAAGAGAAAACCTGGCTGGATCAAAAGAAAATTGAAGACCGAATAACATTTTGACGTACATCAGTGCCACAGGAGACACAATAGACTAATTATCGCTAAGTATGTCAACTTATCATGCTTAAAACACATTAGCTGTCAGAATCATTCTGTATCACTAAATTGGAGAGGTCATGAATAATCAGTCAGTTAATCTAGTCACATTTTGCTGAAGATGTTATTCACTTGTCTGTCAAGTGACCAGAAATGATGAAGTAGTTCCACATAATAAAGACTGGATTAACGCGAAACAGCAACCAATTCTGTTCAAATGAAGTTATCAATCAGTTTCATGAAAGAAAAACAGTTGAGTCAAAATAAATCAACTAGTAGTGTTAGAGGACATTTATCTTAAGTTTCAAAGTTCAAATCCTGTTGCTACTCTTGTGAATATGAGCAAATTCTTTCAGCTGTCCCATGCCCTAGACTAACATGCTATAAAGCGCTAGCTGGTTGAATTGGTAATTTTACAAGAGAAGCTACTATACACAGGAAACCATAGTTTGTATATTTCAATAGGTTGAGTTGAATTGTTATACCTCATAGCTAGTCCTATTCGGAACATATGACTGATGAGCATCAGCCAAGGTAAACAAATCCCACAAACACAGGTATGAGCCAGAATTGAACCCAGAACCTGGAGGTTAGCAGTGCAGTGCTCTAACTACTATAAAACTGGAAAACACTATATATTTCTGTGAGATTTGGCAATATAAATTATACAATTATTATACTATAAATATACTTATCGAAATTGTTTAGCTCCCATAAGAAATTACAAGTTGTATATTTGCCAAAATGTTATTTATGAACAACTAATAATAATAATAATAATGTATATTTAATAAAGTGCCCTTACTAGCAGGAGCCAATCAAAGGCGCTGTACAAATAATATGTAATATAATAATACCCCAAATAATGTCTGTAAAAAACCCTATAAGAGATTTAAAATAGAATTATTATTTATCTGTGAAAGTCACATTGAACAGGTGTGTTTTAGAACAGATTTAAAATTTTCAAGAAACAACACATTTGTAATATCTGCTGGCAACATATTCCTCAAAGTGGGGGCTGCAACATTAAATGTACATTCATCATATGACTTGATGCGAGACACTGGCAACTGCAATAGTATCTGACTGGATGACCTGAGTTTTCGGGATGACTTTCTAATGGACACCAGTTCACACAGGTATTCTGGCGCCATATCATTAATAGAACTGTATTTTATACACACACACACACACACACAACACACACACACACACATTATTATTGTTTTTAAAACAGATAACTGCATGGCTATATCTAAACTGTAAATCAGTGAACAAAATATTACATCAACAAACAGCCAAACTTGACACCAAAAACTCATGAATAACAAACTTCCTAATAAGTAATCAATCTAAAGTTACACAGGACAAGACTGTATGGAGGTAGTGAAGCTTAACATCACTAATTACTGTCTTCATTAATTAAGATTCAGTTAGCATGATGTAACAGTAAACTGTTTACTGAGGTATGTCAACAGATAAGTATATGATTAGTCAGGTGTGTGATCAATTAGGCCAGTGCCTATTCAGGCGTTTATGTTTAATCAAGTGTGACTTTTAATCAGGTATGTTTTCAACCAACTCAGTCAGTATGTCAATTGTTCAACTCGACTGAGTCATAATAAGTCCAATCACTTTTTTATATTAATAAACAAGGAAGATAATGAAGTATAACAAAAACCACGCACATTTATTGTGTTATTAAAATCAAATTCCATTAATAATTTAATTAATCTCATTGTTTGTATTAATTATATTTAAAATTAGATTACTATATAGGTTTTCTGGGGCATATATTTGGTTGAATGGATTATATGTCATGTTTCATCCCAAGTTCTAATAGTTCTAACACCAAAAACAATTAAAACAAGTCTAAATTTAGTCTAAATCTGGAATATTCAGCACCAACCATGATGATGATGATGATGATGATAATAATGATTGATGTTTTATGGGCACAGTGCTCATGGTAGGTTAAATAGGCCGAGCAACCTCCAAATATAATGAAGTGAAGTCAAAGATGAAACACCCTTCAGATAAGCCCACACTGAGATTCGAACATGGGTGGTAGTGATCTGTGATCCAACACACTACCATTAGACCATGGAAGCGCCCCCACACCACCCATAAGTTGGCCTGGTGATGTTATTCAATTCAATCAATTTATTTCAGATTATAAAATTCCATATACATATGAATTAGGATACAGTGAAGTATATGTTACACATAACAAATTATAAATAGAGTATTGTCACCCTGAATATGTGTTTATGTCACAGGCTCTAATAAAGGAATTCCCCATGTTTTCAGTCATGCGTTCCCAAGAGATTTCGGTGACATTTCAAATAAAAGAAGATGACTACAGAACATGTTCAGTATGGGAGCAAGTTATGCGGTTTCTGTTTGGGAAATTTTGCTGATAAACATGTTATTGATTTTGTAACCTGGCTATGTTTTAACATCTTGTCCAAGATGCAAAGCTGGTGCATGTGAAGCTGTGTTAATAAACAATCAAATGCTGTGGATGATTTGTAAATCTAAAAGCATAAATATTGAAGTGTGACAGTTTGTCACACTTAAGATAAGACAAAAGGGTTAGTCTCCAGAGTAATTAGATGATCAGGTGGAACAACACTGACACCAACATTTCAACTGCAACTTGGATGATGATGATTGATTGATGTTTTACAGCTACTTTTGTGCACAAGGTAGGCTAAATGGGCCGAGCAACCTGCAAAGGTAATGAGGCAAAGTCAAAGATGAAACAACCTTCGGATATGCCCACGCCGAGATTTGAACACGGGTGGTAGTGATCTGTAGTCCAACACGCTACCGCTAGACCACGGAGGCGCCCCAACTGCAACTTGGAGCATATTGCATTATCAACTACACTACATGAGGTTCATGTTAATTGACACAATTATGTGGTAGTTCCTTGGTTCGTGCACTTCTCTGAAGTTAATCACACAACTTCCTTATTTATAATTACTTCTTTATTCCGATATGAGTAGTTCTTTTCCATATATGTATATCAGTACTGAGAAATGAGAAGAACACTAGAACACAGAACATTAAATGTTAACTAAATTCCCATCATTCAGCGTCTTCGTTGCGTCATTTTCACGACCCGTAAAACACATATGTTTAAACATTTGTTTTTACGTTTTGGGTGCAATATCCTATTTGAATTGTTAACGGTTGTTGTGACTCATCTGGTAGGACTCACTCAGTTATGTACCCATTATGATCAACATGACCATGATTATAATGAATGAAATAATCACACTAAATAATAGTAAAGTTATAAAAGCTGACAATTAATTAAGTTGCATGCAAACGTTAAACAGGAAATTAATCAGGTGTAGCCTAAAGTACCAAAATCCCACTACAAAAACATAATAAAATGTAATCTAATATGGTAATAACACAGAATACCTACCACCAACGGCACACAAAACAAACATTTGTGTGACAAAAACAACATAGAACTGACCTGAATAAAGCCAATTAACCTTTCTGTATTCAGAATGGGGTTCTAATTATGTTGTTATCAATTATCCAATAAGGCCAAGCATAATACTTCCTAATTGGGCAGAAATCTTCCAATGCTCATAAAAAGGCATCACATTTTGTGGGCCGTAAATATATCTGAATTAAGCATCAGACTCGGTTAAACAAAATACTTACTAGTTACTGAGAGGAGCCTTTCATCTAGCCATCACCAGCTCACAATAGACCTTCCATTTCTTTCATAAACGTCTCATAGGCATCGTCTTTGGTCTGTGCCTGTACTGTCGGATTAACTTTTACTGCCTTGTTCTCATCTACTGGTGCTAAATTTGGACGTAAAATATTATAATGTCAATCTGGGGATGTTTGCTTTTTAATACAAGCAAAACTCCTTACAAAATGATATTGTATACAATATTTTAGTCATTGAACACCAAACATTAAAACAGACTTAAAATAATTATATTAGTGCCTAATAAGTCCAAACAATACCATGTAATATTTCAAAGCTAATTACATGTCTATAAATGTGGTGAGGTGTGTAAAATAAGGTGTTTTTCTTGTTACTGACAGATCATAACTCACTAATATCATATTGTATTCATAAAATGGGGTAACTTTACTATTTGGTTACATCTTGGACAACATTTCTTAGACTCATAACATTGCATCATGAATAAAGAGTTTTACCTCGAGTTAGTAATTATTTACTGTTTTACGCCTAAAATGTTTAAAAAAAGAGACTATACAGTATTTATACTATTTGGTGGTAATGTTAATTTCTTGAACAGAATATTGGTCCTAAATGTTAATAGGTTACGCCTAATGTCAACCTTCTTGTTTAACAATGTATTGATGGTCTGTAGTGAAGTCCAGAAATAACCCCATTAATGATAAAATAATGACAGCTGCTAGTGATAATAAAATGGTAATGAACATCTGATGTGATCTAACAATAAAAACTAAATCTTCATCAAGGGTTCACTTAAGGATAATTAATTAATATTCTTATTAACATTAAATACTAAAATAGAGACAAAGAAAGCTGGAAAAATGCTGATATAAAAATAACTAATAAAAAGAGTTAGCATTTTAAAGAAGAGGTTTGAAGACATGCCTTTACCAATTGTTTACAGTCTAAGAAATATCTATCTTAGTATAAATTATGGTAATTCACGAATTGTCTGTTATGTTCATCTTTGATGACATGAAAAATGCCAAAATCAATCTATCTCATGTAAAAAAACAATACCTTGTGTATTTTTCACAAGATAGAGATGAAAAACAATTGTGTATGAGATGGAATATTGTTTGAGGTATGATGCCAGCACAGAACCAGAAATATATCTCTTCAATTCAGTTGCCTCCGGGCAAGTAGATTGGAAATGTACTTGCCCAACCACATATTTGGCGAATTTTTGTCTCAAAAAGGCACTTGCCTGAATGGGCAAGTGATTGGCGATCATCACTAGCCCAGCATCAAAATATTATTTCCCCAGGCGTCCGGGCAACCGATTTTTCAGGCCCTGTGCCAGCAACTAATCCATTTAAAGTAGCACCATAATTGGCTTAGCCTACATAACATTTGAGACTTCTTTCAGGATTTGTCATCTAGTTTAATATTGTATAATTTATGTGAAAACTACTTCCAGCTCAATGAAAGCTGTCTCAGAACTGATGCCATAAAGGGACTTATTTCATGGAATCTGAGAACACAACAGATGCAACTGTGTAGAAAGATTGTTTTCAGAACTTTTATAAGTTTCTTTTAGAACTTTTGAATTTGCCACATGGTTTCGACTAATTTATGTTAAAACTAATAATTAAATGATACAAATTATATAATAACCCCATCCATCACTGGTCTCACGAGTGACCTACCCAAATAAAAACAATTAGATATAAGCCATAGTATAAGGAGATACTTACCAGATGATCTGATGATTCTTCCCTTTGAATCTTTTATTTCTCGTTTGACCTTGAGAGCTGTGGGTAAGAATCTTGTTACATCACCCTTCCATGTCTTTATTTTTGGTTTTGCTTCAATAGTTGCTGTATTCTTCTTCTCATTAGCTCCTTTACTTGTCAGTTTCATGATACTAGGGGGTGCTGATAACACATTTGGATTGGACACAGAATGTGGGGGTACACCGGGTGGTGCTACTGCTGGAGGAACTCCCGGAGGTCGTACTAATCGTGGTGGTGGGGCTCCTATGATATATATATATATATATATATAATGCAAAATAAGTTGTCACAGGCTCTAATGGTCAACAGAAAATATTAAAATACAAAACATATGTCATGGATAATAATTTGGATTTAATGGTAGTAGGTTGAAATGTTGAACAAACTCGCTAAATAAATGATATTATTTGCGTACATTGTGCAGATGTTTTGCTAATATTTTCATGCTGACCATTGGTTTGGTAAGCATTTACCACCACGAGTCACATTTGTTAAGATTGTTTTTTGAAGATAAAACAAAACAGAAATATTTCATCTTAGTATGAATAACTTTGATGATGGTGAAAAGTGTTACGATACAATATGATTTACAACTTATTAATTGGTTATTTAAAAAGGATCAACATTTGACGAAAAGAAAAATTCTCACCTGGACCTGGGGGTAACCTAGGTAACATAGCCCTCATAGTGGGGGGCAGCCCTGGTGGAGGACCTGGGGGCATACCAGGAGGACGACCCGGTGGTGGTCCAGGAGGCAACATTCTTGGTGGTGCACCAGGTGGTGCCCTCAGTGGAGGTGGCCTGAACATCATAGGAGGCAAACCAGGAGGTGGTCCTGTGATAGATTACATAAACAGACATCTATATAATAACAGAGTTTGTTGAACAAGTCACATGAAACGAGAAAAAATAAATTCTTCACCCTGAAATATCTCTCTCTCTCTGATGAATACCACATATAAGTAAATGCTACAGTAACTGACCAGGTGGAAGGCCAGGTGGAGGCCCCGGAGGCACAATTGTAACCTGCTTATTAGGCTCCTGTTTTCTCATCTCATCACTATGTACGATGTCCTCGTCATTTTCAGACTCCTCACTGTCACTGTAATGCTTCCTTTCGCCATCCTCATGTCGTCTTCTACTGTCTTCATATTCGGCTTTCATCTCTTTTGTTCGGTCTTCTCTTTTATTGTTGTTAGCTTTCTGAATACAATATCAAAACAACCAATCAAGGAAATAAAGAAGATAGGACTAGTGGTATCTGTATGAACATACAGAGTTAATTATACTTATTTCTGATAAGCAAATCTAAACCATCAATACACGTAACCTCATTAATACCAAACTAATATATTCATCCTTATACAGCATTATTAGAAGCTCTATGCAATAGTGCAGAGTTTATTAAAAAACAAATTAGAACATTTCTTTGGATCATAAGCTGTAAAATGTGTTTATATATATATATATATATATATATCGGTCTTTGGGCGATATTAACTGCTGTTATTAAACCCATCTCACCATGACAGAAATCAGATACCCAAGACAATTTAAAATTTGTGTTATTAAATGTCACAGATAATGCTAACAATAATACTGATGATTGGTAATCCATATAGGCTGTTAATAAATCAAGATATAAATGTAGTTTGATTTAAGCAGGATACATAATAAACATCATGTTGAAATTAGTCATATCATATATTAATTTTGAATCCAATTATCGGAATATTTAGTCTACCATCATGATACACCATTTTTATAGATGGTAATTTATGTTTTTATATTTATATTAGATGTCTGAAAACTTTTTGGCCACTCAATAAAACCAAAATAAACATTTAAGAATTATCATTAAAACAAAACCACACAAATCAATGGCATATTTATATTCGCATATTTTCTGATAAAGGTTTTAAGTTTTGTGAACTGGAATCAATACCACAACTCAAAAGAAACCATGTGTATTATGAGAAAGGAAGAGTAGCCAAAAATTACAAAAAGTTCAAAATGTCTATATTGTATGTCACAGCAAATAGAACTAAATTACTGAACACTGAGAGATGACAACAAATTGTCATAAAAATGTTTCTATAATGAATTAAAAGTGTCTGATTTGTTTTGTTTGAGGGGGCTTAAAATAACCTAAAACTCTAACATATTTGCTGCAGGTCACTAAGAGAATCCCATAACTTTAAAGACAAACCTGAGAGCCATCAACACCAGGTATATCCTGACCAGCTAACCGTAACATTTTTGCTTGTAAAGCAGACACTATAGGCACCGGGTGTTTATATTTGATGGGCTCATTTTGGCCACCCTCGTGATTATCATCTTCAAATCGAATCTTCTTTTGCTTCACTGAAAGTTAAAACAAAGAAAATTAACAAATATGATGACATCATTCAGTTGTCAGAACTATGATAAATAGGAAACATTCTCTTAGAGATAATTGACAACTTCTTGGTACAGCGTATGTAGCTGAGTTAAAGGATAGATTAGTATAAGGGCTAAAAATTTTGTTTTATTCAGTTGCCATGGACAAGTACATTGGAATTTCACTTGCCCAACAAATGTTTTCACTTGATCCAAATTTATCATTTATTTTTAAATCTGCTATATTTCACCTGCCTACATATAAACATGTATTTGCAATAATAATTGACAAATAGAGAAGTGTTTGATAAGAAATGCTTATTCAGTGCAGCCCATTACTGGTTTGCTAAGTTACCCATAGCCATTTTCACTCTCACTATATAAATAAAATTTAGAAAGTGTAGCCAGTAAACTGCAATGAATACACCTTTTAATCGGCGACACCATTTAAATAGGTGGTGTGTTGTCTAAAGCAGATTCCATATATACAATATGTGTTATGCGAATCAGACAAAAAGTGGAAAACACTTAAACATAAAAGCATGATTCCATATGTGTGACTGCATATACCATTTCCGAATGTGACAAACCAGATAGCTCTATGTAGCAATTGGTGCAAATGTGAATCGGACGGTTGAATCAATATCTTTCAATAAAATTTTTGGATTCAACCATCCGATTGGAGTGTCCAGACAAGCTTTCCCAAGAAAAATAGGTAAGAAGGTGAGAAGGGTGTCCGAAACATGGATAATTCAATGTTGCATATGCAATCAGATTTGCATGCCGCATATATCTATATGGAATCACTTTAGGAGTAGCTGGCACTCACAGTCAGCTTTGCATCGTGGATTATAAGTATAGGTACGCAGCAGGATTTTTTTTTAGTTAGCTTGCTCATCAGCCATGCACACACATATCTGGTGAATTTATGTCTCAAAAAAGCACTTGCTTGAATTGACAAGTGATCGGTGATCAGCAATAGGACGGCATGAAAATATACTTGCCCTGAGCGACTGGACAACCAATTTTTCAGGTACTGATTAGTACATGGTATAGGATGGCATGATACTGTGTGGTATTAAATGTTATGGCAGTGTTGGTATAACTGAACCCATGGCGTCATAAATGTTAAAAGGTCTGACTTCAGAGAAAAAACTTACATTGGGCACATAATAAATATATATATATCCATAATATCTATAACTAAATAATACCCCATGCATTCATAAAGCACAATACAACAACTTGCCAAATGATGAGAGTTCAGTATCTGACATCACAGGTGGAACATCCATAGCTACAGCTGCTGGCCTTGGAATAACACCAACATCAACCTGTCTGTGAACTATCAAATAAATACAGATAAGTATATATCACTCACTGATACACACACCAATTTAGACTAATCCATAATTAATTTATTCCAACATCGGGTCACAGTTCAGTGATAAAAGCCAATTAGGATCAATGCTATTCAGACTAACCTGTTTCTGGTTTGCCATCAATATCCTCATCAACACCATTCTCCTCTTCATCATCATCATCAACATCACTTAGAGGAGGTGGGGGGCCTGGGGGTGGACCAGGAGGTTTACGTTTTGGTATATGTACTGAAACAGCCGCTGAAGTATCAGGTCTGTAAAGAAAATGAACCAGTTGTACTTTCAAAACTGGAAATCTCTTATACACACAGTAATAATAATAATGTATATTTAATAAAGCACACTGACTAGCAAGAGATATTCAAAGGTGCTGTACAAATAATATAAATATAGTAATGCCCCAAATAGTATGTCTGTTAAAAATATATTTATACAAAGTGTGTGGAATATTTTATCCAACCATATAATTTCCATGGAAAATAGTCTGTCAAAAATATATCCCAGGGTTGACACTAAACAAATATATCATACACTAACCCCTGTTAAAGAACATTAGCTCTCTGTAACAGTCTAGTTCCAAAGTTGACATTATCAAACCAACAATTTATCAGCTTCCGTGTTGCTATTTAACATCCAACTCCACAAATATGAAACCATTCTTGACCAGACTGGCATTACTTTAATAATTAATTACAAACATTATTACACAAAACCTTGTCTTATGAGACTAACACATTTAAGTTATTTTCTAGTCGTACTTTTCACATATTAAAATAGACAAGATTTTATTCAGTGACTTGCAACAACTAGCATACCTAAAGTTTTTTAAAAGTATCCCCAAAGTACATGATAGCGTCACAACTTGTACACATTAAATATAGTCTGTCAATCAGTTTTTTTTAATTTTTTACAGGGAATCTTGAATATTTTAATTCTAAAAGGAATTAAAGAATTTCTTATCAAAACTGTAGATAAGTCTAATTCCAACCAGACTGGGGTCAATTCCATTTTTTCAATTCCAATTCAAATTGATCAATTCCAATTTTATCAATTCCATTGATTGGAGTAGGTACTCCGAATACCTATTCTGAGTAGAATATATTCCAAGAAAGATTGTCATGGAAGAAATATTTCTGAACTAAAAAAGATTTTTTGTAGCAAACTTCAATTCCAATTCTATCAATTCCAATTTTTTTTAAATAAGCAATTCCAATTCCAGAAAAGAATTGACCCCATGTTGGATTCCAGCTAGTTGATATTTTCAGTTTATGAGATCATGATATTATTAAAGACGATGAACATTAGAACTGTGGATATCATGATTGTCCATATGTGAAAATTCAAACAAATAGCAGCAAATGGGAGCCATATAAGGCATTCTTATAACTATTCAGTTCTGTCAAATTTCACAGAGCAATTTCCTCCTGATCCATAGGTGTGCTGACGTAATCAACATTTGGGTTTTTAGTATATTCATGTATGAAATTAAACCTGAAGACTTGCATTTTTCTCTGTTGAGCATATGCGTGTAAACTGTTGTCTAATTAATCAAATACATGGCAGCAGAAAGTGATCTGTGTAAGCAGAAATTTATTATGACACATTTCTACCCACAAAAATACTTAATTTAGTTATAACATATAAGATGTAATTCATAGAGTGACTAATAATGTTGATAGAAGTCATTGTTATTAAAATTATCTAAAAAATAAATAGTGCACATCAAAGAATTACTTTAAGTTTAACTGTAGTGTTTAGTTCTTCAACAACAATTTGTGGCTTCATTATCAGATAACCAATGACCTATCCTTCACATTTTCTTTTTTACCAAAAATGCCCCCCCCCCCACAATAAAAAGAGAAAACTTTCTTTGTGACAATTCAAACATTTAAAAATTCCCAATTATTCAATGGATGTTTATGAAAACGCTAGATTCACAATAACCTCGATTAGCACGATTTTGTATAAGAATTTATTTATCGTTAGAATTAGTCTTCACTTCTCTTGCGTCATTTAACACCTGAAAAGCTCTCTTCAGCTTTTTTATGAAGCAACTTTTAAGAATGTCAACAATAAACTCACACACATACAATAGGCCCCCGTTATAACGCAGATCGCTATAATATGAAATCGGATATAAAATGATCAGACCGTAAACCCTGATTCTTGGGATTTATGGCAGGTAATATTTCTGGCATGAAATGTGCCAATGATCGATAAATGTTTCAAAATAATTTGAATGCGTTTTCACAGTTTGTAAATGATGCGTAAAAACATAGCCAACGACCACAACTTACCCACAAGTAGATTTATTGATCACAAACTTAATTATACACCATCTTGGCTCAATCAGCCAAACAAACAGCCCAATCGCAACTTTTATGCACTATTTCTGGTGGATGAATATCACCAATTCAACATGGCTGTTACCTTTTGCATAATTTTGTAGAAACATTTTATTTTCCACACAAATACTGAGGTAATATTTATATTTCAATCAAAAAATTATAAAAAAAATTAATGGAAACATTTATGAAATAAACAGTTTGGATGGGGCAAAACAAGGTAAATATATGGACTCCCTATTATTCCCCACCCCACTGTTCCCTGTCTCACTTTGTGGTCCACCATATAACATGGTCAATGGGTTGTGGATCTCAACGACCACATTATAATGGGGGCCTACTGTATATATATATATATATATATATATATATATACACACACACACACACACACACACACATATAATTCTTCTGTGATAGATTAAAAAGGTATGTGTGCAATACCTGTTTTAACAGAGAAACAATTAAAATAAAATGTCTCCAATTTAATGTCATAAAATTAATTTAATTAACTTAAAAACAAAATGCAATTACCTTTCATAAGCTGATGTTTTCTTCAATATGCCTTTTGGCTGTAAGTCGCCATCATCCATAATATGTGGTAATGGAATGTCACTGGGTAAAGGGATTTGTGAGGTCACTGAAAAAAACCCAGACATCAATCAGAACATGTCCAAATACCATATTTAGACAATAATTAGTACTTGTTCATACATAAAATATAATTTCTGTCATAAAGTGATGGTGATACAGTGATTGTAATAGTGGTCACCTCATTAACAGGACCACCAAATTACAGTCCCTTAGATTTTGTAACTGTTTTATACCATCTGGCCTCTTAGTACCGTGATCATCTCACCACAGTGATCATCTAAATGCAGTCCCAAACACAAAATTCATCATACTAAAGTGACAACTAAGACAATTCTTTCTCCAGCAAGTCATTTCAGTGATGATTATTAAGGTGATGTTACATCTAGCTGAACTTTGAACCCCCGTTTCTACAAAGCTACAGTCAACAGATCCAATGACAGCAGAAGAATTCATCAACAAACGGACAATTCTGCCACAGCAACTTTAGTGCTATTTTTTTAAATATTAATTATTACAATTGTATACATACTGAATTTATATATCTGAGAATAGCTTCTATAAATATTTGTAATTTGAATAAAGAAGTCCCTAAATAACCACATCTAATATTGATCCAGATAAACATCTACATAATAGAGATAGCCACATATATTTATGTAAGGTAAGTACGGATCCAGTTGATGATAACTTTTGGTTGTACCTCACTACAGGGAACACCTTGATACGGTAAATTTCTGTAACTGTAGTGAGTTTCAACTATAGGCTAATGATTGATGTGTTACAGCCACTATTGTGCCCATGGTATGCTAAATGGCCCAGGCGACCTCCAATGGTAATGAAGTGAAGTCAAAGATGAAACACCCTTCAGATATGCCCATGCCGAGATTTGAACAGAGGTGGTAGTGATCTGTGATCCATAACGATACAAATTACACCACAGAGGTGCCCAATTTCAACTATAGTAAATACCTTGTAAATGGTATCTGGTGACAGTTTCAGCTAATATCTGTGTGTCATTGACTGGGCAAATTTCATCCTACAAAATTATATCTTATTTTCCTATTTAATGAATGATTGCTTGTCTGACTAAAACCTTGATTCTGAAGATAAAGCATCCAGATGCAGATCTCAAACACATCTAAAATATATCATGCATCTACACAATTGAAAATATGCACAAACAAACACAATTTAATACGGACAAGATTATGTGAAACTTTATATTTCAACAATGTACCAATACAATGGCTTTTCAAATAGAAAAGACTAAATTAATTTAATTAAAGAACAAAGAACCTAGCTCTGTGTGTCAGTAACAAACTTCTATTTTGTCATATTTGCTCTCTGTTTGTATGCTAATAAATGGGCTTCTACAAAGACATAAAGTATACTAACTCGGCTGTCCAGCGGGCATATCAGGAAGTGGAATCTGATCCAGTTCCACCTGTTCCGCATTCTTTACCTCATCTGAAACATAAATTAAATTTTTGTAAACTGAACACATAAATATGAGAAATAATTCAACATAAATCCAAACTATGTATTCGTGAATTATATATCCAGTATTTCAGTATGTGCAAACTGCAAATTACCAGAAGGCTAATAAAGTATCATAACTTCATATCAGAATATTCATATTTTACTACAGTGCAAATATTTTCTAGTTTATCAATAACTGATATTTTATCTGATGATTTTCAAAATAACCTAAAAGCTAAATTTAACAAACCAGAACAAACACTGGATATCAATCTCTAATCTCAATTAATTTGCATTAATTATTTATGCATTTCCACAAAGTTCACTCAGTTTCCATCTGTTACTATTCTTTTACTATCTGGATTTTGATAAAAAATAATCCCGAAAAGCAGGAAAGGAAGTTACAGAGTGAAGTGAACTATATGCACAGGGAGATGTTGGGGAAATTTGGGGTTTTAACATTTTTTAGATAATCTGACTGCTGAGACTAAAAGAGTGGGGATAAAACATCACCTTTGCAAGAGAATTCTTTTTAAACCACCAGTTTGACCCACTCCCCATTTCCAAAAACGTTATTTTCAGCTCTGGAAAAACTTAAATCCAGTAAAAACCATAAAACTCTCATCCCTGTATCAATGGAGCAGTTCATGAATGAAACAGCCCAGAACTAAAATTCAACTTTTAACCTATTATATCCACAACAATCAGTAATTCCCCAAGTCCAGACTATTTTATTTCATGATAGCTGACAACACTCATATAAACAGGTGTCTTAATTATTATATAATTTTCCCTTTAATATCTTAAATGGGTTGCCCCATTAGGATCAAGATATACAACTACTATGTAAAATGTAAGAAAGAATAATGAATTCCCACGAATTAAGAAACATTGGTATGTCTGCAATCCACCTTACATAGGTCTCAGTTTAAATATATTTTACTTATATTTAGCCCAACTCATCTCATCCAGCTAATTTTTCTTGTTTAATAAAATGTTACTCAAATTATAGATAATACTGGTCAAATATACATCTGGTTGAACAACACTACAAGTTTAAGAAAACTAACAAAACTTTATCTTTCTAATTACAATAAATTACAACAGAGTTGTTCTCAGAAATTATGTTATCATATTGCTATTTTCTGAAGGTTTTTAAACAGTCAGTCACTCACTCACTCACAAGTACATTAATTTAAGAAATGTGTCCAATTTGTAATAAAGTGTTCATTGTTATTTTGTGCAGTATATATAAAAGATATTTGCATTTAATTTTCTTAATTAAACACTTCTGATACAGCTAGCTTTGTGGCATAGAATTAAGTATTTCAAGCTAGTCACTATAACCAAAATTGGTCTTCAACATCTGAGACTGGAAAACTTGTGTGTATACTTGTGTATTACTATTAGTCTATCTCGTATATAAGACAGGGTCAGTATATCAGTCAATATCACAGGAAACTGCCTAACTTGAATATGAGACGAGGCACAACTTAAAACTTTTAAAAGATGTTACTTTCAGAAAAATTGCATTTTCGTTTTGACTTGGCCTGTTGAAATTATTAAGAAAATCGAACTAGTGATAGATATATGTGTAGGTAGAATTGGTTTCACAGTCAAAGACATCAGTGATATTTATACATAAAACTAACTACAATTAAAGACAGCTAATCAAGTTGAAATTGTTAATTATTGCTGGTACTCACTGCTTGTGATTTTAAAACATCGAATGAAAAAATAAAAATCTGTTGCTGATAATTGCAAAATAAATTGAACTATTTAGTATAAACATGAGTAGATCTAACTGAAACATAAAAACAAATTTTACCTATCATCACTCACCAGACCCAACACTTTGTTTTTGGCTGACTTGTGTATAAGATGAGAAGAGGAAACTGCATTATTCCAAGGATTAAAACCTCACCTTATACACAAGTATATACGGTACACCAAATCATAACTTCTTTACTCACTGTAATATTGGATCCGTTTCTGATGGCGTTTCAGGTATTCTGACTGCTGTCTTTTTAATTCCAGGGCATATTCTGGATCTTCCTTTTCCTGGAAAAATTATTTACTTTCAAATCAAAATGAGTCTGTAAAAACTACTTACTGTATTTAATTGGTAAAATGTAAATCTCACCTGAAGTCCCCACAACCACTCAAAATCTACAGCAAGTTAGTGAAATATGTCTGTAGATCATAATACTGCAATATTTACAACACTCAATGCACTTAAATTTACTCCTATACATTTTCTGGCAAGACAACCTTCCAAGGTTAGCAGGTTTAAATTTTTAACAGTGGCCATATTCAATAACAAATCTATTAACATCAGTGAAAGAATAATATATTTCTGGACCAATGAAGTCTTTCCTAAGCAAAATCCAAATCTATGATATTGATTGTCCTTTTTGTGTTAGTTTAACCTTCTGATCAGGTTAGTCTCCATAACTGTTATCAAAAATAAAACCCAGAAAATACTTACATACATCCTAAGTACTCTTTCAAATGTCTCCTTAAGCTTTCGTCTTTTGTCCTTCAGTACTCTTTCACTAAGTTTTGGAGGTTGTGTAGGATCATATTCTAAAAACATAAATTACAGAAATTTGGTTTTTGTTTATTACCACAAAGTATCAGTATTTTATATCACATAATATGTTCAATAATGAATCTTTCATATTTCCAGATGGCAAACAGGGTTGGAATAATTCCCCAAAGTGAAAAAAGCAAAACTCCATGTAAGATCAATAAGAAAGTTTCTTCAAATAACATTAATTCAACTTACCATTTTAATGCATTTCAAATGTAGTATTATAAAACAAAGCAATACAACTATCATAAGTTGAACTTAACCACTTCACAAACAATATAACCAGTCACCAAAACTTCCCAATATCAACCACAGTGCAATTTAAATATCAACTTTTATGTAAACATTAACAAGGAACCTATTAAAATTTGAAAAGTAAGTATTTTAAAGTTGATATCGGACATTTCAGATATCAAATGATGATGAATAAATATGGATTAAAATCTTTTTTAATCCATCAACATCACATTTGTAAATTAACCTATCACCAAGTTATGATGAGAAATACATAAATTGAAAAGTTGGTTGCCATTTAATCCTAAACCATTAGACTTATAAGGATAAATGCATTTATCAAATTTTTTTCAGTTATTTATTATTATTAAAACTGTAAAATATACAGTCCCGCTGTCAGCTATTATACAGATCTGATATCTAAACCAAGAAAATCATACTTTAAACCACAATGTTAAGTAAAAGAATCTTTCAGGCTATAAATTGATCATCAACATTCGTAAAAAATTCTAATTTTTTTTGAAAACATTTACAACAGAAACAAAATGATTCAGCATGTAGCATAATTCTTCTATATGAGGTAAAACTCTAAATCACATTGTTTCTGATCTAATAGATAACAACTGTTATCCAGTTGAATAAAAGTATCAAGATAAACCACATAACCATAATAAGATCATGCCAGACATGAAACATTACACCCTTGATTAATGTTGTTTCACATCTGTTGATGAGCTGATTTATTTAACATTATTAGCATCTTATTTTAACTGAGTAAGTATATGAAATGCTTAAATCTAAAATACATATTCTCATAATAAAAAGGGCTGTCTGGACTGACTATAAAATGTAACTACCTATTTTAATACGGAAGGCGATTAGAATAAAAAGTAACAGTTGGCAAACCATTTAACATACACTCCAGTAACATAGTACTGATCTCACTTAATGTTAAAGATGCTGAAATTTATGCATTTCTGATGAATTACATGAATAAATATGACACACCACTTGTTCACAAATAATTAGTTCTATTATTAAAATAAATAGGCACATTAATCAGAAATATTATGTAATATTATTTAGACTATTATTGATAAAATCATAAATATTTATAATTGTACAGAATTTTGTGCGGGTTAAAGAATTTTCCAAATAACATTATATCTGACACTGAAGCATGTTTCAGAAAGAAATTATTTAATCAAATAAATGGAAACTGTTTTACAAATTATATAAATTTAAAGCAAAATCAACTCTTTACAGTAAATTGTGACACCCTCACATCATTAATGAATCATCTAGTATAATGTTCAGTCAGTTACCTCAACTAAATGTGTAATAACAATGAGTAATAACGTGATCTAAACCATAAAAATTACCCATTTCATCAATGGCATCCATTTCTTCTATGAGTTTCAGTGGATCCTTTCCCTTCAGGACAGCCATACGAACCATGATCCTCTGCTTCTTGTTCTGTTGATAAAAGATACAGATTGGATTTGAAAATACTTTGATGAAATAAAGTGCACAGAGGTACTTGTTGTACTGGGGAAAAGCACATACGAACGAATAAATACGGAACAGTTTAAACATTTAAATTACACAAAAAAAGGATCTCAGACTATGCCATTATGAAAACATGACTACCTTTTTCAGCTCACGTTTCCTGGCTTCCTTCCCTAAAATATTAAATGAAACAAACATGCCATTAATATACACAGTAAAAATAATTATATTTTCAAACTGACACTTGGCCTACTCTGAAAATAACACATACATATTTGGTAACAGAAAATACTAGATACGTATGAAAATATAGTGACAATTGCAATAAACTTCAACATATACCTGAATTGTTTAGACTGGTATATATCACTATCTGCTGTGTGATTGTTAACTGGGCTACTTCTACATATTGCAGCATCCTTAACTGATTAATTACACCAAAATTTATATCCAGTAGTTTCAACAATAAGAGAAAATAGACGAAGTTTGTGAAATAAATAAAATATTTCCCTAAAATTAATCTAATTGGTAGAATTGGTTTTGTTTATCTTGTTATAAACACAACTTTGTGTATATCATTGGGGGGGGGGAGAGATAAAACATACATTAGCATTGTAAACAGTTCTCATCCAATGTTATGTTTACATCCAAACAAAATAAACAGCTTACAAATAAGAGGATCGCTCATTTTAGTCACATTGGTGTTAGAGGATTGGGTAAGATATGGTCAGAATGCACCTTTGCCTGAATTCACCAGTCACAATATAATAATGGTTTAGTTACGATACACCACTTTCAAGAATATGCCAGTCAGAATGCTCAACTTTCATGTTAATGGTATGACTGAAGCAAAATAAGTTTTATAGCCATGTTAACAACAGTACATTGTGGTATTAGCAGCACCAAAGATGTAAACCACTGCTGCTGCCCACTGTGGAATAGTTTTTGTACCCCCTCATGTTTACAAAATTAATTAAAATGTCCTGGAATAAGCCACATATTTAATGCTCTGGATGATAGCATATTGTATGTGTCCTCTGCTTATTTGATTTGATCCAACTGTGGCCCCTCTTCATGATTTCTCGGCTATCAGTATGATTCATAAATTGGTATGAACCAATGAAGAACAAGACAAAAAAGACAGAAAATTATGACCCCAGCATAGAAGAATAAGGCAGGCTGGTTTTTCCATTTTACATGGCGGGTTCACATCAACAGCTTCTCTCACTAAAAGACATGTGTACATTTTAAAGCAAAGAACATTTTTCCTGAGCCCCAAAAGGACAGTACCAAGTTGAATAAAGATGATTCGATAAAGCACAAGTTATCTGCTGACCACCATAGACTAGCATTGCCACCAAAACATCAGTTGGACTGCGTGGCTGCCAACATCCCAGCTAAATACCACAAAAAGTCAATAATCATCTATCAGATGAAGAGTCAGTCAAACCATTCTCTCCCAACCGAACAGTAAAAATAAAACAAAATGTGGTCACGCTTCAAATCTTGATTGTAGTTACAACATATATTTTAGAATACAATTTTCCCCTTTATTACAAAACTTAATGTAACTAACTATTTTGAGCAGCAACCAAACATCATCATGTTGTAATAGACTTGTGAAAATTCTAGCAGGGGAAAACATGACAGTCCTACTGGACAGCTTCATTGGCACAGATGACATCCATGGTGCCAAGCTGGCATGGATAATAATGCATGGACATCTACTACAAGAAGCTCCTTGGAGACACTTATGCCCTATTGGATTTACTCTTAGCTCGAGTCATTCCTAGTCCTGGGAAGGATTGCCTCAATAGTGGTGACTGTCCCCATCACATCAGTGACCTGTGACATCAGCTAATATAACACCAACATCAACACATACTGCAGATCATCACCATCAAGACCTTGATGGTAGTATTGGTACTCAAAATCGAATTTCTAGATGCACTGTCACTGTGACTAGGTTTTAAGTAATTACACTGCGAGGCATTTTAACCATGATACATTTAAGCAATGTGTTATAATGTGACATTAAGTCAATAGACGGGGGTCTAACTCTAAAACTAGAAGTGTCAAAAGAATTATACAGGTTATTCTAGATTCAGTCTCTAGTCTACTCACTACTGTACTAGAATAAGAATGCAATAAATCTCAATTTCATTTATATACATGACTAGTGTTCATAAGTTAGATATAAATATACTTAACAAAATTTAAACAAAGTATACAAAACAAATTCAATAAAAATATTATTATTATATAAACATGTTCAACTGGGTTGGGCGGTCACGGTGTGATTCTTATACAAAAATTACATATTATAGGCTATACGTACGGGCTTGATCTGTGGGATTCATGTACTTCCCACTCTTGGTGGTGTTAATCGATCGTCGCCCCATACTTTATTATTTTTGGGTCGACTAACAAAAGACCTGTATAATGAAATATAAAACAGAACAATTCACATTTCGAAGCTAATCTAACATGGAAGAAAGCGCTGGGGAATCCCCGGAAATGACGTCCTTATGTCGATCTAAATACCATAATTATACAAAAGTTACATTCTACGTAAAAACCATTAATATTTATTTTCGTTTCTCTTACCAGCAGCCTATTTATTAATATGTGCATATATCTAAACAACTCTACTCAAATTAACTAATGTGTAATTATTACATACTCCATCCATTTTGTTCCATTAAAATACAGTAGTAAAGTATCACGAGTCACAACTACTTTTATGTCCATTTGGTTCATTTTAAGACAAATGGTGTATTAAATTAAAATGATTTATTACCTTTTTATACATTATTAATATTTCAAACAAATAAGATATTAACCTTTTATGACAAAATCGAGATATAGAAAACTTAGAGATATCTCGAACATTTAGGAAATAAATAAGAGTATAGTGTTTACTTTCTTTTGTTTTTATATTAATTTATGCAAATTATTTTTAATCAGTATATTAACATACATTTATAACTACTAAATTACATATAATATTGAAAGAGAGAAAGTCAGAAGTATAATACTTATTTTAATTGCATGCATGGGTGATTATACCATTTACCTATATATTATACATATACTGGAAGAACAATATAATCTTTGACATATGCTGGCTTCCTTATATAATTTCTGGTCAGATGGAATCATTCACACATATATGTTAGGAATGATAAAAATTGTGTTTTCCACAGAGATGCATTTACCTCTGAGCATTTACCGCTTATACTTACCACATGTCTATATTTCTTTGATACTGTACCCAGTCTTCCTATGTGAACTATACGTTCTCAAATATGTATTATATACTACACGCCGATCATCATTCAAGTTAATAATATTCATAACATATTTAATCTAAAGTACAATAGTGTTGGTTTTGTTGTAATAAAAAACAAGAATTAGTAGCTGTTCGTTTTCTTGCAATACAATCATAATGTCATAAATCCAGCTTCTGTTCCAGTTAATTGTGCAACATTAAACTATTTTCTTGAAGTACACACTTCCCTCAAAACTGACAGTTAAAAGAAAAACTCCCATAACAAGCAGCTAATCATCTTTATTTAATTTACTTATATACCAATATGGTTTGTGTGTGTGTGTGCGCGCGCGCGCGTGTGATATCCCAAACCGTCGCTGTATAGCACGGTCTCTTATTGGGGGGGTTGTTAATTTCATGCAGGATTTAGTACAGAACATATAGTTGTCTCTTGGGGTCTTGGAGATGATGGTTGATCGTCGTATGATATAGTTTGCTTTGTCTATTGCGGTAAGGAATGTTGGACCGGGAGTGGTTTTTGTCTAATATTTTGACGAATATTCGGTAGTCTGGGGCATTCTATTAGGTACTGGATTTAGGTCAAAACGGCTTTGACAGACATTACATATGGCATATTTATCACACGTCTTGAAACTCTTGGAATGGGAGTGACATCTGAGTAGTCGTAGTTGGCTGTCTATAAATATATCTGAGCATATTCTATGTTCTGGTATTGTAGTACTGAGATATCAAGTAGCAGTTGCTGTCGTGTAGTAGTCACTGTAAAGTTTGTCTGTCATAATCTTGATCCTCTTAGAGATTTGTCGTCCTAGAGCTCCAATAGTTTGCTCACATGTCTGTACAGTCTCAATGTTTGTGGCTAAATTGCCAAGTCGGTCAGCTTCTTCGTTGCCGAAGATTCCGATGTGGCTTGGTATTCAGTGGAAGATAATTTGGATGGCTAGTTGTTTGAGATGTTGGGCTTCATCCCAGACTTGATGGGCTGTTTCTGGTAGGTCGAAGGGGTGTGATTTTGGAGGATGAGGAGTGCAGCCATGGAGCCAGTGTATATGACTATTCTCTGATGCAGAGTACGGTGTGTTCCGCACCATCGGGGCGTCTCCAGGAGGGCAGGAAGTTAGGCTAAAGTTATAGGAGTGAACTCAAGTAGGCTACCTGATATGGACGATTCTTCGGGAGAGTAAGCCGACCACCCGGTATTACCGGTATCGTGTTGGCTACCGTCTGTGTACCAAACTCTGGTATGTGGGTAAGAAAGGTTTCTGATTCTGGAAATCACAGCGGTTAATGTCGCAACCGGGTCGTCTTTTTTATAGTGGTCACGGGAGATGTTGACCTCGAATGGGGGGGGGGGGATTAACAACGGAAGTTTAGATTGGACTAGGGGTGGGTGGATCAGTGGAATTTGAAAGAATTGCCTCTGCCTTGAAGTCCCAAGTGATAGGTGGAAACACTCTAGGATCCTTATGGAGACAATCCTGGATTATTCGGATGATGGATGTGGGGTGTGGTCTTGTGGCAGCTCTGATTATGTAGTTGATACTAGAACTTTTAATCCTGGTCTTTATGGGAGGTTAATCTGCTTCGGTGTAGATGAGGACTATTGGGGTTGGTCATGGGAGGCCTAGGGAGATTCTGAGGGCAGCTCTTTGTATGACGTCGAATTGGTTTATGGCTGAAGGAGACGCCACCAGAAGAACTGGTGCGGAGTATGTGATAACAGTTTTAATCAGTGCTGTATGAAGTGTAAGGAGCATGGAAATGGAAACTCCCTTACTGCTGTTGGCGATTATTTTAAGGATATTCAGTCGGCTGGTTAGTTATTCTTTAATGTATTTGACGTGGAGGGTAAAATGCAGTTTTTCGTCTATGACTACTACCAGATACTTATATGATCTTACTAAATCTATTGGTTGTTCTCCGATAGTGAACCGTATGTCGATCGAAGGCCAAGATATAGCTGTATCATAATTCATATGTATATGGAATTTAATATCCCGAAATAAATTAATTGAATTTAATTTAATAGCCTTGTTTGTGTTCACTATCGCATGCGTTAATTTTATTAGCTGCTTGTCATCTGACTGCTGGCCAACCAGGATCGTTTGCAGCTGGAGTTTAAACGACGGTGTCAGATAGAAGTCATGCTCGATTGCTGGCGTTTGACTAGCTTGGGCTAAACCGTGTGAAAACAACATGAGTTAATCTAAAATGCCTGTTTATATGACTTATAATACCGGCGACATCTGAAGCAGTGTTTATTACTGGAGGGTAACCAATACAGCTTTTTCGAATGCCAGATTGTAAGATGGGATGTATAAAAGTCACATGTTCTGACGTCAGGTGGCACAAGGATCATATGGTCATCTTGATCCAGTTTAAGTCAGATCATAGAAGGTTGGGCTTAGCCATCCTCGTGACCTCGCCTGGCCTCGTGCTCAATTTACTAATTACTAATAACTGACGCAGTCGTCAGTTCACTTACATAAATGCGTTACAGATCGGTAGACACTTTCCTGATATAGTTTTCTTTAGCCATTTCAGTAATATGCGAGGTTGTTTGAACAAACTATACTGTAGTATTCGTATGACTGACCCTTGTTTACATTGTTATAACCGGGTATTCTAAACATCGTGTATTAAGATTTCAGGAGCACCCAGTCGGTGTCTGGCTTCGAAATGGCGGCGTCCACAATTAATAGATGATTAAGCAGCACTTTGAACTGGATTATTTAATACGATAGTTAATTTGTGTGAACATATAAGTTTGTATTAGTCCTGATATTTTGAAATCAAGTCAAATTGTTCCTTAATTTAAGGGCTTGATACTTTAGGGCCTTACACAGGGTTATAATATGATTTTTATAGCACTGTGTGTTTATTTCCAAAATATTTTGGTAAGTGGGGAAGATTAAATAAAAAGTTTTAAAACTATATTTTCGAAGTAGGGTACGTAGATTTAGTTATAAATGAGCCATTCGCATATCATGTGTGACATTATTATACTAGGGTTATTTGTATTACTACATATACAGATACACATAGAATCACATATCGTAGCAAATTTGAATTGTTAATACATATACATTTTCTAATGAGGGAGTGTGAAATGAGTTTAGCATCGACATTTGTCACACCAGGGAGATATGGCTGAGCGGCAAATTCCTCGGGAAACATCCCACAAAACACAGGAATGGGTCAGATTTAAATAAACGATCTGAAAGTCTGCTGCAGCACCAGGGATGTGACAATTAATCGCGGTTCACGGTATTCGCGGTTTTAGTCCTTCGGTTCGATTCACGGTTTTTCAATTTGCAAACCGCGGTTTATTTCAATTTTTTAAATGTCACTTTATTCTACTGTAATGTGCACTCAGAGAATGATGGGAGAACATCACTAAGAATGTTTTCTTTGACATCAGTGCGAATTTCCGATGGCCCATGTGTTACAGCCAATTACAGTACTCGATTCCGCAGCACGTGATATTTGTATGAGCTATCCCAGATTAAACCCAGTCAGCATAGTGTGCAAAGAAACGTTTCCCGGCAATTTGTCTAGGTCTTCCAAAATCCTATAAATCAGTTGTTTAAAACATTTCGGTCACCAATGACAGGAACACCTGGAAGTGGAAGAGAAATTAAAAAATAACTAATTTTCTGCAGGATTTCTAGGATCGTAATATAATGTCGGTCAAATATTCACAATCGACTGTCATCACAAACCAAATCGGGAAATTCGTAATGACATATCTGAGACCATACACAGTGGTGGAGAAGCGAGGATTTAAAGAGCTCCTACATGTTCTAGAGCCAATGTACGAGACATGGAAGATAGCAGTCTATGTGTCTAGACTTAATTTATTTTTGAATTCGCATTTTAACAGTTTCAAGTCAGTCAGCAAGAGCCTACTGTATCCTGCAGTAGTGGGGTTTCTCCTCCTCTAGGAGAGCCAGCAATATCTATATGACTTTCCTAGCATTCAGACACTAATTAGGCAGAAAGATAGCCCGGAATCCTTTTCACATGGAAATAGAACTGGAACTTCATCTACATGGATGGAATCTGATTAAAATGATTCAGATGTTTATGAACCAAAGTAAAAGAAAACTGAATTAGAGGATTTATTTAGGTCAGATGTTCAATATGACATTATAAACCTAGTGTAAAGACCAGAACTGTTTATTCTCAAGATACATAGACTGATATGTACACTTATGTCAGTCGGCATCTACAACATATAATTGTTTATAAGTAGCATACATTACACTGTCCACACCTAATGTAAAAGTTAACTAAACATTAAATTTACATTATACCAAAAACTGATATTTATAACTAGACTAATAATAATTTTTCTTTTGTTGAGCCTATGTTAACTATTGTAATCTAACAGAAGCATAACCTGGGCACAAACACATGTACAACAAAATGTCTGAGAAATTACAGATCAAATAACTTCTTATGTCTTTTAACGGATAGCGTCTCGGAGTAGTTAGTGTATCGGGTGGTTTATCTGTGGGTGTTGGTGGTGTGTTATTGTCCTGGGTAACACTGATATTCGGAAAATCTGAACTCTGATCTGATTGTACTGGTTTTACAACTGGATTTACATTAGGCGGTACACCGCCAGGTAGTGTTACTGGTATTTGGTTGAGTGGTACAGCGGTGGGTATCATCTCTCTAGGTATATATTATGGCTGGTGATCTGAAATGGTCTCGCCTGATATCAGTAGATGATCAACATGAATATGGCGTACATCCTCGACTACACGAACAAGATACGTAAGTGGACATAATCGTTTTATAATTGTTCCTGGCATTCACTTTTCTTCTCCATTTCGATGGCTTCGGACTCAAACTCTATCACTGCACTCAAATTGTCTAAACTTAGTGGATACATCTGGTGACTGTTTATCTACTATCTTACTGCGCAAGTCAGGTTTTATCAGAATGAATCTGGTACGTGGCTGTCGTATCAAAAAAAAACTCAGCTGGAGACCTCCCTGTGCTGGTATGTGGAGTTATTCTATACATAACAGGAAATTAGCTAACTGCTGGCTTCGAGACTGGATGGAGACTTCCTCAGTCTTTGTTTCAACGTCTGAACACAACGTTCAATACAACCATTACTGGCTGGATGGTATGGTGGTGTCAATGTTTGCTTGATACCGTTTAGCTTCAAGAACTCTGCAAACTCTTGGCTTGTAAACTGTGGTCCGTTATCAGACACTACCTCATGGGGGATGCCAAAAGACGCAAACAAGTTACGAAGAATCTTGATGACTCTCTGAGAGGTAATAATAATAATAATGTATATTTAATAAAGCGCCCTTACTAGCAGGAGCCATTCAAAGGCGCTGTACAAATAATATGTAATATAATAATACCCCAAATAATATATCTGTAAAAACCCTGTAATTATTTAAAATATAATAATTATTTATCTGTGAAAGCGACCTTAAATAGGTGTGTTTTTAGAAGAGACTTAAAATTTCCAAGAGACGACGCATTTCTAATATTTGCCGGCAACATATTCTACAAAGTGTGGGCTGCAACATTAAACGCACAATCACCATATGACTTGAGCCGAGACACTGCCACCTGCAATAATATCTGACTGAATGACCTAAGATTTCGGGATGACTTTCTAATGGAAACCAGTTCACACAGGTATTCTGGCGCCATATCATTAATAGATTTATAAGTTATTATCAGAATCTTGAAATGGAAACGCTGTCTAACAGGTAGCCAATGTAGTTTTTGAAGAATTGGGGTGATATGATCATATTTTCTAGTATTTGTTACAATGCAAGCTGCACTATTCTGAATTCGCTGAATGCGATTAATGTTATAATTAGATATGCCATATAACAGGGAGTTACAATAGTCTATACGAGATGTAACAAAGGCATGAACTACAGTTACAAGTGATTCTTGTGTCAATAATGCTTTTAAACAGTGGATGTTCTTAAGATGGTAGTAGGCAGCTCGGCATACTGATGTGACATGTTCATACATGTTAATACATTGGTCAAAAATAACCCCTAGATTTTTTACTGACCCATTAGGGGTAATCGAAGATGCACCCATCTGTAATGCTGGTGTCTTTAACACAATATTATCATTTAGTTTTAGAAGATTTTGAGTCACCCATAGCCGAATATCGGCAATACAATTTAACTCATTGTCAGGATCAAATGATATATACAGCTGTGTGTCATCAGCATACAAGTGATTTTTAACCCCATATCGCTGCGCAATGATCCCAAGAGGACGGGTATACATTGTGAAAACCAGAGGACCAAGAACTGAACTCTGTGGTACACCAGATAACAAAAACTGAATGTCAGATAAAATACCATGAACAGACACGCTCTAGGTGCGTTGTTCCAGATAGGATCTAAACCATTCAAGTACTTTACCTGACAGACAAAACATGTCTTTTAACTTAGAGAAAAGTACATTATGGTCAACTGTATCAAATGCAGCAGACAGGTCCAGAAGAACAAGTGTTATTGGCTTACCTGGATCAATTGACATCATAATCTCATTATTCACTCGAACCAAGGCTGTTTCAGTGCTGTGATCACTTTTATAGGCAGACTGTAGTGATTCATTAAGGTTATTATTGATTAAATATTTGTTTACATGGAAAGCAACTGCCTTTTCTATAACTTTAGATAAAAATGTAAGATTTGAAACAGGTCTGTAATTGTTTAGAATATTACAGTCCATAGTGTGGTTTTTATTAATGGTTTTACAAGGGCAGCTTTCATGGTTCTTGGGAAAACACCCAGATATAATGATTTATTAGCTATAATTGGGTTTATCAGAACATCCAGACAATCTTTCACAAGCCATGCAGGCATTGGGTCAACTGCATAGAAAGCATTAGATGACTTTTTCAGCAACTGTCTAGTACAGAAGATAGTTTATTCAGCAAAGTCAATATGTAGTATTTCCCAGTCATGACTTAGATACTTCCATGGTATTAAAGGTCTAGTTGGCGATGTCTTGCGATACGATAGGCAAATTTTGCAACTACCAACTAAAATTATTTAGATCATTCAACGTATAAACAGTATACATATAAACGTATTGTAGTGGCCTTCATTATTTATACAAAGGGAGGAGAGTATGTCTGTAATTTATGTCAATAATAATATTGATTCATTTAAGTTGCTGGTTCGCAAAAACGTTATAATTTTAAAACATGTTTAGGTGCTACTAGCAATTTTCTAGTACAACGTATTGTTTCTAGTTTGTTTTATTATCATTCTAGCTCTTGTGCTAGATAGACGAAAATATTTAATTTCTAATTTGTTATGTGTATTATATATTTCACTGTATCATAATTCATATGTATATGGAATTTTATATTCTGAAATAAATTGATTGAATTGAATAATCTCCACAGATTCTGATTGATCCATTTATCCCCACAATCGGGGGCTGCCCACTTGTTTCTTTCCACCTTTACAATGACACCATTACTCTCAAGTCGACATAATTCTTGCTCCACTTTGTCTTTGAGTACATAAGGCACTGATTTAGATTGTGAAAGATTGGGTTTGACTGTGGTTTCAGCATGATGTCGGCTGTGAAGTGATTAATGGTACCAATACCATCCTTAAACACTGATGGGTGTGCTGCTATAATTTAATTTATCTTCTGTGCCACGACTTTTCCAATCCAGGTGAATAAACTTCATCAAATCACGACCTAACAATGGGGCTCTGTTATCACCTCTGGCAATCAATAAAGGCAACTTGAATGACTGGTTGTGGTACCGAAGATGAGGAAATGCCTCGCATAACATCGATATACGATCTCCTAGGTAACCAGTAAGAACCGATTCTGGTGTTTGCAGAGCAAGATGTGATAGATGATTATGATACAGCGATTCGGAAATGATAGATCGTGCAGCACCTGTGTCCACTATGAGGGTTATTTTATCCCTTAATTTTCAACTGGAATCTTAATTTCTTTCGACTTACCTTTGGCTTCTGTACTGTATACCAGTGGTTCTTAACCTTATTGGAGGTACTGAACTCTGCAAGTTTCATCAATGCATTCACCAAACCCTTCGTAATTGGATAAATTTAATATGATATCTTTAAAACATAGGTGTATATTTTATTACTGCACAAAATGAACCATGCATCAGTTGCACACAAAATCACTGGGTTCAAAGAACAAAACTAGCAAAAGATGAATTTCACCCAAAAACGTAACTCAATGAATACTTACTGCAAATCAATGTGACCTTTGCTGTAGTTTTTTCAGATACAAGTTAAGAAATGCGCAGCTTCGCTTTGGCAAGTGCCACTCTCATATCATTTTCGCAACAAAGTCAGTTTCTTTTATTAGTTTTATTATCTACCAACATCGAAAAGGATTGCTCACAGAGATACGTTGTAACAAACGGTGTGAGTATCTCAAGGGCTTTCTTAGCAGTAAGAGGATATGGTACGATTTGGTGACACCAAAACGTTGAGAGCGTTGATGTTCTGAAGAGTTGCTGTTGAAGCTGGTTCTGCTGAAGTTCAATGATTTTGCCGAGGTATTCATTGTTGACATCTGCTGTCGCAACACTAAATGTGAACGGGTGTCTCACCCATGTTGGATATGACTCTGGTGGGGAAGTATCCGTCGAGAGACTTTGCGAGCTCATCTGTGTGCATGGGAATTGCTTGCTTCAGCTATCCAGGAATAGAAATGTATCCAATTCCAGACACGTGTTCGATCTAATCTTGCTCTGTTCGTCGTTTCCATCAGATAGGTTTTTAAGGTTTTCTTCTGCTTCGATGATGTCGACGCCACCGTCCTGCATCCGTCGATTGAGATGATTGAGAGCATCGAAAATGTGTACGCCAACATGAGAATTAACTCGAGAGAGAATTTTCGAAGCAATCTGCGTGACAATGTTGGTATTCTCGAGAAAAAAAACAGAATTAGTTAAGAATGGTACAGAAGTTCACACGTTCAACTACAATTTTTAATACTTCTGCCAGTTTTGGGGGCAAGGTTTTTGTTGCCATCGCATACCTGTGCAGAACACAGTGCGTAACAATGATGTGTGCTGCATCGGATTTCACTAGCGCTCCATAACCAGAGTGTCGTTCCAGTGTGGCTGGAGCTCCGTTCGAACAAACTGCAGAAACCATATTCCAAGAAAGACCGTTGTCTCTGAAGAAGTCACCAACGAGTTTCTTCACATCGACTGCTTTGGTTGTTGTTGTAAGAAGCTTACAAAATAAATAAAAAATCTTCCTTTATCACGTCGTCTTTCATATAGCATACGAATACAACGAGCTGGCTTATATTGGAAACGTCGGTGGTCTCGTCGAGTTGGAGGCTGAATTTAGCTGGGGATGAAATCAGATCTGCTACTACTTGAGCCAAGATCTCATTGCTCATGTCGTTTATTATGCTGCTGGTGGTATCGTTTGAAAGAGGAATTTGGAAAAACTTAACTTGAGCAGCTTTTCCCAACATGATAATCGCCATCTTCAATGCTTCACCAATGGGGTGTGGTTTGCCCATGCTTTGCGATCAGATACGCAACTTCGTACGATGCTATGAGAATCGGTTTGTCGATGGGTATAAAACCCAGAACAGGCAGAGTAACCCTATCATCGAATCTGACTCTTCACCTTGAATTGGGCGTTGTATCCTTGTATTTCCCATATCCATGCAGCTTTAGGAAGTGTTCCTTTAGTTTTCCCGGTGCTAGACTAGAATTGCTCAACTTGGCATTGCAAATTATGCATTGGAGTCGGTGAATCCCATCACGTTCCTTTATACGCGTGAATCCATACTGTACGTATTCGTCCAATCACTTTCTTTTTGCTCGACATAGTTAGTATGAAGGGATTGAAAGATTAAAAGAAAATCACAAATGACGTACAATCACAACAGCCACAAGTCGACTACTGAGGACACCAAATTTCCTGTAATAGATAGCGGCAACAAGTTATCATGTTTCGCCCAAATCCAGACGCGGCCCGACAAAAGTTAACAACTGAAGTTACAAAGACCGCGTTACTCGGTAAATAGTGGGTTCCTATGACTGCACCGATAGTTTATCAAATTGAATTTCCAACTTTTGGGTTGGAAATTCAATTGACAAATCCCAACTAATCGTCGCCAAATGTTACGTTTAAGTGCACATACACAAGCACAATGGTCATCTTATAACGGTGCAACACAACTGTTTATTGTCAAGATACATAGACTAATGTGTACACTCATTGCAGTTGACCACTATACAGCATGTAACATACATTACAATGATCAGAAGGTTGAGGTGCCTGCCTTTAATGGTATATTGTCCGAATATTCAATGATTGGGGAATAAAGCCATACATGTGATTGATTATGTTGTATCACAAACTATTGATGTATTAGCACTTACTGAAACACGGCTCGTAACTGACACTGATCAGCTCACCATAAATGAGTTGGTTCCTGGAGGTTGTGAGTTTAATCTTATTCCTCGTAATAGTGGCAGACGCGGTCGTGGTATTGGCATACGCTACAGATCGGGACTGACTGTTACGGTAAGTCAGAGACAACGGAGATATATATATAGGGACTGTACCATAAATATAGCTAAAGTTATAAATATTTAGATAACAATCATTATCCCATATGATGTCATAATAACTGGATATTTAAACTTCCATGTGGATATTAAGTCTGATCCTGAAGCTCGTAGGCTTTGCAGTATATTGGATTCACACGGATTGACTCATCGTGTCGATAGTACAACTCACAAAGGAGGCCACACACTAGATTTGGTCAGCTCTAGAAAATCGAACTCCATCAAAGTATGAGTGTATATGCCAAACGACCTCCAAAGGTAATGATGCGAAGTGAAAGAGGAGACATCCGTCTGACATAGCCTAGCCGGGATTTGAACCTAGATGCTATAGATATGTGGCCAACCACACTACAAGTTAGACCACGGAGGCGCCCCCCATCATAGTATAAGATCCTTCTGTGTGTGACCTTTAATTGTCTCAGTAGCATCAATGGTAAATCATTCGGCGATCATCAGGCTATATACAGTTCATATTTAATATAGACAAGCCTGATTGCTTACGAAGAAATATCACATACAGAAAATTTCGTGGTACATGTATAAATATCAAAGATGTTACTGAGGACCTGCAGTCGTCTACACACTTAAACGTGAGAGATCAGTTGATGAGTTGGTAGAAGCCTATAACAAAGATATTCAAAGTATCATTAATCACCATTCTTTCTCCCTCTTGTTAACAAATCATCACGTTGAAATCGTAATCTCGCTAGCGCTGATAAACTTAGATCTGATAAGAAAATTCGGAGGAAAGCATTTATAGAGAACCTGACATCTAACTTCCTTAATGGTGCACTTCGAAATATACAAGGATCTCTATAGAAAAATGAATACGCTACTATTCGAGGAGAAGAAATGTTTCTATTCCAGAAAGATAGAGGAATATGAAAACTGTCATGAGAAACTCTTCAAATTAACTAGGAACTTGATGGGTAAATGATAAATCTTCCAGATTTTACCTCTACTGAACTACTGGCGGATACGTTCAGTAATTTCTTCATCAGGAAAACAACGATCACCAGGAATAAGATCGTTTCTGGTTCCCTAAATAATACCCGCAATATCTTTAGTCCAAGTTCTTATAATTTCTCAACACCGGTTTTGTTTCAGCTGCACTCGCTTCCTGTATCTTTCAGATCACCGTACAAGAAAGATCCTGTTTCACACATTCAAAGTACCGAGTGGAACAGCACCACTGTATCTAAGGGATCTGATCTAAAAGTACACACCAGTGACCGGCAGTGAGAATGCTCTCATCCAAGTCCTGTTCACTTTTGATGGTCCAAAAAGCCTTACAGCAATGTACGGAGAGAGATCTTTCCAATCAACAGCTCCCGGGCAGTGGAATAAATTGCCAAACCGTATTAAACTTACAGCGAGTAAAAATATATTTTGTATGGTTTTTAAAACCCTCTTATTTAAATTAGCCTATTTATAATATATAAAGCACTGTATTTATGTATAAAACGTGTTTGTTCTTTAAACTGTTTTAAAATATTATTATATGACAAAACATTGTACACATTTTACAAATAAAATTCTACTGTTCACACACCCACACACATTCCGGCTGATAAGTAATTTGGCTTACATAAAATACAACGATCAAGTTTCTCATTTTTCCGTAATTTTTCTAAAACACATGGTTGTGGTGTAATTTCTTAGTAAACAACCAATATTCACGTATCATTTTAGCTCAATATAAGAGATTTATTTGAATCATTTATCCTCTGTGTCAGATTAATATCTGAACAATCACACCCTTACTCTTGCTTGCGAAAAGACATCTTTAAAACAATATTTGGATTACTACTCATTGGTGAACTGCCTTTTTACCAGTTTAAAATACTAGCCTAGCATTATTTACTGTAGTTTTCACCCTACACCCACATTTACTATGGTTCTTGCTAGGCAATGAGCATGCATTGGATAAGCTTTAAAGAAATACCCTATACATATCCCAATGAAACAGAATTATGTATTATGCTGACTGTACAAACTAAAAAAAACGTCTATGCTATGTAGCAGTTTATATTATAAATCATTCAGCAACTTAAATAGCTTTTCCCTCAAGATAGCAAATAATGGGCTGTTTACGATTTTGAAAATAAGGAGAAGCACATAATACAGGAATATGCTGTATGTTAAACTGTGAATAAAATCATTCAGGGTAGAGTAAAACATTATATAGAAATTGCATCTTTATAGAACTAACTTGATAATCCTGAGATTCACAAAACTCAGCCATAATTCACTGCATAAACAAATATATTATATAAACAATACTTTAAATAAATTTAGATGCAGCAGAAATGCACTATTAATCAACAGAAACATTTCTAACACAGCCACAATAGTTTTATATACACCAATTAACTAACTATAACAGTCCAAAAATTAAATTATGAATTACAAAAATGGTGAGTGATTACAACCATTAGGTGTACAATCAGTACCACTGATCAATCGCAAAATAACTGAACATGTAGCAGCAAGGAAAATCATAATTAAGTTTTTATTTAATCTCACTTAATATACTGTAACTGAATTGTAGCTCGCAGCTACGGTCATTCAATTATAATTAAATTCACAAAATGCTGAAATAGTTAGATTACAATCAGATAAATAATGGAAAGAACTCTATAACTGAAAATTACAAATAATCCCAATCCTAGTGTGAATGCTTTATACGAGAACATCACATGCCCTCTATAAACCAATCGGGCAAGAAGCTGTATTCAGATCCTGGCGGATAACGTACGCACTTGATGACCTCTCCGGGATACCACATGAACACATAAGCCACCCTGATGAGACAAGAAATGATATATGTGATCTACGTATTTAAAACAATTCAGTTAGCAGAAAATTCACAACAGTAAATAGTGTTTTGACTCTCAACATACAGAAAGAGATCAAACATGCCTAATTCAGATTTGGCTAATAATTTGGTTAATTCTACAAATGCATGATATTTAAAGTAGTGCACTACTGATTCCTCAAAGCCAGACACAATATTTAGAGCTGTGAAGTGATGGTGAAGCCATTTATATATTGAACATGCAGTACTGAAAGAATGTGTCTATGTAAAACAGTATGTAATATTTCAATGCTCAATATAAAGGTTCTCTAACCTGTACTATACATGTATTTACATATAGAATTAAATGTATTACAATATTTATATCTGAATTTATTCAAAGCTATATTACAGTTATAACTCACGAAATGAGTAGAATGCTGAAAAGGTAACACACACACACACACATTATCTATATATACTTACACTATATATATATATATATATATATATATATAATAATTTATAATATATATATATATATATATAATTTACACTCTATCTATATATATATATATATATATATATATATACCAGTAATATATATATATATATATCCATATCTATATATATATAAAAATTTACATCCATATGTACATACATTTGGTATATCAATTTGAGAATAGAGGGAAGAAATGCAGCTGTTTTTTTATACAGTTTTAGCATTATAAACTAATTAGTTATGATGCAAAATATCACATTTTTTCAAAATAGCGAATAGATTTAATAAAGTGATGCTATTATCTAAACTATTCCATATTTTCATACCATTAATACTAACTGTCAAGGATTTAATTTTAGTTCTAGAAAAAATCACTGGCTGTATATATGTTCTCTATAATTTAATTTATGAAATAAAATCTTTAATAAAAAAACTATTCAAGTCTATTAATATTGTTATAAAGGTGTACACAGTCCCTTACAGGATGGCACCAAATCAATTATCTCAAGTTTATATTTGGGGTTTGCGGTGTTTTAGTCTGTAGTATTTTTAAATAATTGAACATAAATTATGAATGGAATTGAGCATAAGTCTTCCATTGCAGAAAACTAGAGAATGACTTGCAATGCCTACCTTGGATCATTTTCAGTAACAGTATCTTTAACATGTTGAAGAAACTCATCCAAGAAGTTAAAACAAACATTTGGCTCCCAACAGTTAGAAATATCCTGAAATATGAAAAATATAATGAAAACCATCTGCTTCCATAAAGTGTATACTATATAAACAAAACCATACCCTACACTAATAAATATATTATTATTTGTGTGTGTGTGTGTGTGTGCTATTTCTGTAAGCATAAGTTATTTAGTTCGAGTATTATTTATCAGTGCAATCTCTTCAATATAAGAAATGTGATTCTTGTTAGCACTGTACTAGTTTTAGTTTATGATTTAAGTAACATATAATTAATCTTATGATCAGATGCTGAATAAATAAATAAATGAATAAAACTGTTACTATATATTTAAAGTGTATAATTAAGAGACTTTATCTTAAAAATACATTAGTCAGTGTACATGTTTTATGTACATTAAAGACAGTATCACATATAGAGTAAATTAGGATCCATGTTGGTTTGTACATTTAAATGCATTACCTGGCAGTACTTTGGTAGATTTAGTGTAACGAAGTTCTCCAGTCTGTGTACAACACCATTGTCATCTCTAAAGCCACACACAATCTTCATTATGCCAATCATAAATGACTGAGCCCACCATTTTAGCACCTTAAACCTGCACAAATATATCAAAATAAATGAACATCTTTTTATCTCTCTCTCTCTCTTTGTGTGTGTATGTGTGTGTGAAAGAGAATTACCTGGGATTTATCATGTTTTATTTCATACAGCTAAATATCTATTAAAATAATAACCTTTTAAAATTAGATAACTGACGTGGATAATCTATTTCTCTGCTGGTCTTTAGCTCTAGATATACCTTTTTGCCATTAACTATCTCATAGCAGTCAACTTCACCTCCAAACACTGAAAGAAAGAAATTGTATTCACATTTAAGTCAATGAGAATAATAGTTTATTCAACACAAACTGAGTATTTATTTTATTAGCATCATCTTCAGTCATGCATAGGATATATGATTCAGGGACTGTTCCTCAGGAGATGAGATTTGCACTATCTATACTATAATTATGCAGTTGTCACTGATATTTAAATTTGCTGAGTCATATTTATTATACCCTAGATCCACCTGTCACTCACCAATACACAAATTAAAGTTCTGTTACTGAAACCATTATTTGGAAATATAACCCAAGAGCTAGAACTGGACACAACAAGAAATCAATATTTGCCAGCTCGGCCAATAAGACAGAATGAATTATGGTCATTCTAGAATGTTTGTGGCTGGTGTTATAATGAGATAAACTGAAGTTTTGGTTTTTTAAACCATATTTTAGAAATTTTTGTTGGCATAAAAAAATTGTGGATTTTATTATATACATCAAATATTTTACTGACAGTATTTTACTTATTATAATTCATTACCTGCATTCAATTACCTACAGTTATTTATGGATATTCTAACCATAAAAAAGTAAAGAAACTCTTTAAATAAATCCACTGAATAATACTGTGATAATATTCAGTTATATAATGCCCAATTGATCTGTGCTAACAATGACCTCTCAGAAACAAATTTTTATCAATCATAATTTCTACAAAATAGTTGAGAGCTAATGAAATATATTAATTTTCTGGTGACAGTAACTACCATATTTTTATAAGGTTCTAAAAATTGTGACTCTAAGTTATAAATTTTAATGTTACACAATAATAATTCCTATAAAATGATAGTTAAAATTTATTAAAAAATTAAAAACCATGACATTTGTTTGTTTGTTTGATAAATTTTATTTTGTAGGATTCATTGGGATGACAGTGACCACATAGATCTGGAACCGTCAGTCATTTAAAAACAAATATTTAAATTTGGTTGATTTTTTTTATCTTATCTTGTGGCAACACTCTTCTTTGTCAAATGTTAATCTTGTAATCCAGGCCCCATATTTGTGCAGGTCATTGATATGAGAGTAATAACTTTAAAAAAAAACATTTTGTACAGAGAACATGATTCAATAATCTACTCTCTCAGAGGTTCCAAATAAAACACACCACCACAAAATATTACCCATGGAATAGTAAGCAATAAATAATCAAACCAAACACATACATCAGTCTAAGCTGCTACATTTATATTTTATCTGATATTATGGCACTTTAATAATTATTTCTCATACAGAATCATGTAAGTTAGTCAATATTAAATGTGCATTATGTCAGCTGATGAGTGCTTACAACAAATGAACTCACCATTAAATTTGTCAACTTTCTGCATTGGCGTGATAACGTAAATGAATAGTATTTTTGAATATTACATAGTTTAAGATGACTTATGAACATAACACAACAAATATTTAGATAAGATCAGAGCCTCCTTAGTTTTTAAGTCATTTTGTATGCAAACATTCCTTGCTACATCTGAATAAATACCTGATACTGGATTACTTTCAGTGTAACTTATGAGCTCTTTTAATGTATACTGATTTACTGATAAAGTCGCCTCCTTTCTATCCATAGGTATATTAATTTAGATTAGTAAAGAACTAGTCGTGTTTTACAGGGTCATATGTTCATGAACAATTACCATATTCTTTCCATTTGAGACCTTATATATTTAAGATGATCTTAGAATCTACTTTAGTTTTGTAATTTCTAAAGGTGTACAGAATTCATGAATAGAAATCTTCAATTGTAGTAAAAGTAATGAAACGTACATAAATATTTTGTATACGAGTTTCAAGTTTGCCGATTTATATATGATCAGTTCTAGAAGTGATGACTCGTTTGTTCTGATCATCACTATCACCCTGCACAGATACACATGTTTTGATTAGTAACAGAGGGAGTGTTTGTCTTGGCATCAATGCCATGATAAAAATGTATCATACTTCTATCATTCACATGTTTCCTCAAAGTTAGTCATAAATCACTGTCTTGCTATTGTAAAAAACCTACCTAATGAGTGTTTATTTAGTCTTGTCCTTGTAACACTGCAGAATGCTTCACTATTATTTACAGGTCTTGTTGTTTCTGGTTCTTTTCCAGGCTCTGCAATTCAAAATAAATATGATAATTTTTTTTTCATCAAATATATATATATATATATAATGGGTCATTCAATATAAAATTGACCAATTTCTTAAAAGGTTCCCACCTGACCACTTCAGATTGTTTTAATATATATATATATATATTTATCAACTACCAGACATGGGGTCAATTCAATTCTGAAATTGGAATTGATGGTCAATTCCAATTCTGGGTTGGAATTGATTATTTAAAAAAATGGAATTGGAATTGAGAAATTTTGAATTAGAATTTCCTACAAACAAATTTAATCCAGAAATTAATTTACCATTTTTACAATGATAACACTTACATGTGGTGTTACCAATATACTGGAACCATAATGACCCAGAACTTTGGTTCTTTTTATTGATTGATTTATTTGTTTTTCGGGGAGAATCCCCAGACTGTCGCTTATTCGGCACAACCTCTATGTTGGAGTGGTTGAGAAATATCCTCCCACATTACTCACAGGGGAGCAGTATGGAAAGATGGAGCCGAAATACCCTGAGGATGGTCACTGCCAGAGTGCTTTACGTCCTCATTGGATCTTTAACGTCCCCCTTTACTTTTAATAATTCAGCAGAGACGGCAGTGCCATTTAATGTGGGCATCTACCCACGATGTTGTGAGCTGAGAACTTAATCTCTGGAAAAGTTTCAACCTCTTGCCACAATTAAAAAGTTATCATGGATCAAACAGGACTAAGAATTAAGTGCAATTCCAAAAGCAGCATAATTAGGGAACCCTTGGTACTTCAAAGTGGTGTAATATTTCTCAGTGAAAGCTAAAAATTGTGCCAGGCATCATCATATATACATGTTAGTTGATACATAAAAAATATTACTACAATCTGAAGTGGTCAGGTGGGAAGCATTGGTTGATTCTATATGGAATGACCCATGGATATATATATATATATATTCTAATACTGCTTTCATTCCATCGTGAAATTTAAATGCTCTTCTACTGTTACAGACATTTATCTCTAAAGATATATTGTAAACTAAGGTAACCAGAGACTGAAATAATACAGATGATGAAACTGGAATAGTATTGAACCACAACCTAAGCAAGTACCAGCTTAATCTATGCCTCTCTCTTATAACTTGTATACAAAATAAGAGAATATCTGCCAGTCAACTCCATCAGCTCACAAACAAATTACAAACCTGCCGTCACACACTGCTCAAATTTCACCCCCCAGTACGACATTTCCTTCTGTCTATCGCTTTCGTGTTCTCTTTGCTTAATCTTCTCATCTGTGTCATATTCGCACATGTAGAAGGTATCCTTGTATTTAATAACGGCTATTTTCCATCCATCTTTGCTTTCATATGGAGTACATAACAAGGTCGTGTATAGGCCCCTCCAGCTGATAAAATCTGTTGAGAGGCTGTAATACAAATCGCAGAGTAATTCACTAAGTACAGGGTTATACTTACTTGAACGTAAACATACCATTTTGAAGGAGAAATATTTGCCATGTCAAATGCTTATTTTTTACCAGATAAAACTGATGACATTTAATGTATACACGTTTAATACGGCATGAATCACAGGTTATTCAAATATAGTTAAAGAAATAGTTTTATTTATAATTTTCCATGATGCCCAACATAATTTCTATAATTGTTTAATTAAATGTGAGATCCAGTTACTCATGACAATAGACCGATCCAGGCAAAATGCGTTGCATCGATTACCAACTGCACAGTCTAGGGTTAGAAACAGCCCACTGTTAATAGGGGATGGCAACTTATCACTAATGGTAAATGCTGGAAATCTTTCAGCAAATTATTTCATATTACACGGAGACTGAGACTAGTATTTCAGTTGAATGATTGTCTCTTTCCAAAGGATTTAACACAATATTTATCAGGATATAACCCAATGATTGAGCGGACCGATCTTTCCAGGTGAATGACACAGCTAAGTCGTAGTTATTCATTTTGAGTTGTAGGTGATTTTTAGTATGGGTTTTTATCCATTCACATCATCATGTCAGATGGCAAAGGTTTTACAAAAAATAAATGTTTGGACTAGACTGGCCGGACCATGACAGCAATGCAAATCTCGCAGAACGTTACTTAGTTTAGTGGCATACGTCTATTGGATGAAGTCTATGCAA
The DNA here is from genome assembly GCA_025642065.1 of Paralvinella palmiformis. Taxonomy (NCBI): domain Eukaryota; kingdom Metazoa; phylum Annelida; class Polychaeta; order Terebellida; family Alvinellidae; genus Paralvinella; species Paralvinella palmiformis. Next base: position 289,374 of record JAODUP010000131.1, read on the forward strand.
TTCCTATTAAATGAAAAATTATGATCTAGAGATCACATACCCTTAATGGACTATAAATAAAATCCAAATATAGGTGGTAAATAGCCTATACACAGCTGTTCAGTAAGACATTCATCATCAACTTCAGCCATGATCAATCCACCGCAGGACGAAAGCCATAGCATGTTGCCTCCAGAGGTCTCAGTTTTGGCCACTACATGCATAAATTGCCACGCAACACAGTGATTCTTAGACTTCTAACCCAACTGAATTGAAACCTTTATGGGCTCTTATTGGATAAATTCCTTTCTAGCCCACCTTATAACTATAGCTAAGTAACTGTGCGTTAGCTTAGTATATAGGTTCAGATTTGATTTTAGTCTCTGTAGTGGTACAAGCAGAGGTGGTTTGATCAATGTCTGTCTAGACGATTCTTGAACGGGTTTAAAGTAGGAGCTGCGACTATGGCCTCTGGTAGGGCATTCCAGCTGTCAACCACCCACTGACTGAAAGTATGTTGTCTTAATGCAGTCCTACAGTGATTTGTCTTCAGTTTCAGACCGTGTGTGCTATCTTGTTCTGCTAACCGTAATGGGGATGCTCCCATGGAGTCTACCAGGTCATTTAGTATCTTATAGGTATCTATATCTTCCCTTGCTTTTCGATACACTAGACTTGGCAGCTTTATTTGTTTCAGACGCTCTCAGTAAGGTAGTTCTTTCAGTCCTCGAACTAATTTTGTTGCTCCGCGTTGGACACGTTTAAGCTGATGTATGTCTGGTTTCTTGTTTGGGCACCATACAGTATTGGCCTATTTCAGGTGACCTCTGATCCGTGATATGTATAGCTGCACAAAGATGCTCTTGTCAAGGTATCGGAATGGCCTACGGATTGCTCCCGTTACTCTATTTCCTATATTCACCGCGGCTCGGGTGTGTTTTTTGAATTTTAAGGGAATGCCGAGGTCTGTTCCTCTTCCACATTTTGGACAACAAGTGAATTTTGGCCATCGTTCATGGTATATTGAAGCTGTTTGTTGTTTCTGCCATAGTGTAGGACCTTACATTTTGATCCATTAAAGTTCAATTGCCATCTGTCCAAACACTGGATCGGCTTATTTAAGTTATTTTAAAGGCTGTCGTGCTCATTTATGTTGTTTATTGCCGTGTAAAGCTTATGTCATCTGCAAACAATATTGTGAAGTTATCAACTAGGTCAGACAAGTCATGTATGTACCTATATGATAAATAAGACTGCACCTAATACCCCCATTTTGTCTTCAGCTGGTGAGGAAATCAGTCACCCATTCTAGAATCTTGCCTTTGATTCCATAGGCATGTAGCTTCTTAAACAGTCAACAGTGTGGCACGGTGTCAAACGCCTTACTGAAGTCAAGGTATAGCACATCTAGGCAGCTCCCTTTGTCTAATAGTTCTGTCCAGTGGTTTAGAACTTTTAGCAGTTGCAGTTACTGAAAACATACTGGGAATAACTTGTTTTCGTCCATGTTCTTCATTATTTTATTCCTAATGGGTTGCTCCATGAGTTTGCAAACAATGGACATTAGGCTAACGGGTCTATAGTTGTTAGGTTGTTTCTTCAGACCTTTTTTGTGTATTGGGGTCACATGAGCATCTCTCCAATGGCTGGGTACTTGACCTTCTCTAGGGATTTCCTAAAGATGAGTGTGAGTGGAATTCTAATGGCTCTGTAGCATTCTTTTAGTATTCTTGGATGGATTTGGTCTGGTCCAGGTGATTGGTCAGGCTTCAGCTTTGTTAGGGCTTTCTCAATGTCCAGACATGTGATGTCAAAGTCTTCTATAAGGTTACTATATTTTCAGTCAGACAAGTTTGGTACATACTCCAAGTGTTCCAGTGTGAAGACACTTGCAAAGAATGTAGTGTGAATTTCAGCTGTATGGTGGCGCCAGGGGTAATTGAATCAGTCTATTGCCAACATTCACACAGCCATGGAGAACAGAATTCTCCCACTTTTCTAATACTGAAATATGAGCACTATGGAATCCATTAAAGTAATTTTCCTGGATAAAATCATTCCTAACAAACTAATTAATGTTCAACAGGAAACAACATATAACACTTGGACCACAGATCTTCCTGATAATGATATACAAAAATGAATTGCCAAAAAGAGTAAAATATAACACATTTCATCTATTTGTTGATGACTACCTCACAACAACCAGAGATAATATTTGTATTTGATGGGTATTTTGGACTATTTGATTCAAATACATCAAAGCACTAATTAACTGCTTAAGCGATATTAAAGTTATCTAGAAAGTAGTTTGGAAAGTATTGAAATTCATATCTGACTGATTTTCAGTATCACATTGACATGTTATGATATGGAGTCAATTCAATTCCGAAATTGATTATTTAAAAAAAATTGAATTGAAATTGAGAAATGTTGAATTGGAATTGAAGTTTAAAAAAATTAAATCCAGAAATTAATTTACCATTTTTACAACGTTAACACTTACAAGCAAGCAATATATATATATTGCTTGCTTGTAGTTCGGGGAGTATCCCCAGGCTGTTGCTAATTTGACACAGCCTCTAATATATATATATCAGATACCCACACGGACAGTGTGACCCCAAGTGAGCATTTAACCAATTACAATGGTCTGGATACTGTGGGCTCCACCCCCCAACACCGTGACATCACCACATATCATACCTCTAATCTATATAGAGATATTGCTATTTAGGAATTAATTAATTTATCATCTCACCAGAAATGTCAATCTGGAGCCAAAACTTGCCCCTCCTCTCCTAAAACTGTGACTACTATAGCCTGTCCCCAGACCTAACTGTTTAATAACTATTTGATATATTTTGTAAACTTACCATATGTCATTGGTTTAGTACCCAGCAGGGTTGTGAAAGTAAATACAGGATCTGACCCCTGCTGGGCGGAGCTAAGCAAAAACACTCGTTTCAAAGCTCTTACTGGATAGTGGAATATAAACACATCTTTGATGATTACAAAATACACACTTACATGGGGATACACCCAAGGTTTATGATACTGAATGTAATCATAATCAATTACATTCAGAATGAATGTAATTATAATTATGGTATTCTCTAGTAATTATAATTGATTACCTTGGTTCTGTAATCACCCCAACCCTGCCTGATTACATAAATTAATTAGGCTGTTATGTATATTCAATATTGTCATATTCTATTAAAGTTTTGTATTTTAAATCCATGTGTTTGGTGATATGTGTATGTCATCTGTCTGTCTCTTTTACACACACTATAACTCTGCTTGGGCCCGACTGTCCGACGCAATGGCCAGCAATCTGCAGGCCAGGCCAGAATAATGACAAATGGTGTGGGGTGGTTGGACCTAATACATATTATTGTGGTGTGGTTGCAGGCCCTCACATAATTTTTGGTGTGGGCTGGATGTAAATTTCAGGCCCACATTCTCAACAAAAATAGTGACGCAAATTGTAGTTTTGGTTCGGAATTTATCATTCTATTTAATTAAGGTAATTTTTATGAAACGTTTCTTTAAATTATGACTGGAATCAAAGTTGACTGATTGCCACTTCTCTCGAGCATGTTAAAGGACTACATTAGGTTAACGTATAGTTGGTATACAATGCAAAACTGCATGGTCAGTGTTAGCTCTTCCCTTTTTCCACTAATCTGTTTATTACATTTCTGCTAACAACAATAACAGAGCACCATTATCCCAAATGGCACATGTACTGACATTCTCCAGTGGTGGAAGGTGAATTCCAATCAATTACCAGGTCTAGCCTCCATTGCTCATAACACTTTGTGTACTGGAATCAGGACTGCGAGTGAAAGGAACTTTAGTTTGACCGGTTATGTGGTCGGTGAGTGACAATCTCAAAACTTCAAACATCAACAAAATTTTATGATAAATAGTGCTTTGCAAAACTGATGTGTATATTTAAGTACTTGTTTGCAATATGAAAATAATAATTAATGTATCAGTAATGCTGTATAGCCATGACGGCATGATTAATTTTGCGGGCCTATCACTGGAATGGGGCAGTGTGGATGTGGGCTTGATACATAACATTGTGGTTCCTAGCTTCTGCATTGAATGGTGTTGTGAGGCGGTCCTCTAATATGGGGCACTTGTGGGCCAGAAATATAATGCACACACCTAAGTAATCAAACCTACTACCTGGAGAGTCAGAAGCATGTGTATGACACAAATCTGGTGAAGTGAAATGTGTTTACACACACACACCCACACATATATATATATGTGTGTGTGTGTTTTCAGTTTGTTTGTACCACCGTGGAGAAAACACAACCTAGGAAGCTGGAACTTGAACTATCCCGGTCCTCTAATCATAGTAATCTTCTAAATGTCACTCTAAATATTCTGATTATATATACTGTAATCTTTAGTATTGTAAAGTAATATAAGAGACCCTCTATCAGTAATCAGGGTCTATGTTATTATGTATTAATATATAGACTGAAGACGTATAAACAAACAATGAAGAAGATATGATTACCTATCGACGCTAGTTGACGAAGTTTCACCGTGAAGCGAAAATGCATTCTTGTGTAGTAAGATCCATCTCAACAAGTCATTAATATATGCCTTAACTGATTCGTCTCTTCCCATAAAGATGTCATATCCGGCACTTAGATCAAAACTGACATCATCGCAGTTAGGAGGAGGGGAAAAACAACGTAATCGTGACGAATCATCTTTAAATATTCTTTTAGTATCTTGGGAAAAATACCCCACTTCTTTTGGTTGTCTGAAATATGGAAATACTTTACTAAAACGGGACGTCGGTTGGACAGCGAACGTTTTCGAGTTCGTGATACGCTGTTGTTTTTTCGACGAATTCCGATTTGGTTCTCCTGCTTCTTGTCTGGTTTTATTGAGTGCTTCATCGTGTCTGTGAGCAAATTCCTCCTGTTTCAAACGTTTAGCAGAATGTCTACATATATCCGTCATTGTGGTTTTCCTATCGGAAGCTCCTTTATAGTCTAGCTATCTATATTTATTTACATGGTTCCTCGTTTTATATTTAGGTCAATGCGTGTGCAACTTGAAAACGTGAAACCAAACTTGGAATTTCCAACTGGGTGTTACTAAATATCACAAACATTAAATACGATACAATACGACATATAACGAACGGTCTGCCAAAGCGTCGCTCTAACCATTGTGTACGAACCTATAGAGTCTAACATACGGTGAATCCAAATGCAGGTTGATCAAATTGGCAATAAATTGTCCTCATCTTTCAGGTGCGCTCTTGAGGTACACACTTAAGCCACTACAAACGAACCGCAGAAAATATAAGATGCGTGTTTATCAACATATTTCTCTTTGTTATCGATTGGTTATTGTACATGTACTATCAACAAAAAGACTTACCCCGTAACTACATGCAGTGATGACACACAGTTTTAGTTATCACTGGCAGTGTGATATCTGACGTTTTAATCATGGTACATATTAATCATTATTTCCCAAATATCTGCATATTTAATGTCTCAGAATTACAGTGGATCTTAAATACACTCTGCACTGAATATAATTACTGCACATGCACATATTATCTGTAAATATACAATGTTGTATAATTAATATCGGTTTGCTTGTTCAGTTGTGTTTGGTTTTGTATTAGTATATTGTTATGAATATGAAATAAAGAAGAAAACTTCAAACCTGAAGATTGTTGGGTACCATTTAGAGTCGAATGTTTATTATTAGTGATCGTTGTCGCAAGATCTGTTTTCAATAATTCTACTAAGTGATAGTTCACACAATAACCAAATCTGTTGAGGATTTCTATTAGTCACTTACTAAACGTTTTAGTATTAGGCCCATCCAGAGATGTTTTCCCTGTACGGCCTTCTTGTAGCGATAAATATGACATCATCAGTAAATGAATTAACTTATATCCCTCTATGGAGTCAATGAGTCTGGAGTGATTTGATCTAACACATCAGAATTGTTTCTTTGATGACATGTTCATCCAATGGTGCTCAACGATTGACAACTAAGAGATGTGTTGTATATTATTAGTCCAGTCTTTTTGTTTCACTAAATTATTTGGAAAGGTTTTAGTTTGTTCTGCCTTAATAGGGGTAAGATCTTAACAAGTATAGTGATACTTAACTTCCTGAGGAATGAAATCAATTTATGAAATCAAGTTTGTCGGCACCACTTCATCCTTGAGTTTTTAGCAGTATTAGCTCTCACTTGCTCCTAAAGATTTCCGCTTGGATTTGCTGAGATATTTTGTCATTTTACCAAAGAACATACTCACTATTCGGAACATCTCTGATGAACTTGGTGTCAACGGATTTGCGAAAGTAGAACCTAATAGATGATTTCTAAACGAACTTATTTAACTATCTGATTCACTCACAGCTGTCTTTGATATTTAAGGTTTTGTAGCAACCAGCAGAACATTAGGAAGGCGGATATCAAGATATTTCGATAATTTTTGGCGCTTCCCTCCGATGCTATGAGTCTCTTTAACTTTCTGCTACCGGTATTATGATGCTCTGTATTAATATTTTCTTAGGGAAGGTGTTGCTGAAAGTGAGGTATGTGGCGGACAACGACGGCTATGCTGATTATTATGACGATTCTCCTGCTACACATGACAGCTTTTTCGGGGATGACGAGAATAATTCCGATTTTAAGAGGGTTTTTTATTCATATTAATAGTCAGAAAACACTTTGGCAAGCCAAAACTTCGGAAGTCGACCTCGATTTATACGGGGGGGCATATACCTGAGAAAATAATTACAGTGTCAAAAATTGTCCTCGACTTATTTGCCGGGTCGACTAATACGCGAGTTTTTACGGGAATTATTTTCATAAAATTGACCAATTGTTACAAATTAAGACTTTCCAGATATCAACAAACAGATGATATTCTTAGAAATAATGTTTATGCAGAAATGTTGTGGCCTGTAAATATAAATACCAAACATGGCTGCCGACACCACTCCCACATCATGTTAACATCACCACAACGGCAAAGCAGTTATGTTTTATTAGAAATATCTCTAGAAGCATTAAAGATAAAATAAAATGTTAAATATTGTTATAACCATGGGAAGTCATTCTTCATTAGATATGAGAAGGTTGGCAAGTTTCTTTTGTTTTCAGGTTTGCTATATTTTAAAACAGTCAATTTCTATTATCTATGTAAAAAAACTCGATTCGTTTGTTTTCTTTAACATTATGCAATTCATTTTATGCATATCTAATTTATTATCAGTTTTACTGCTTCTGAAATAAAATAAAATTTTAAAAAGACATTAATATTCTATAGTCATTGAAATGAATAAGTGAAGATATATGGTGGCATAGATTGTCCATAACAGAACAGTAACCAAATAAATTTTTCTGCACATATGACAAAAATTGGAATTATTGTTACTTCCTTGTTTGCAGAAATAGCAACACAAATTTGGCATCAACAGAATGCAAATGTATTATATTTATCTATTCTAATGCTACATTCAAGTAATTTTGATAATTATCTTCCAATAAGGAGTAAAACTCTGCGAGAACCTTATACTTTTGAAAGCCGGCAGAGTTTTATGACGGTGCCTTCATTGTGGAGTGTGCTGTGAGAGGAAGCAGTAAAATATTTGGAGGTTTGAAGTTTTATTGCGTGTGTGACATCCCAAAATTCTGACTGATGCGTAATAAAGTTATTCCGTGAAGACTTAGAGGTATATGATTCGCATGGGAAATAATGATAATAATTACCTTTCACAATATTGTTCAGCAAGGGTACTCCTCGTTAAGCCCAATTTCTGAAAAATTGGAAATGCAAATTTTCAAAAGTTATGTATTTCTGAATTTCTTGGAAATTTTTACTACAGTCAGAATGCGTTAACACAGACATCGTTTATCCGACAAATTCACTTTCCGACACATTATTGCCTGCGACGGATTTAGCTCCATTATAATTGAATCTTTAATCCGACAAAATCGTGTTTTGCGTTCTGATTCCGATACTTCATTTCGCCAACGGAATGTGACATTTCAATGTAAAATGACCTCGACAATCCGACAACACGAAAATGTTGACAAATATTTCCGCTAGTTCAGTCATGCAAGACACACCTACATGTTGCAGTAATGGCTAATTAACCCGTCCACGCGCGATAATTGCTATATCGTAACCAATTACAATCGTCCTTGACCATACACACAGACACGTGATGTTTCCATTGTCCATAGCCAATCATAATCATTCATGGCTAATTACAAACACAAGTGTGTGATCTTTTCAATTAGCAGATCATGAGTTAATCTGATGGACTAAGTGACAGACACGAGTATTTTTTTATAATGTCTGTAATTAACAAACATCAAAATGATCAAATCATTAAATACACCACGAGATTATAAGTGTCATTATAGTTCCAATAGGTGTTGCGTATTATTTTTGTTACATACAACAGCATGTCTTTACGACCTAAAAATGTGTGATACAGACTATCCCTATGTCACTGACTCGATATTCCGACATTCTCGTTTATCCGACTTATTATCATGTGACAAACCTTGTCGGATTAACGGATTCTAACTGTATATATATTTTCATCAATGCGTTTCGACCCAAAACACAAATAAAACTTTGTGAGCTCTGGGACAATATCCTCATAAACAAATTACTTTTTAAAGCCATTTATTATGTGAATCAAGCTAAACTCACCATCTTTATGTCTGTAGAGCACTATAACTGAGTGTGCTTGGGTAAAATTAATTCAGTGAGTTTCCCAATGCCGACTAAGCTCGATGATACTATCACATCGATATATGTCAACATTAGCATAATGTTTCAACGTCACCCAAAATGTTCAAAACCGGGACCCATGAGCAGGAGGCGCTTCTATAGTGCAATAGTTAGAGCATTGGTTAGAGCATTGCGCTACAATGTATATCTGCATAATGAGGAACACAATCACAGCCCATTGAGGTGCCAGTGGCTTGAAAATAACATTCCTCATTAAAGATGAAATATTTATTTTTTAATGAAAATTCAACGAGTTACATTATGACGTCATATAAAGGACATTAACTCATTAATTTAAATCCTTTAGCATGTTCAATATTTGTATAATAACAATAACAATAATAATAATAAAATAAGTGACATTTGTATTGGGTTCTAACCAGCTAGATAGCTGCTCTAAGGCGCTTTACGGAATTATTATCCCTGACTCAGACCTGTTTCAATCAAGCACACATCTCAACTCCCAGGGGAACATACAACGCATGCTGTCATTATAGTCGCAAAGCCTTAAACAACACATATCAATTACATCCTGTCGAGTTCTTATTTCTGGCTGAGTGAACCAGTCCCCATATGACAGCATTGCAGCTCTGGAGACTCGAACCCGCGACCCTTCGGTTACAAGTTCTACACTCTAACTAACTGTACCATCACAGCACACACACACACACACACACACACACACACACACACACACACACACACACACACACACATATATATATATATATACTGATAAAGACATTGTTCCGACGATATCGTGTTGAGTAATATAAATATTTTCATTACGGCTATTCGGTATCTACATATTATGTGTGTGAATATAAAAGAATGAGTCTCTTTGATCACAGTTACAGTGTTCTGAATTGAAGTCGCTCCCCATTGGAGATAAAAGAAATCCTCCCGCAAGCAAGCAGTTAGAGTTAAGAACACCAACTCTGTGACTCGTGCGCTTGTCGGTCGAGTAATTACGCAACAAGTGTTGGAGAATCCGAGCAAATACACAACATGAGTATGCATACACATATTCAACATATGACATGAAAGAAAACTAGACCGAACACGGCTGCCGATTTGATGGCAAACGTGTCCCAACTTCCTGTCGGGGAAAAAAGGAATGCAGATTGCTAAAATAAGGTTTATTATGATTGCATAAGCTGTGGGCGTCGAAGTAATACAAAAGGGATATATTTTCATAGGTAAGTATAAGGAACACATTTAAAATGGCTGTTAAAGCGTTTATTGGCGGGAAATTAAGCTTAACTATTATTCTATTTAGCCTATTCGAAACCTCCCGGCTCGTCTCTCGCGTTTGATCCCAACTAAGCTAGATCTACGGACTTGCTTAAAGGGACAGTCCACCCTCAGAAAATATGTTTTAAATATGTAATGCTTAGAACAGTAACCAAAAATTCCACAATAATAATTACAATATACCTGATATCATAGATATAGGGAAATAATCTAAATTACTGGAGGGCCGCATTCGGCTGCACCGGAAGCCAGATTTGAAGGCGGGGAGAGAAACTAAAATGTTGTGACGTCACATGAGCGCTCTCTAGACTGACGCGGATTATAATTTCTCTTGAGCGTTAATATCTGAGCCATTTTGAATCATCTTCCTCTTGTAAGGTTCCTTCTGGTTCAAATTGATATGGTTGTATATCGTTCATGACGTAATGTTAACAAGATAATGCCGTTTAATTCACCCGGATACGCTGAAGTGACGTCAGCATTCAGGAGCTTCTGGTCTCTGTATAGCTTCAAAAATGGCGGCGCCCACAGGCCATTAAAAGTCGATTAATCAACACTTTGAACTGGATTATTTAATATGTGGATGATAGTTTAGACATTTTGACATTATTTATTATGGTTGTGAGTATAACTCTATTCCTTTAAAACGACATTTACATATTTGGTGGCATATAATAGGACAGGAAAAATACAGATTCTCTGAACACACAAACTTATAATAGACACATCACAAAAATAGGTTAAAAACTCGAACCGCAGCCGCTTCATCGTTTGTTCATGGCAGCCCAACCAAACACTACTGAATGCTCGGTCTCATTTTCTTTCAGGTCAATGGCCGATATATTATCAGAAAACATAGAATATGATGGCTGATATGAAATGGATTTGACTTGAATTGAAAACAATAAACCATACAAAAATATCAACATACACAAACTGCATTTTAATAGGTGTACATCAGAAATAAAGTGCAAACATCACTGTCACCGAATGCTGTTGTTTAAGTGTTATCCTCACTAACCATAAAGGTCACTCATTAAATAAAACCTTCATTGGGGCTCTCTGCATTGTTGGCACACTTATTGGTATTTAGAGCAGTATTGGTCACGTAACGGACGTTGTCCTCGCAATAACTCTGATTGGCTATACCCGTAACGTTGTTTATATCCTCATCTGACGTCACCCTGCTGTGAGCAGCAATGTACCGTGCTGAACCCTGATCGTGTCCAACGGTTGGGTAGTTCAAATTGTCCCGCCAAAGTCCTGTGACGTATCCTCATTCCTCTGCGTAGAGTAGTGCTGAATGTGTCGTGCACGAACATTAGCCACGTGATTTATAATACGGCGTCTACAAAGCCAAATGACAATGGCTATCGCGTTGGTTATGGCCAAAGTGATCACCAGGCCAATGGCTACTTTTACACCTGTCGATCTGTGACTGGTGTCTGAAAATAATAAATTGATCCGACATATTTTACTAAACACGTTTGTATCAAATTGTACGAAAATGTTGAAACAAACTGCAATAATTCTGAGCTATATTTTTAACGAAAACAAAAATCACATCAGAGTAAGCCAGTGTACTATATTGAAACTACATCATTCTGGACTATTGACAAGGCAAGATTTTAACAATATGGGCAAATATATTAGCATCGACCACTCCCTTTTAAAGTCCATCGAGCATTTGGTACCGGTAAACTAACAAAAAATATCTCTTCTAAAATGGCGACTATATAAAGAATATAATAAATTATCAATTGTGTTAGGAGAAAGTAAGTTTTCAGTTGGTTAATATATTTTTTTTTTTTTTGGGGGGGGGAGGTTATAAATCAGGTGTCCGAAAACTGTTTGGGACCTTTTGGGCTACCCAAGAAATTCAATTAAATCAAAAACAAAATTCACAGATTATAATTACAGAGTATAACATAACTCAAGAACAACTTTCTATTTTACCGCTAGAGGACAAGAAGCAAATACGGATGTCAACAACAACAACAACAACAATAATAATAACTTCTATAGCGCCAATATCCTCGATGGCTAGATGGATTCGAGCTGAGGTTCCCAGGCTTTTTTGACGTCGTATACTACTTGCTGAGCCAATAATTCCATCTTTGGTGGAGCTTATTACCACTTAGCACCACTCTGACTATACACATTATATTCTATGGTCTATATAATTAAAGTGTAGCAAATAGTATTATATTTTACAAATGTTTTTAGTCTGGCTGTACACGTCTTTATAACATTCGTTATTGGTGTACAACGATAACACGTTTACTTACTTATTTTACAATTAAACTCCTTTATCATGGCAGCTAAATACCGTCGATTGACCTCATATTGCCAGTCAGCGGCCTCAGTATCACAGGATGACTTAACAGCCTCCTTTGTACATTCTAGATATGTATCGAGGTAACTGCGGAGCAGAAGAAGATTAAAGATTTATTTATCGACTGCGTGTGCACGTGAGAGTTTACCAGCGATCGTTCGCGTGTAGGCCTGTTAGGTTCCAAGTAAGTGAACTGCGATTACGCGATGAATGGAAGTACGATGAACTTTAAGTTGGTATATAAATAACACCAACTCTGTATACATTACACGGTGACTATTAACCAATAAATCATACCTAGTGATCATTAACAATCACTGTCCCTTTACAACTGATATGTACAGCTGTCTTTGCTACTTTGGATCCAGTGAAGATGACAAAAAAGGAACGACCTCAGCGTCTTCAGAATTATTGGGGATATCAAGCAATTTCGGACCTAGACCTTTAAAGGGACTTTTGCTTCTGAAGGTGCACGGTAGCTGGTATCACGACGGACACCCTAGTTATGCTAACAACAAACGAAATAAAGTATTGCTGGTCTCTTTATATATCAGACACCAAATCATGTAATTCTGTTCTTTGAACAAGGTCACCACCCATGAAGTTAGAGTGGAACATCACTAGCGCATCCAGAGTGATTGGACCGATATCGTATCTATAAAACATGCCACATGATTGAATTCCTTTTGGTAGTCGAGTGCTCGTGCAACTTTAAGCAGTATATCTCCTCACATCGCACACAAATGTTATAGTCGTCTTGATTGAACACGTTTATCATTGGTTACTGGAATGTCTTGTGCTCTGACCAACAGTACAAGGATAAATGTTAGCTATTTCTACTACGTCAGATTCTATTGGCGGATTCTCCATTTCCGTTGGCAGCATGCCACTGACACTACGATATTTACCATAATGTACAGCACCGTACTAGGTCTGCGAATAGCCGTATACTTCTAATTTAGTTCAACAATAAATTTCTAACAAGTTTGCTGTATTAGACATTAATGACAACCTGCATTGGAAAATGCTAGAAACCTTTGTCCACCACTTGCATTATTTACCACTATAGTGGAGCAGCGCAGTAGTGAAAGACATAGAACTAGCGAATAACATGGCTATGATGAACACAGTTTTGAGCTGATGCACCGTATAGTAGGCTTGATGTGACATGCCCTCAGTAGAGGTGTGACCTTCGTGTGCGCCAGAGTTAACAGCCAATCTATTTTGAGCTACTCACTGCCTTGCGAACACTGGTTCCTTCACCTTTTAGGCCCTGGAAACGGGTACTACTTTCTTCAAGAAAGTCGTCTCGAATTCTTCCTCATAATTCACACATGGCAAGAGGTCTTTGTAGACATGTGAATAGCATGTTGTGTATCGATTGCCACTGACAATGATACTGTCAGAAGATGGACACTAAGGTTGTCTGTATGATGCAGCAAACAGTGACCGAACACTCCTTCGAAACAAAGAAGCCAGTCTGTTTCAAAGTTGCTGACAAACTTGCTGACAATATCCCATCTCGTAAGGTATGTCATTTTCCTTTGCATTTTGGATTCTTCTGGCACTCTGTAAATGTCGTCCCAGTATGACATGTGTACTGAGATAAATCCTCCTCATATTCTAATGGAAACACCCCCCCCCCCTTTAAATTTCGATATTACTACGCCATCTTCAAATAGGCAGCACAAATACACAGATTAATTTTCAGTAGGTCTCGTGCACGAAGATATGTATACGGGCGTGCAAGATGGAGTAATCTCATCGCTCGTCGGAAACCACAAGTCCGCACACTGGGTATTAAGGTGTGGGAAGGATTTTCACATATTGACAGTAATTAGGTTATCATGATATATGAAACTTGTTGCAGATATAGATATTATAATCCCTATATGTGTCATTCGCAGTATCGGAGTTCTGTATGACATCCGATTTTCTTGATTATAGGTCACATGGATAAAGCGGATAGGCGCTCTAATTAGACCACGCAACATCTAAGGGCTGAAAATGGGAAGCTAAATTGTGCGTGGATGAACAATCAATAGTTGATGAACATAAACGTATGAGAACTAACTGTTAGATTGAAGCAAGTCATAGTATTTACTCTGGCTTGAGACCACATTTCGGCTGTTTCTATATTTAGGCTTATTGTACGCCACACAGGTTTGTCGCGTGTTCAACTCGAGCTGTTAGGCTGATTGAATCACCTCAAAAGGGCCTAGCTTTTCACCGAAGTCTCCGTCTTTTCTGTGATGCGGGAGGGATAGGAATTTTGTCCGTACGATTTACATAGGTAGCATTATTGAACTATTCTAACCCAGAATGAACCCCCAGAACGCAGCTGAAGTCAGCAACTGTGGTGTCAAAATTTTGTTATATGTAGGCTTTTTTGTGGTGCCAAATTATTTATCTTGTACATGTATAATCGTATCTTTGAACTACATTAACTTACTTCTTCCTGAAAGCTGTGATGTCAAATGGTAGGCTTTGTATACATTTTCGTACATATATCCACTTCCCTCCGAGGCGTGATACATTTGTACGAACACAGTACGAAATAGTACATCACATACAAAAAGCGGATTATCTGGACCCCACAGTCTGATGGGTTGCTCAGACTTGTTTTTATTATTTAAATATCCCTTGTATATGTGCCTCTGTATATATTTCTACTTACGTATGCCTATGTTCGCGTGTGCCTAGGTTCATGTCTGCCTAGGTGTGTGTATGGTTAGGTTCATGTATGCCTAGGTTCGTGTATGCGTAGATTTATTTGTGTATAGATCGATGAAAGTATAGATTTTTATCACACACACACACACACACACACACACACACACACACACACACACACACACACACACACACACTTAATATAGCAATAACCATCATCACTAATATTACTGCTACTACTTCGACTACTATTACTACTACTACTACTTCTACTATTACAACTACTGTTGCAGAGCCGAAATGAACCTGCTCTACAGTTAGCTATATCTGACTGGAATTATATCCTGTACAAATAGGACCATGACTGAAGCCTGGGGCCCCCGCATGGACTAAGAGCTCGTCAGGTGTTTTGCTGAGACACTTTTATCAGTGTCCTAGGGCTCCAAGGCACTTTGCGCTCTGCCCCGTAGTGATACATTTATGTACACATGCGCGCACGCACGCACGCATTATATATATATATATATATATATATATATATATATAATATATATATATAATATATATATATATATATAAACATTATTTTCATGCGTATTTAAATAATATTTAAAGAAAGTGTAACATTCTTCAGGATACACGCAAAATTGCTATAGGGCTATGTACTATGGCCTAGTGCCTATTGTTGCAGAATCAGGCTGAATAAAAAGAAGAGTTTTGTTACCTGCACACTTTTTCTCTTGTAAAGTGAATGTAGAAATTGAGATAGAAATTGGTTAGACATGTCTTTCCTTTACGCTGGAGACTCTTCTCTCCAAGACAGACGGCGTGTTTCAGATAAACTTGAAAGGAAAAAGAAATGTTAATTAATTATTACTAACCAATTATAGATCAAAAGTGATAAAGAGATAATCTGTTGTTTTTAACATTTCCTAATTTAACAAATAGTATTCGTTTTTTGAGAGTCCCTCAATTTCTGACCCAGCAATTATATTTGTATATGATTAGACGGGGTTGTCTTAAAGCAATTCTGCGTAATGTTATTCCAAAATATATAATTCCCGATTTAAACTAAAACTGGGGGTAGTATTAAATCCAGTAATTTTATTTGATAAGTTTATCCCAACTGTGATTTTATTAAGAGCTAAAACATTACATTCTGTGCATATTTTAATTGGGCGTAAGCCGAAATTCAGAGCCAGTGTAGCGATCGTATACTATGTAAGATATCCTCATGAATCTTAGGTTCTTTCAGTCTTCAGTCGGTCATCAACATGTGCGTGTTTTTGGTATAATTTTGTTCAGTTATGTGTGGAATGTCACTGTAGTCTCTGCGTGCGCACAGTGACCACACGTACGTGCATATACTGCTGTATAATTAATTAGCCACTTGGTGGCCGGGTCAAAGGGATACGTGTAAACACAAACTTGATGCGACGTTTCTACGAACCCATAATCTAGCATGGGCAATGAAGGGTTGTGCAATTCATGGTTAGTTAATTTACCGATAAACAACGAAAAAAAACCTGCGTTAGAATTAATTTAATATCCGATAATGTTGCATGAGTTAAAAATAAACTAAATTAACAGCATACGTTGGTGCTATTCCTGGCTGGTGTCACTGATGTTGGTATTGAATACACAAACACCAAGATGAAACAGTGCTGTCTTTCAAATCACTCTTATATGAGCGTGAGTGATAAGATGAGCATGATCTCAATGAGCGTATATATATATATATATATATATATATATATATATATATATATATATATATATATACTATAATATATTATTATCGACATGGAAAATACCACGTGATATCTGAATACAAACACCAAGAGAGCATTATTGTTAGTCAGTCTGTGTTATTTGAGATTATCTCAAAACTGTGGGTCTGTTAAGATAAACCTACTGGTTGTTGGTGTGGGTTTGTTTTATTCTACGGAGGTAAATTAAGATACTCGTATGTTTACTAAAGGAAGAAAACAAATATGATGGTGTCTATATTTGACTCATACGAGAATATATACATTATTTAAAAGAGCATGACAGACCTGCCATATTTTTTTCCTGGCATACAAATCTAAATGTTTCATCGAGACCGAGGTAATAGTATTCCTCGTGCGTCATACATTTGTCACGCATCGGTGATAAACAGTTGTCAACAACCCTGTACTCTCTGAAAATCAATATAAGAGAAAAAGTAACGTATACAAATAATTAATTATGTCATAGGGTTAAACAAATCGCCATAAAATTACATAATATTCTCATTGCCGTGTGCGGCACATAAACACAAATTAACACAATCGCATTTACATTCTCCCGGAAAGATACTAACATTACATCACGTTTTAGTATGAAAAGACGCGATTTTGGATTACGTATCCGGATGAGAGATTAAGCTTATGCATCATAAGTTGCTAAAGCTCACACTGTCCTGGTGAAACATTGAGTGATCCGACATGCTCGTACAACTGTCATTTTCGAATTAGAAAACTTTTAATTGTTTATGAGCCGTGTATTTCGTGTCTAATTGGCTTATGTGGAGGGACATCGATCGTTATTATATTTGAAAGTGAGTCATTCTGCGATAGAGATGACAATGGCGAATAAATAAGACACACACACACTATATATATATATATATATATATATATATATATACATTATATAGACATTAGGTGTGCATCATCATGAGCAGTGATATTTAGAATTAACGTTGTTTGATACATTATGGTCTACCATATAATCGACTTAATTTGTTAAACTGGTAGAAGATAACTAATCTATTATAGGTGCTAGACAGACAATTCAAACATATTTCTTCCATGACAATCCTACTTGGAATATAAACTACTCAGAGTAGGTATTCCAAGTCCTCGGAGTATACCTACTCATGGTAAAAAATAGTAGGTAAAAAGAGTCGATTAAAAACTGAATTGGAATCAATTTGATGTGGAATTGGAAATGGAATTGACCCCTTGTCTGGTGCCAGATGTCCTGCATTTTATATAGCTCAAAGAAGTGACAGAGGATTGGGTCCGTTTAGAAAGCGTATTAATAATAATAATAATAATAATAATATATATATATATATATATATATATAATAAAGCGCCCTTAATTACTAGCAGGAGTCATTCAAATGCGCTGTACAAATAATATATAATATAATAATACCCCAAATAATATGTCTGTAAAAACCCTATAAGATTTAAAAGATAATTGTTATTTATTTGTGAAAGCAACCTTGTGTTTTTAGAACGGATTTACAATTTTCAAGAGACGACGCATTTCTAATATTGCCGGCAACTTATTCCACAAAGTGGGGGCTGGAACATTAAACGCACAATCACCATATGACTTGAGCCGAGACACTGGCACCTGCAATAGTATCTGACCGGATGACCTGAGTTTTAGGGATAACTTTCTAATGGATACCAGTTTACACCGGTATTCTGGCACCATATCATTAATAGATTTATAAGTTATTAACAAAATCTTGAAAAGGATGCGCTATTTAACAGGTAGCCAATGTAGTTTTTGAAGAATTGGGATGATATGATCATATTTTCTAGTATTTGTTACTATGCACTATTCTGAATTCGCTGAAGGCGATTAATGTTATAATCAGATATGCCATATAACAGGGAGTTACAATAGTTTATACAAGATGTAACAAAGACATGAACTACAGTTACAAGTGTCCGGCGCGCCTCTACACATACGGGCGCGCGCACGCATGCACTTTCTCTCTTTTTCATCATCATGATCGTCACCACACACACACACACACACACACACATCCACACACACACACACACACTCTCTCTCTCTCTCTCTCTCTCTCTCTATATATATATATATATATATATATATATATATATATATATATATAACAAAGACTTACCGACATATTTGCTTAAGTGTAGATTCTGTTTGTTGTGGGAATATAGCTTCCGTTAAGTTGTAGTATTTATGGAAAGAACTAACGCAGTGAAGAACTCTGTTACGATCACAAGTGGAGTTTGATTCGAGGCTTACAACATCTGGAATAATTAACTGAAGGATATTACCATTATGTTCAGTTATATAATATTTAGCACATCAGCACATAACAATATGTACACTTTTTTAGTTGCACTTGTCCATTTGCTTTTCATATATAAGTATAACCGCATTCATATTGTTAACCTCCATATATAATTAGTACTAAACTAAATTATTGTTATATATACTACAGCTATCTAATAGATAGAAATATGAAACATTAATTATGTACATTTGGGAGCTAATATAACATTCAGCTTGTCTATTGGTAAATATATGTGCTCTTTTCTACTGTAATAACACACATATATATACACACCATACTACACCACACACGCATACCACACACACACGCACATGCACACATACATGCACACACACACACATACACACACACACACGTATGTATGTAAGCATCCATGTAAACATACATGCTTCTACTTGTTCATGAATATTCAACGGTGTCATTTATAGATGTCTTACCTTCCAAAATGACAGTTATTATTAGAAAATGGAGATATCCCGTGATATTCATTTTGTTGAGTCTTTAATCTGAATAAAATAAGGAAACATTTTCATTAAAAAATAAATGAAAAATCTCAAGTTTACTGCGCAGTACCGGAGTATCCAGATGCGACGATATGACTGAGTGAGTTGGTGAGTGAGTGACTGATTGAATGAGTGAGTGAGTAAGTGAGTGAGTCGTTTGTTTAGCTTAGGCACTGTTTACATCTGGGACAAATGATCAAGAAACGACTCCCTAGGAAAACATAACACAAACAAAGATAACCTGACCCGGAGGTTTGCGCAGCTGGAGGATAGAATAGAGTGTATATATATATATATATATATATATATATATATATATAATAGAATATATATATATATATATATATATATATATATATATATATATATATATATATACCTTCGTGAAGAATATTTTAGGCCGTCGCCCATATACAAATTACAAGATTATATAAATGAAAACAGTCAGCTGATCACACTAAAATGATAACAATGGGCTTAATAGTTTTACGGATGTTAAAAGAGTGGTAAATAAATATAATTTATTTTCTCTTTCTATTTTCATCACGGATACTCAATACATCGTAAAGAAATGGTGACATCATTAGTTTTGTACGACATAAAACTATCTCCCAAAAATGTTGCCACATATCGTTATATACAGGCCAGGCCACGAGAAAGTGGAGTTATTTTTCAATTATTGTTGTATTATACACATAATAACAATATTTACATATTCTTTCATTTCTTGGTAACGAGACAGTACGTATCTCCCCGTTTCAATAGACAGTGTGGGTTTACTACATATACATTTTGACAGAATTGATATAAACTCTCTGTCTGTCTGTCTGTCTGTCTGTCTGAAAACATCGAGATATTCAGGGGATTCAAAAATAAACCTTATATTAATATATAATTGTAATATCCTATTATTCTCCAGGTTATCGTGTATTCATGTATATAGCAATCTTTTATTCGTTGTCTGAACAAATTTATATACACAACCTAATTTGCCACTCCCCGTGGTTCTAATACCCAAATTCCTTCCTTCCTGTACTGGCAATATTCGTGTACCATATCTCTATTCCTAAATTTCTAATTCCCCATCCCACCATTGGTACACTACTATGTATTCTATTTGAAATATATCGATGTGAATTTTTGTTTTGTGTGATGTCCCCAACTGTTCTCTGATCAAATACATCTGAGGCTGAATCACGCTCACCAGATACATATCAGTTGATACATTATCATTCACTGTTTGTTTCAACACCTCCGAATTTTATGGCTCCTAGGTTATTTTCTACGTTAGATTAAATGCATTTTGTATCAAATCACTATTATCGTTATCAACATGAAATATACCGACGCGCAGATTGCATCTTATGTTATTGGCAAAGGAACTGCGGATCATGCATGAGTTCACATAATAAAACTATAACCTAATATTCTGGTATTAATTCAGCGCCGATTAGGGTCTACTTATTGTAGATTCTTTATCGAGTTGACGTATCCAGAAAAGAGACAATATATACCTACCTACCTATCGTAGATTCGAGAAATAGAACAGATATTAAACCTCATCTAAACCTTCGGACGGCGGCTTGTTTTTCTGTTATTACAGAATGATCTAGCTGCGTGTAAATATAAAACCGTCCAGTCCTGTACAGGTATTATCGATCAGTCTCCGTCGTTAGGCCTTACACATCGCTGAAGCATGACGCCGATCTGAAATCGATATAACAAACGCGTACCTGTCATTTACGACAGGAACTACACAAGGAATCGTTTGTGGTATACTGTCGTATTAGATAGGGCGGCAGGCCATAGAATCTGGTACAGAGAACTCTTCTTCAGATCCTACCGACTCACTGCTCGCTTGCTTACGTTGTTTATCGGGGAGAATCCCCAGGCTGTCGCTTATTCAGCACATCCTCTATGTTGGAGTGGTTGAGAAATATCCTCCTACATCACTCACAGGGGAGCAGTACGGAAAGATGGAGCCGAAATACCCCGAGGGTGGTCACTGCCAGAGTGTTTTACGTCCTCAGTGGGTCTTTAACGCCCGCCTTTATTTTAAATAATTCAGTGGAGACGGTAGCGCCATTTAACGTGGTCAGGCACCCACGATGTTGTAAGCCGAGAAATTAATCTCTGGAAAAGTTTCGACCTCTTACTGGGATCGAAACGGTGACTCTTGGCATCTAGTGCCGGGTGCTTAACCACTAGGCCACCGGAGATCACTACTGCTCACTGACACTGCGTTTCATTATATATTTAACTCGACTATAAATGAATATATCTGATAGGATTTTACGCCTAAACTAATGGCAACAAGGAACGACACGTGGCTACATATGTATGCTTCTCTGGAGTTAACGATTGTACCGAATGGTACAGGTATATACACGTTTACTCACCACCGCGCATATCTAGATAGCAGGATCAATTGTTGTGAGTTCTCCCGGAAAAAAAACCTACGTTTATCTTGAGTATTTTTAGACAGAGTTAAATCAAATGACCCACATTTGCATAAAGTTACATGGGTTTTAAAATACTTTGCCAAAATCCTCTCCACTGTACAACAAACCTCTTCTGGAACCGACTAGGTTAAAATACTCCTTATTTGAGACCCAAAACAATCCTGATTTAAAGCAGGCCAACGGATATACTCACCAAAGTTCAGGAGGTCGAGCTCCGAGAGAAATATACCACAAAAACAAGAAGCCTGATACCAATCGAACTTACCCACTACGTGTGTTATTAAACAGTTGTCTGGAGTGATGAATTACGTTAATTATATAACGGAGAAGTAAAAATATAATTCTCTTCAGAAATTAAAAAAAACAATATAGGACCATATATATATATATATATATATATATATATATATATATATATATAACAAAAGGGAAAATTATTATCACGGAATTGTGTGGGTGTGCGCGCGCGTGTGTGTGCGTGTGTGTTAGGTGTGTGTGGGTTAGTTAGCTGGTCATTTAGTTAATTAGTTAGAATACATACAGCTACATATACTTATTAAACCGGAAACTCATTTGGAATAGATTGTAAATTGTTTCAGCTAGCCCGTACATGTCGTACTGATATTGCATTATGCATGTACACATTTGTTGGTATAACTATGTCTACACATTTCCATGAGTTTCTCACATAACAGCGTTTGGACATAGTACGCACGTCACCAGCTGCACCTCCAAAACATAACCATGATGAAACTTTGAACGAGTGTTCCAGTTTTCTTTAATTCATCAGAAGTTGGCTCGAAAGTAACATCATTTTGTGTTCAAATAATCTGGGTTATTGTATCTTAAATAAACACAAAACAGGTGTAAATCTGTGTTGTGGACAATGATTGTTGTCACTGAGTAGCATATATTATACAACCCAAAATCTAAGCGGACGTTGCTGATTACAAATTGTAGGAAACATTGTTGTTATAATTGCAATTAAGAAGTGCTTTGACCCGATGGCTTATACATATATCATTTATTCACACTATATATATGTGTGTGTACAGTACATTAATACAGGGTAGTGCAGAAACATGAAACATAATATAGTGATGGAAAATAAACATTTTCTCCATTAATATATATATATATATATATATATATATATATATATATATATATATATATATATATATATTATTTTTATTAGACATGTAGTATCATAGAGTACATAGATCATATAGCAAAGTCAATATTTCATAATTGCCTAACACTCTATATACTGAATCATTTCTCATTAAACACAATCCTTTGATGACAGATGCTTTGCTAGAAGCAATTTTATCGTCACCGGCTTTTTTTCTTTTTTTTTCTTAATAATATATTTAGGTTTTTCCAAAATTTGACCATCATCATTTAATTTAAATAGCAACATGTGTCTATTTCTAGCAACAACGGATAATGAGGTGACACATACCTTATCACAAATTGATACAATGTGATATTCACTATTCATCACACAAAGGTAAAAATTTAAAAAGCTTGACAATAACTGTATTTCAATATTTTTCCCACCATACAGAAACTCCAAAAAATCTACAATGTGTGTTTCGAGGAACATTCCAAACACGTCGAACATATTTTCGCCTGTTACACAATAAAATCTTTCAATATAGTTATCAAACAAGCTCTAAAGTGGAGAGCCATAGTAAGTTTGAAATAGATAATTATGTACATTACTGTCACAAGAACCAAACTTTTACAAAACAAAATTGTTACAGGTAATGAAATCACCAATACCTTTATCAATTACCGACTTTTTGCATTCATTATTACCAATATCGTGACCCAAATGTGTTACAGAATCAAGTCACTTCTTTGTACAATACATGCATTGCTACATACTGTAATATGACTTTTATCTGAGTTGACTTTATACTCCAAACCAAACTGTTCACATATCAAACGAAGCACCGCAAAAACAACAATTAGGGGTTAGAAATAATTCGGAGTAGATACTGAGTACAGACAAGACTTGTGAATGTTTCCCTCAATTAGTTGGTTTGCATCAAGATTACATGCATGCCTCATTAAACTGCAATATGTGAAAAAGACTTATTTTCCAACTTATATTCCCCCCCCAAAAAAAGGGAGGGGGGAGTGGCGTTCTGAATTGATTTTGTATTAGTTCAAGGTCTAATCAGTTTAAAATCCTGACTGTTTCTTACGAATATTACATGCCAATATAAGCATTAATTGAAACTATAAATCTTTACTGCCGAAAAGTGTGCCAGACGATTTGATATGAAATAAATCTTCATTGGCAAATGGCATACCAGACCGATTTGATACGGAGTAAATCTTCATGGGCCTAGAGGAATCCTTTATAAATATTGCCCACTTATAAGTATATTATTTTGCTTATTTCAGAGTTTTTCTAGAAACTTGTGGAATATCAAAATGGCTTCTTGTTGATTCGGTAGGGCTCGCGTGACAGCATTGGAATCAAAGGTTGAAACAAACACAGTACTGTCGGTGGTCAGATCCCGAATAGCAGAATTTCAATAATTCAGTAAGGTTTCCACTACCTTGAAGCGTTATTTTTATAAGCCGATTGACCATTTAATGATAACGCTTAAATCTATATAATGTATTCATCAAACAGCAGATGAGTTTTTCGTCGTATATTAAACGGAACTGAGCGTTCCTAATTGAAAATCAGCTCGTTCACTAATCATAAAATCAGCAGATACGAATCATCAACTATTTTTTGACCACTCTTTTCTTGTAGCCATCGTGGTTATCCACCAAAAACCTATGTAGTAGAAGTAGGCCTATAGCCAATAATACTGAAAGTAGGTTATCCAAAAACCAATTACGTCATTTAGTAATTCGGTGTCATCCCAACAAGACGAATCCCAAAATGGACGAATCAGGAAAATATCGCAACGAGACGAATTCTAACAAGACGAAATCTCATAAATTTAGGGTTACGGTCTTTTAGGTCAATGGGTTAGGGTAAGGATTATTGTGATAGGATATAACTGACTATATCAGTTTTAAAATAAATTCGTCCAGATGAGTTTCTTCTTATTGTGACTCCCTAAAATTGTATTCGTCCATTTGGGATTCGTCTTGTTTGGGGATAAACCGGCAACTCACCTTTGGTTAAACTCGCGTTCCGGATGGGTCAATCTGTTAATCCGACAAAAGTGGTGTTTTAACATGTATATTTCGAAATATCCGTTTGATTAGCAAATAACTCGAACTCATCCAACGCGCTCTCGATTGTGGTTGGGTTTTTCCAGGTTTAAAAAATTCTAACTAAAATAACGTCACTGAATAAAATATGACACTATCGTAGCAAGATACCAGGATATCAGAGTACGGAATAAAAACTAGTACCTGTCGGGTATTCTGGTCTTGAGTAGTTTTGTTTTCTCTACACAAGTATTATTACCATACAGTTTATATGTGGCGTCGTGTACGTGTCGTCTTTCCAGTGCTTGTCGAGCCTAGAATAAAAGAATTTAGGGTAGTGGCTTTGACATCATGATCTGATAATGAGTTCCAGTCTTGAACCAAACAGTAGATGAGTTTTTTCACTCGCTGACTGAATGAGTATTTCCTTTATTTCAAGTGGATAGCGCCCGACGAATAACCTTTGACTATGACCTCTGGTTCGTTCATTGAGTGCTCTGTTGAAGAATCCTATTGGGTCAAATCTGTCTATCCCATTCATTATTCAGTGTCCCCACGCCCTTTTCTAAACAGGAGTGGTGGGAGCCTCAGGGCAACTAGCCGCTCTTCATAAGAAAGATGTTTCAAGTGTGGGACTAACTTTGATGCTCGACGCTGAACCTTTTCCACTACTAATTTTTCCATCTAATAGTGTGGAAATCAAACGATGTTTCCACATTCCAGGTAGGGGCTGACAAGAGCTTTGTACAGCCTTCACATAGTGTCTTCATCCAGACATGAGAATGTCTTATTGATGAATACCGCTGAGCACCTCCAGCCAGGCTGACAGACAGATATTCGCCACTACACGTTACTTACGGTCAATCAGGGAATCTTGTATCTACTTTGTCGTTGATTCCATATTCTGCTATCTTAGCATGGAGTCTCTGGTTCGGTACAGAATCGAATGCCTTCCGGAAATCGAGGTACACTGCATCGATTGGATCACCAGCGTCAAGCATTTCAGTCCACAGTTCTAAAACCGTGAGTAGTTGGGCCATACGTGACCTTCCCGGGACAGAGCCATGTTGGGTATCACAGAATAATTTATTTTTCATCGTTATGATGCACCAGGTGGTCACGTATTATTGACTCTATGATTTTCCTATTATGGAGGTCAGACTTACTGGTCTCTTTGTTGATTTATATTGTTTCCAGGCTTTGCACTTCTTCTTGTGCAGAGCTAAGGCTTCCAAGTTCATCCATAGCTTCTTCTTTCTGCCATTTGGTTTGGACGTTGGTATAAACTGACGCGTGACGAATTCAAATATTCAAACATTTCTGTGCTGCTAGGTGGATGGTCATCTCCTTGTATCTGCCTTTATGGTAACGTAGTCTGGGTTTCTTGTCCATTTCAGTCTGTGTATATGTTACAGTTAATCTGTATAATCAGGTAATATGTATTTTAC
Source organism: Paralvinella palmiformis (assembly GCA_025642065.1). Taxonomy (NCBI): domain Eukaryota; kingdom Metazoa; phylum Annelida; class Polychaeta; order Terebellida; family Alvinellidae; genus Paralvinella; species Paralvinella palmiformis. The sequence continues at coordinate 316,136 of JAODUP010000131.1, forward strand.
CTGAACATTTCAGGTAATGTGTATTAAATCTTAGTTAGCAATAGGCATATTACCTGAATATTTCAAGTAATATACATATTACCTGCTTATACAGATTAACTGAAACATATACATATGGAGACCCATCAGCAGATACAAATGGTTACTGATACCCAGCCCAGGTAAAATGTTCTATGCACTATCTGATCATTACTTGTCAGGATGAGGCCCAGCAAGTTTTCTTTCTGACCATGTCTGACTTGTGTTGGTTCGGATACCTGTTGAAATAGGTATACATCTCTGCATATGTCAAGAAACTTCCGACTGTGGTGGTCTACTTACTTGGAAGTGGTCCAGTCAATCTTGGGGTAATTGAAGTCTCCTCCAATTAAATTATGCAAGTAGCCAGAATCTTTTTGGGTCATCCGGAGAAAATCACATAGTTTTGAATTATTTAGTAGTGAGCTTGAGGGACTTCTATAAATGCATCCCAGTAACAGCTGATCATTTCCTCTCAGTGTCACTTTCAGCCATACACCTTCACTGTAGTTTGTATCAAATTTGACCTCCGTGACCAATGGATCAGTGGTGTTAGAGAATTAGGTGGATACCCCCCCTCTGTGTTATACTCCTTCTAGATTGGTGTAGAGATCCTTCCATGTTGAAACCGCTTACACACATAGGGTTCACCGAGTATTTTGGTTTAATCTCTGCAACCATAATGATGTCCAAACAGTGTTATTCTGCGAGTAGGACTAGTTCCTACATTTTGTTCGTCAGTGTATCAGTATTGGTATATAACATCATCAACGAGTCTCTAGTCAGTTTACATGCGTTAATGTTCACTACATCGGTTTAATTTTCTGGTGTGGGCTGATGTCAATATGATGGTTGTGGGTCTGTTTTCCCACCAATTGCACCACTAGTGACATTTTCTATGTTGTATTTTCAGGTACAGGCTGTGCCATTTCCAGCATCATGAGTTGGTTGTTCGGTTGTTTCTGGTTGTTATGAGATTCAAATCAAGCAGATAAAACCGGACAGTAATTATGTCATGTTTTTTAACAGTAAGATTTAAGCATTTAAAAAAGCAAATTCCACATCTGAGTCTATCACCTTCATAGTATCTAGTAGAGGGGTCACTATTTAAAGTTTACATGTGATACACGGATCTTATCAATAGTTCAACGGATAACCTGTGTCCACCGACATCAAGAATATAATATATGATTTAAGTGAGTTCTTTACTTTCAGTGATGATTACATCTGGGACATGTGGCTGATAAACAACAGCTGCCTATAGAATTATCACAGAAACATAATTAAGAGTCAAATTCGAACCGAACATGATATATATCACGGAGAAGCCAAGAACACGTTAACTAACAAAAAAACAACTGGAGTCTATGTGAGCACAGTATATACCTTATGAAGCCAGTAAGACAGGTTCCCTATCATGGCCTGCTACAGACAGAGAGTGAAGCTCAACAAAAAAGTTGATGGCACAAATTGCTCAGCGATCAACTGCTCCAGTAAGACAGGTTCCCTATCATGGCCTGCTACAGACAGAGAGTGAAGCTCAACAAAAAGGTTGATGGCACAAATTGCTCAGCGATCAACTGCTCCAGTAAGACAGGTTCCCTATCATGGCCTGCTACAGACAGAGAGTGAAGCTCAACAAAAAAGTTGATGGCACAAATTGCTCAGCGATCAACTGCTCCAGTAAGACAGGTTCCCTATCATGGCCTGCTACAGACAGAGAGTGAAGCTCAACAAAAAGGTTGATGGCACAAATTGCTCAGCGATCAACTGCTCCAGTAAGACAGGACAAAATATTCCATGACCTTAAAGCACAATGTTCCAACTGTTATTTTAGCTTATAGTTACTGCTTTCTTTTCCTCAGTTAAATCGTAGGAAACTTGATCCAGGTCCAAGTATTTGAAACAATAAAGGGTATGGCGGCCATATAAATCCAATATTTTGGTCGATGGGGCGACTCGGAATGTTTTCATCTAAATTGTTCCATTCATCTATTGTGGGCACTGGTTTGGGAAAAGGCGAACTTGCCTATTCTGAATATTGGTTGACATCTTTTACAACCCAGTGCTGGTTTTTCCAACACAATGTTCATTTCGAAAACTGGTCAAGTTATAACTAATATTTTGACTGTTTGTTGTGAACTGCTAACATAAAGCTTTTATGGGGGTTTTTAATGACTAAACTTGAGTTCTGTAAATGTTTACATGATTGTTGTTAAGTGTAATCTACACAATGTGTCACAACGTCCACTCAACAATAGGGAAGTTTCAAAAGTTTGTCTTTTAACAAATACATTCAGTACTAGTACATTTGTTAAGTTTAATAAACAATAAACCAGTATATTTTAATAGTAATTACTTCATTTAGTTTATGATAGCTGTCAAAAAGGAGATATGCTTAGGTATAACTCAACTGGTGAAGCATTTTCTAAAAGAAAATGAACCCACAAAATTTAGGTTGTTATACATAAGGTGTACATGGTCATAGTAAAGGTCAGCTATCTGCATATCTTGGAGATCCTGCTTGGCCTTACCCAGTGCTTTAATGGTTAAGGTAAATTCTTCACATAATCTACATGAGCATAAAAACTAACAATTTGGATAAATTAAAACCTTGCTTCAGATCATTGTGTGTGTGTGTGTGTGTGAGTGTGATATAAATGTCACGGTACCCTACTGGGAGCAAAACTGTGCACTAGAAACATCCCAGTCAGAATTTAAATCCCAGTATTATATGCATGTCTGTAGGATTTCTCTGGTGTTCTCTCCCTGGTCGTATAAGTCTCAGGCATAACCGGAGCTAGGGCTAAACATTCACTCACTACGACTCGCCTTAATCCGTGATTTTTCTGTAACTCTCCAAAATGAATTTCACATATAGAACAAAACACTGATTTGCAATAAATTTTTTATTTTAGTAAAATATCTGTCAACATGGACGGAGTCTCATCACAGATAAACTTTGTACTGTATTCCACATTTAAATGGTGATAAGAATATACTTACTCTGTAATGCTATAAATTACGGAAAGATTTCTCTATCGAGTCAATGAGCTTTCTATTAAAGATGACTAATACTACTAATCTCTATACTCTACAACTACCATTGAAGTTCCATATATTTTATTGATCTTTCTGGTTGTAATTTCTAATTTTTGGTTTATTAGCTGCTTTAACAGCACCAATCTTTCCGGAAGCTTTATAGGACATTTTTTTGGTTTCTGATTTCTTCGACATCTTAGGTTCCATGACAGGTTTTTCACCTTGTAGCACTAATGCTTCAGCAGACTTCGGTCGAGATCTAGACAAATCACCAGGAAAGATCAATCCTTGGAATGGACCTGAATCTGATAAATAAGGAACATGACATAAGTTACTGTAACAGTTACAGTGTACACACACACACACATACACACAGAGACTTCTCTGGCATACTTTGACTATGTCAAATTATATGGGTCAATAAACAAGTACAGTAGGTCCCAGTATACTGTGGTCCACTATAACACAAAATTCGTGGAATACAAGACAGAGCATTTTTACGTGAAATGGCACAAAATTCGCCACTGACCGATAAGATTTTTCTAAATAATCTGAACGCATTTCACAGTATGTAATTCACATGTGAAAAACATAATCAACGGCCACAACTTATGCATGGGTATATTTATTGATCACAAACTTAATTACACACCATCTTGGTTCAATCAGCCAAACAAACAGCCCAATCACAACGCTCATTTATTGTGTGACTCCACCCACTAAATAAGTTTGATTATTTTTGTTAATTCACAGCAATTGCATATGTTTTATTTATTGCAATTAGGAATCATATTTTGTGTATAAAATACCTTTGTTTTGATCATATTGTATCAGTTGTTACCTTCATCTGAAAAAAACATACACTATTTCTGGCAGATGAATATCACCAATCCAACATGGCTGTTACTTTTTGTGCAATTTTGCAGAAACCTTTTATTTTCCACATAAACACTGAGGTAATATTTATGTTTAAGTCAACAATTACTGGGAAGATTTATGAAACAAACTATTGTGTGTAATCTTCAAGGATGGTGCAAAACGAGGTGAATACATGGACTCACTCACCCCGACCATGCTCTGTATTGGTTCGCAGTCCACTTATAACATGGTCGACATGTTATGGATCCCAATGACCACATTACAATAAGGGTCTACTGTATGTCAAAGGGGAAACCTGTCAAGTTTTAGCACCCACCTTTGAGCAGCAAGTCAACATTTGGGCCATCAACTAACTAATAAAGAAATGGTTATGTGGCAAAATGAAATAAAAATGTCCTACCACCAGGTGGTGTGAAGGTAGTTTGAGGGCTGACACCTTCTTCGTCCAGCATTCGCCATATTTCCTGTATCGACTCACTGCCACCAATGGAAGAGACACTGGCCAACAAACCGCTGGGTATTTGCTCCCTTGTTGGAGATGACGTCTTCTGATTGGTTACCACGTAATCAGCATAACCTGCGGCTGACCTTGACATCAATCCACCGGGGGCAGTCATAGGTCGATATGGCTGCGTGATATCTAGATAGGTAAAGAATTATAATAATAATGATGATAATAATTTTGATAATTTTAAATCAGCAAACAGTACACAAATTTTGTTATGCTGACCTGTCCGAGTACATGGTCATTTTAACATTTGTTTAAATACAATAAATTATATATATATATATATATATATATATATATATATATATATCAAAATAAATAAATGCTGCAAAAATATCAGAATGTGTGTAGTCAATAAGAACAATTACAGTATAACTGCTCTGACAAAATTAAAGTCGGGTGATTATAACTGGATTTCTTGTGGAGTTTACTAAACAATTCAATATTTTTTATTGACTAATTTCTAAAATAAAATTGCTTAACATCAGTAAGAAATGAAGATATTGTACTCTGATGGATCGAAGTTATAAAAGGTGATTTGCTGGTTAGTTTTGCCTTCTCATAACCTGTTATCAAGTGAAATTAAAGTCTGTATTCCAAGAGATGGGTTTCAAATTTTAACATTACTTTCTGCAATTAATAATTATAATTGATATAATTGTATTCAATCATTTCTTGGTTTGTAGCATAATCTATATTCTTGGTTAGTCATAATTCAACAGACATATTCTACGGATGTAGATATATATATTGTTTGTAACGATGGCTGCTACTACTAATGTTCAAGTTCACAAAACGTTTTTCGTGATGCATCACCTATTACATAATGATGACAGAAATGAATAGATTAAAAATAAAACAGTCAACTATCTCTAAAACAGTGATATTTTGGAATTTGATTAAGATGTGCTCAAATTAAAAATAGGACAATTAAATGTTACAAAATGAATATAGGAATGAAGAATTACCCAAAAGAATTTGCTTTATATACGAGTTGAATTATTCTTTTATGTGTAATTGTCTAGAAAAAATAGTGATAATTACTTACTTCCTGGCACAGATGATAACTTAGTTACATTGCCAAAGGGTTTATTTGGTATATATTGATACTGATGAGCTTGATCATCTTCTGATGTTGTACTACTAGGCTCTGGGTGGACAAACTGGACGGTTGGAGCTGAAGATTTAGCTTGGTTACGTGCCAATTCCTACAGTAGAGACACACAAGGGACCACGGATTAGCGTATGAAATAGAAATGAACACGGATTAGGTTACCAATATGAACATATGAAGCACAGATAACAGGCTTTATGTTGTTTTTGTTTTCTTCATACAAACTATATGTATTATTTGCACACCAACCGCCCACCCACTGATGTAGATTGTAACACACGTGTATCCGTTTGGTTTTCAGTAGTATCTGGTGCAGTGCGCAGAATAATGCCTCCTTGTGATCACGACTTATTTTTAAAAAAACATACACACTCATATTTTGTGCCAATGTCACTTCTACTGTCAAACTGAATCACATCAATCAGTGGACATGCAACAGACTGGTTAGCAATAAAAACATTTTGTAATGAATAAGTTATTCAAAAGATCTTATGGTGACACCAGAATCTTAACTTCAAAGATGTAATCTCAAAAAGCATTCTGACAACCAAAGCATCAACTCAATTTAAAAATATTTGTTTTCATAATTTGTCCTCTCTCACTATCTCTCCATTTGTGTGTGTGTGTGTTTTTGTATATATATATATGTATACTCCCCACTCTTATCTATATTTGGTACTAATCAATCTCGATACAGTACTAGTTTGATACACCCAAAGAGTTGTTTATTTGATTTGTTTCTTTATCTTTGTGACTAGTAACACTTATGACATATGGATGAGAGGTGACTCCTTAAGGAAGCATACCACAACTACAGGTGTCAGCCAGATTCAAACCTACAACTTGCAGATTTGTAGCAAATGCTCTATTCGCTGTGCTATCTGAGTGTCCGGACACTTTATTGGGATTTGATACATAGTAACAGTTAAGTTGATTATCCTTCTACTAACCTGTTTTGTTATTTCATACTGTAGTTGTTCCAGCTGTTGTAATTTATTCTGGATCTTCTCATGCAGCAGGTTTCCTGAAGTGGGCTGTCTAGATTTAAATGGTTGCGATGCAGGTTCAACAACAGTGACTTTTGGTATTGATGATATGGATGGGGGCTGAAGACCTATCAAAATTAATATGCATTCTACATCTACTTCCAGCTCTTGCGGTGACTTCATAAAAAATGGCATACACTAGTAAATAAATCCCACCCAAATGGTCAAATATAAATATCATATGATAACTTTATGTCACATCTTATCTATGTAAATAAGTATGATTTTACAAACATTTCTGTAAATTCATGACCATTTGTTAGCCATAAGCTAAAATAAACAACAACATTTTGTAACTATTTCCAATGTACAACTGTAAAATGTTATCAAACCAATTTTTCTTATAACAAACCATTCTTTTTAAGTTCTGCTCGCAGTCTGTTTCCTAATTCAATAAGTTGCTGTCTTTCTTTTGTTAGCTGCTGGATGTGCTTAGCAGCTGTCCGAAGTTTCTGCTGTAGCTGGCCAACCACAGCATTTGTGGTGAGGCCATGACCTTGACCCAATTTGGGTTCAAAGGTGAGCACATCGGTGATGGATTCTTCACCTCTCTGGATTTGTCTGAGGTGTCTGATCTCATCCTCCAGCTGTTGAATCATAAGTTCCTGAAAATATGGTATTAAATTGATATAACATCAACCATCATTCTTGTTGAGTTGTTTGATATATTATTGACAAATATATTATTAAAACACACAACTGTTTACTTTAAAAAAATACTGATTGACATGATACAGTTTTAGATTTTTGGTCACACTGCTGCTTCCAAAAGTCCGGTGAGATAGTGTGCTGATGCTAATCATCAGCACTTGTCATACTTAAGACATATGGTCGAGGAGTGAAAATATTGCACAAACACAGGTTTCAAGCAGCGACATGGAAGATCAAAGTGCAGTACTCCAACCATTGAGATAATGAAGGACCAATGCTAAAAGTTTAATTCAGCTTCCTTCTGCCTGAGCCAAATCAGCTGTAAATGGATGCACGCGAGGGAAGGGTTTTGTGTTAAGAAAAGTGCACATTTCATGGGACAAGTAGAGGTGAAGTAATATCAATATTTGATAGGAAAATAAAGTAAAATTACATTATCTCTAGTGAAAATTGAATATTGAAGTAATTAGATTGATGTTCTTAATGTAAGATTCACCGACAGTCTTCCAGAAGTTATTGAATAAATTGTACACAGGATTTTGTTTAGGTTTGTTTATCGACGTTTTTATGCTCATAGGACTCAAATATTGTTAAGAGCCTGTGACTTAAAGGATCTTGTGTTTATCAATTTAAATTTATTATCAATGTTACCTGTGCTCCAAAGTTAACAGTTGGACGTTCTTCTGCCAAAGAGACCTTCATCTTGGAAAGCTGTAAAAATATATCAAAATTAACAAAAAATTACATTATTGTGTCTGTCGGTCTAGAAAATGAGTCATTGAACAAGCATGATCTTATTATTAATACAGAATCAATGTAAACATCCTTCTAGTCATAGTTATCTGATGATAAAACTATGGATTGGCTCAAATGATGAATATGAACACATCAAATCTTTACATTATTTTAAAGATGTGATTAAGAAAACATGTGTTATATGTTATAAATAGTTAGCACAGAAATACAAATGATAAAAATAATATTTAGCTATATAAATCTACTTTGTCTTCTATTTACAAATAAAATCTGAAACATGTAAACAGGTATAGACATATGTATTTATTGGCGTGTGTGTGTGTGTGTGTGCGTGCATGTGCGTGCGTGCGTGCATGTGTGTGTGGAGTATTTATTTATTTAAAATAATTTGTTATGAAAATCTCTTCAGTATAAGTGTTCTTCTCCTAACATTTTATTTTTAAATATTGTACTAATTTAGTTTGCTGAAATTGTATAATTCTCTTATTTGGAATAATCCTTGATATGTTTGACTTTAAATATATATAAATATGTATAGCATATTGGGCTATATTTATTATGATACCTGATTCCTCAATTGAGTCATCTCTAGATTTTGTTCGATGTTTGCCTTGTGATATTCATCAGCTTCTTTCCTTGCCTCGGCCAGTTGGAGTTCTAGCTCACTTATACGTGCCTTTAGACCCGAAGTCTCAGCCTCATAGCGACGTGTCTGTGCACTTACTTCATACTCCAGCTGCTGCACTCTGGCCTGCATCACCCGAGGCTAATCATGGAATGCAAACAAATAATTTATAAAAGAGATATGATCGTTCAGTTGGTATATCTGTTAGAAATGTGTAAAAGATGGCTTAGTGTGGAAAAACCTTGAAATATCTAAAAACAGGTAAAAGAGATATTTATGAGGAATAAATATCTACCACGTTAGAAGATAATCTGGGAAAGCAAATTAATGGAAAGGATGGTTTTACTACAATAATAAAAAATTAGCATCACATCCAACAATTATGTAGATCTCATATTATATTACCCATGTGGCAATTGGTGGATGGACATGGATGTCAACAGTTTGGTAGATATTTTCCAATTGACTGAAGATCATATTAAATAAAACCATGATGACAACAATAACAACAACAACTACTACTACTACTACTACTACTAGTCTACTACTACTACTAATAATAATATTAGTCTTAAATAAACTTCTCATATCACTTAAATTATACCAAATACAGTAAACTGTTCTTTTATACTATAACATACGACTACATATGACCTATTCAGGTCAGTGACATTTAAATTGAAATAGCAGACAACCAAAAAACAATAACAAAGTTTCCACAGAATAAAACAATTTACCTGTTTAGTTGTTTGTTCTAGGGCTGCTTCTAAATGTTGTAATCTGGTTTGTTGTTTCCTTAACTGAGTTGTTAGTTCAACTTTATCACTTCTTAATGAGCCTACAAGTCCAATAGTGAATGGTAGTATCAGCGGTACATAAACATACACAAGAAGTAAAGAGAAGACTTGGATATACGCTGCCCTTGTTTACTGTTTTGACTGTAGGTTAGAGGACACAGAAATCACAGATGAACATGAGTAAGAAACAGTTGGATGGAGGGGGGGGTCATCAAATTGATCTACATATATATCAATAACAAATTATTCATCATTAACCAGACAGACTGAATCTAAACAGGGTAATCTATCCTTTGTATTTAACTCCCAACTGTACACACTTCCACACATATAGATTTCAACACATATATACTTTAAGGATAGATCTAATCTAAACAAGTTACATCACTGCCATCACTTCAAACACAGACATGAAGTGTGCTTTGGCCATTACTGCAGTCCCTTTCAAGGCTATCACTGTTGTAGAATGCAATAAATAAATTAAAAAGCCAAGTCCATGTGCTAATTGTCTACTGTTTACCAGATATCAATGCACTTGATTGCTGGTGCTCACATAGTTCAGGATATCCACAGGATTGAAAAAATCAAATTCCCTGTATTTTCAGTCTTATTGTGTGAAAAAAATTGCATGTTGAACAGACATTTAAAAAAATGAATTGAGAAATTTTGAATTGGAATTGAGAAATTTTGAAGTTTCCTACAAAAAATTAAATCCAAAAATTAATTTACCATTTTTACAATGTTAACACTTACATGTGGTGTTACCAATATACTGGAACCATAATGATCCAGCTTTGGTTCCTTATATATATATATATATATATATATATATATCAAATATGCACACTGACTGTGGCACCGTACATGTGCATTTAACCAATTAAAATGGTCTGGATACCTTGGGCTCCACCTGCAACATGGTGACACCACCACATACCATGCCTGTAATCTATATAGAGATATTGCTATTTAGGAATTTACCCCCATTCAATGTTTAGAACAGGCAAAATTAAATTAAACCGGCAAATTAATTTACCATTTAATGTTTTAATTCAGAAAAATTTCTTCCATGATAATCCTACTTCGAATATAAACTACTCGGAGTATGTATTCCAAGTAGGTACTCGGAGTATGTACTCATGGTAAAAAATATTAGGCAAAAAAAGAGCTGGAATTGGAATTGATAAATTTGAGGTGGAATTGACCAAATGGAATTGAGTGGAATTGACAAAATGGAATTGACCCCATTTCTGATGCTGAATGAACTTTATTTTATCCCTGTGTTTTCTCTGCAGGAAAAAATGTCAAGTAATTTTTCCTGTGCTGTGGGTACGGTGTAGTTGACTTTGGTTTATTTGTTTTATACATCAGGTTTTCATTTGTTTATTGCATATGGCAAGTTCCTTGAATGTTTTCTTTCTAACTGAATCATGCTTCACTTTATCATTACATATGCTACTGTACAGAATGTCTACAAAGGTTTAATATATTGCATAAATTGCTATAAATGATAGCAAGTTCAGTGATCAACAAGCACCAAGTAGCCTTCACAAGATGACAATGTGTATTCTGTTTGTTGAAGGGACAGTCATTTAAAAGGTGGCAGTGTGTACCAATTGGCATGGGTTAAGGGATTTTGTTTAGTTGGCTTCAGTTGATTTTGGTGGTTTATTCTCTTCAATGACTCGGATGTATGAGAGGTGGCAAATTAAACACTCCACAAACAACTAAAGAATGTTTTTAAATCACATTTAGTTTTCACAGAAATGGCAAAGTTTAATCAGAATACTACTTTCATCTCTATACTGCATAAAGCAATAGTTGAAGGATTTAGAGAATAAGATTTTCAAGAGAAAAACCTCAGATAGTCCATCTTAAATTAGTTTTAAAACCTATTATCACTTACCAATAGTATTATTAAGATCTTCAATATGTGACTTAATAAACACATTATCACCAGCTGTTTCCATGGCTTTTGCCTGTACTTCATTGTTGACCTTTAACCCCACACTGTCGTCTTTTAACTGCTGCTCCATCTTCCGGTATTTGGCTTTGACTTTATGCAGTTCCTCCTCCAGATTTTTCACATACTCTGGATCAGGCAACAAAACAGAAATAGCTGAATCCCGAAAAAGGCTTTAAACATATATTATATATTGAAATCCAGGTTTCGTGGTCGTGGATCATTTGTAGTCATTGCCTGCTTCTACAGAATAGATATATTACAGATCCAGTCATCCATCCATACAATAGAATGATAATAAATTGCTATTTAAGTACACAGACGATTCAAATTAGCTAACTTACCATTAGCCACCAACTTGCTACCTCCTCCTGTCCCATTAGATGTCAACTTTTCTGGTAATGTATCTCCCAGCTGTTCCATCTCCTCACGCATCTGTCTTATTACCTGTCGTAAATGTTCATTTTGCTCTTCCAGCATGGTCATATGTTCTGATTCAGATTCAGCACGTTTCTGCCATTTTGTCAACTAAAATATCAATTTAACATCTTGTTTAAAAGAAAACCCGGTGATAAGTTCTTTCAGTCAAGAAAAGGCAAAGCAAAAATATGACCTGACTAATTTCCATACCCTCTTGTACTGAACTTGTTCTATTTATGATACATGGGTAGAGTTTGGAACTATTTACCAATGGTTATGGTCATGCTGATTAGGAGGTCGGAGGTTTGAATCCCGGCCATGGCACTATAGTAGGAGTTTTTCATCCAACCAGGCAACAGGCAAGGTTGTCTCCACTGAATATGCCATATATTGTAAATTTATTTAGAAACAGTTTCCGTGATGAAGCTGTAAATTACAGACCATACGCGTCTCCCTCATTTGAGGTTTATCAGGCAAGTAAAATAATTGCCATTTCACCCATTATTATTATTATTATTATTATTATTGGATGAGAGTTTTGAAACATAATCCCCAACCATACAGTTCAATCATATTACTACCTTTATCATAGGTTTGATTCATTCAGAATTAAATAATTAGCGGGAGCTAATGGGAAAAATTCAGGAAGAAAATTCATATTCAAGAACCGTTGTTCCATACTTGTATAGGATGGGAGCAACCATAAAAAGGTCAAAGGCAGCTAACCTCCTTTGCAAGATTCTATGAATTTGAGGCATCTTATTGGTAACTCTGTATAAGTGCCATGGGGAACAGCAATCATTTTGTCAACAGAATTCTATAAATATTATCACTTCTATTAGAAATGAATTAAAGAATGATTTAACTATACGGATACACAAAAGTATGGGTTCTCGCAGAAACAGTTCTACATATTAAATATGAGAAGATCGAAAAAGGCATATTTTTATAGCAAAGCAATTCTTTGGTGGCAATACCTTTTTAAAAAGATTCTAAAACCAATTACTGTATATTCTCGTGTATAGGCCACACTCGTGTATAAGACGCACCAGGTTTTAGGACCAATGAACCCCCCTAGAGTCGAACCTGTGTATAAGACACACTAAAATCTGCAAATTTATTCAAACCCCCAAAAGAGCACTTCTTGAACGATTTGGTAATAACTCCGGGGTCGATTTAATCCCAGGCCGTTTTTATCCACTGTGTGATGATAGGTAACAATGGCCACTTCAGGTTGTCTGTTGCTGTATGTTCATTTCCATAATGCTGTTTGAAGTAGTTTATTAGTAGTTCCCATGTGCCACCTTTGGAAGTAATTAACACATTGTTTGCTGTAATCGTTTTCCTTTGATGTGGCTTCTATTGTCATTCTTTGCGTGGCCTCATTTGACCATTTCATTCAATTACACTCGCTCACACATTTCGATAGTAATGACACGTCTTAGATAAACCAAAAATAAAATCTGCCTCTAATAGTTTATGAAGGTGGTTGAAGGATCAGGTGGTTGTACTTTACTGGATTCCTGTGCTTTCTGGATTCCTGTGCATCAAACAGATTAATTGCAATCAGGATCATTTGACACCTCTAGATAATAAAATATCCATTTTAGTGATGATTATATCTTAGACTTCGAACGTGCAACAACTCAACATGAAATTGTCCACTAAATTGTTAAACATACAGTGACTGAGACTTGTTAGTGTGGTAGATAGTCGGGTTGGATAATATTAGCAACCTATGTAGGAATTATAATCATTGTGTAGTTATTTCTGTAGTCACGCCTCCGCAATGGATGAATAAACAGTAACGTGTTGTTATAAAAACAGCATACACATGATACATGTGATCAATCTGAACACCTAAAGATATTATCGCCTGTCAAGCCGGCAACCTTGGAGGCCTGTGAACTTTACACTTTGTGGTCACGTCACTAATTAGAGCATCAGATTAAATAATCATGGCGGTTATTTGTTTTTTGTTCATATATTTATTATTTATGTTGAAAAACAATATTATTGTATTTCCCCCTAAATGATGCCAAATATTATCTTCCCTTTTAGTCTGACCCGCGTATAAGACACGCTTGCTTTTGATGGCGATTTCATGGTATCAAAAGTGTGGCCTATACACGAGTATATACAGTACTTTTATAGGCATTATTAGCACTCTGTCATTTATATGATGCAATTTATGCATAAAAAATGTCTTAATAAATTTGTGCTTACACGAATCACTTTGAGCTGGCCACCATATGACTAATTAATTTTGCAGCAGACTATGTATGCATGCTAAGTGTTAGCATGCAGAAGGTAGTGATGTTACATACATAACTGAGCAAAACTATACCAAAATGCACATATGTTCATGAAGTCAGTACACAACTCTACCAGCAGAACTTGCCAAATGAAAATGGATAGAACTGAATATTCATGAGGATGCCTTATATGGCACCTGATTGCTGCTTGGGATATGAATTTCTGCCTATACATAATTAAAATATCCACATATTGCAATGTGTTTAGCATTTAATAAAGTTATACTTTAATAAAAATGGCTAGCACTAATCTTATCTATATTTTTAATAAGGAACTGTATATTTTGGAGCAGGATGAAAACTTACAAGGAATTGCTTTGAGTTAAAAGATTTTGTACATGCTTCTTTAAGACAGGTTGTCTCTTACAGTAGGTAGTTATGGGAATGAGTTTAAATGTATTAAAAAAATTAAATGTGAAAACAAAACAAAGCCAAACTGCCATGTATCAGTTGATAAGAAAATAAGTTGCCGACTCACATTAACATTTCTGTCAATGCCTATGCCATGCTGTTTAAGTGTTGCCAAAGAAAAATCTCTCTCCTCAGTAAGCAACTCTAGGACATTCTGTCTGTGATCTAGTTCACGTTGCTTCTCCTTCAGCTTGGATAAGGCCTATCAAAATAAAATTGAAAAAAGAACAGAAATAAAAACACTGCATATAAACAAAGGCTTCACACAACCACACTTTACAACCAAAATAAATCTTGGCGTGGAATTTTGACATGACGGATTAAGATATAAGGGTAGCATTGTTTTAAGGCCATTTTGTAATAAACGGGCTGAGCAACCAACGAAGATAAGAGTTGATAGTTGAAATACCTTTCAACATAGTCTTGTTACGGTTTATACCGAGGTACTAGAAGTTTGTGGCCAACAACAATGCTGGTTAGGCCATGGAAATGTCAAAATCTAGTTAAAAATGTACTTCCAGTAGTACTTTGTATGCATTCAGACTCACCTGAGGAAGCCACTGATTACATCACTGAATTCTTAACCCCAGGTAGAATGTATATTTGGAGACGGAACACAACCCAAAACAAATCTAATTTTGTGTCATTGATAAAGTCTGCAATATACTTTTAACTAAATTAATTAAAAACCAAATTTATAAGGGTGGATTTATGTTATGTATGTATCCACACCATACATGTTTTAAAGGGCATATAATATTATTCATTTAGCCTCTTAGCTGTTGCACTGAGAACAAAACATTTATCCTTCTCAGAACTATGTGCAGGATTATACAAAAACCTAAGTTAAATTTCCCAATATTATTTTTTAAGAAACACACACACACATTCAGTTGATCGGATATCCCAAGATCCAGTGACTCACTTCTTCTCGAGCCTGTGTCAACTTTTTAATGAGATTCTCAGCTTTCTCATACTGTTCTCTCTCCACAGATTCGTAACGTCTCTGCCAGTCAAGATCAAGTTGTGTCTTAGCTCTCTGTAAATCTTCTTCTCTCTGCAAGGCCTCAGCCAGCTCATGTTTGTATCTGTAATGATTGAATTGAAGTGTCACCATGGGAACATCTTGAAATTATGAAAAAAAGGTCATTAAAATTGTGTGATAATTAAAAAGCTATAAACTCTAAATATTTCGAAGGAAACACCTCAGAATATAAATCTGACAAGGATCTCAGGGTGTTCTTAAAGTTAGAATTGACTTTATGGGCAAATATCCATTTTTTTTCTAGTAAACAAAGTTGATCCAAGAGAACAACTGAACCACCAGCCAATAAAAGTTATTATAGTATAATTTAATGTTAACTGCTTGTTGACCTTAGAAATCAGTCTGACTAGTTTCCTTTTCATGTCTACTAGTCATAGATGAGGGAATGGGAAAACACAAATCAGAGTTTCTGAAATATGTGCTTAAATTAAATAAATTTTAGTCATTTGTCATACTTTTAACCAAATGATTTTAGATTATTATGTTTGAGGATTAGGTTTAACTATTTCTAGCTGTAAATAAAATAATTAATTGCTAGATTTTCCGGGCTGACCTTTCTATGTCCAGTTTCCGTTCACCGAGTTCAATTTTATCTTGTCCAACTTGTTCTCTAAGTGCTTCAAGTTCAACATCTCTGTGTACATTACTCTTTGATATCTCTGACACATGTAGCTCCCACCGTGACCTAACTTCATCAAGTTCTGTTGTTAATCTAAAAGACAATATATATAGAATAGTTGTTTAGTCTGGATAGAAATGGGACATATGGCTGAGGGCTGACTCTCTATGGGGAACAAATCCCACAAACACTGTATTAAAATGTTAAAAAAATTCTGCAGGTATGATTTTCTCTTTAAACTGACTTGTCTTAAGATTTGGCACCACGAACTGATTGACTAAATCAGCCAATGAATTGAATAATTACTGTGGTAAGCAGCAAATTAATAGATCAAAGCATATAAAAACAAATTAATTTAAATTCAAGGAAAACAGGTATTTTTGTAATTACATATTTCTTTGATATATTATCTAGTTCTGAGTTTCTGCTAACAGGGTAGAAATATGTACCCAAAAATACTGCAAAAGCACAAATACTGTACATCAGTTTAATTTTGTGACAGGAAAAATGGCAAATTTGTCATTTTGCACATATTGGCAACAGGAAAAATTGGCAAATTTTGGTCTGAGAGAAAAGTAGATTTTTTGGTTTATTTTACGGGCCATTTAGGGAAAACCAGATTTCAAAGCACACCATTATTCACCAGCAACAAACCATTCAAAGACGTTCTCGCATTCAAATTCAATGTCTGGTACAGTGATCAAGTCGGTGACCCCTTGACAATCAATTGCAACATTGTCAACACTCAACTCAACCTCAAGATCTCTATGCTCATACCTCTAGATGCAGGTTGATTGCTTCGTGTATTGATTTCGCGGCTCGACAAAGTGATGTTCTCAAACACGGCCGAGAAGAACCTGGCCTATTGACCATTATTATGAGTGCTCCTGATGAGAACAATATCAGGAACAAATGATTTCACAATGAGTGATTGTTTTATTATAAACTACAATGTGAACCAATTATTAATGGTTCCTATTATGTATGTAGGTAGAGGAATCTATTACACTTACATACAGTACCTGTTGGTATTGTTGATTGTGTTGGTATGAATGAATACTTGTCCATGCTATGTCAGTTGCATAAACCAAATATATGTTGTATTGTGTTTAAAGTGTACTGATGTGAATGTTTTGATTACTAATATTGTATTAATCTTTGAAATATCAAGTTCCCTTTTAATGGTACTCAAGATTTAAGTGATTTAGAATTATAAAAAAGGGGTTGACCAAATACCTCCTTTAAAATATTGGCAAGAAGTACAGAAATGAGGTAAGTTCACTGACAATAATGTTTATGAAAATATTTAGTTTGCTTTATATGTGGCAGAAATTACTCATACATTGCTGTTATGTTTGTTCTGAAGTGATAATTTAATGCAAAAGCCTGAAAGTAAAAAATTAAATCTTAAAAATAAGAACTTTTTGTTTCAAATAAATTATATAAATATTTTTAAATTGTTGATCCTTGTAAGAACAGCTGTGTAATTTCTAGGATGGTTTTACTGCCTGTTTTCAGGTAATCTCAGTACACTGGAAACTCAATTAAAAATGCTTTGAAACAGATGTGGAAAACCACTTCACTCCCATCCTTAAGTATTTCATATTAATTTTATATAAATTTCAAAAAATGGTAAAAAATACAATGAAATCCACCTTCATTAGGATTTTAAGAGCCCTTGCTGCCAAATTAGCATCAAACAGTTAGTTTCACTTCTTCGGTTAATTGCCAATTAAGCACAGATAAGATTAAATAAATTGAAATTATCGTTAGTCATAATGTAAACAAACCTACTTTATATCATGATTTTTTTTTAATACACATCTGCAATGTCCCCAAAACAGGGTTGTCAATTTGAAATGGCCACAAAAAAATGCAGCATCTTCATCAATTTGCCAATTATGGTGATATCAAAAGGATTTGAGTGTTGTTAATATTTCAAATGAAAAGTAGCAATCAATAGAAATGGAAAAAAATGAGAATTGAATCAATTTATTCCTGGGAAAGCAGGAACACTATCTATGCGTATGACCATCTGTAATAAATAAATTCTAATGAAAAGCCTAAGCCAAAAGAAATTAAACATACACACACACACACACAAACACACACACACCAATGAGAATATGTTACAAGGAGAAATATGTACATCTTTTAAAACGAAATTGTAAATTAAATATTATTTAAAAAATGTAAATAGGAGCACCAGTATAGCACATTTTCTCTAAATATTTTATTATAAAGTTACAAATCAGATAATTTGACATGATAATGGTGTATGGCTCACTTCTCCACAATTGTATCCTTTTCTTTTTTAGCATCCTGTACTTTCCATTCTGCCTGACGATGTTTAAGCTGTAAATCCTCCAATTGTGTCTGTAAGCTTCTAACTTGTTCCTGTAGATGGCGTTCTCGTTCCTGAGAGTTTTGATGTAGCTTTGTTATGGTAGCTTCTCGTTCTTTTATCTGCCTATCAAACTCAGCATATCTAACACAAGACATAAAATTCTGATCATAATGTAATCTGAAAATCAACCACTTTAATGGAAACAGTTGATAATGGTGAGAATATTATCAGTCTTAACACAACCAATTACTAAATTTAAGTAAAATAGATATAACTGGATAATATGTATATAACTCCAGTACTGGTGAATATCAACTCTTATATTTTAATAAATGTTGACACCAAAATAACCAATATAATTATGTTTATCATTAAAAAATGTCACAATCATCACAGTTATTTAGGACATTAAATTCTGGTTTATTACTTATAACATCTACACCAAATCATTTTATCACAATTTTAGTATTGTGCTGTACTAATGATAAATCTATATATTTTTGGCCATCACTTCACAATTAAAATACCAAATAACATGCCTAATGAAAATATGAATATACATTTTAAAACATCAACATATAACATAGTACAATATTTTGAGCAAACATTTTGTCAACAAAATGTGATTAAAGATAACTTACATGATTTGAATGGTTTGATATTTGCCATAAATTTTACAAGTTCCCAATTATAACAGCACAAGAGCATTAACTACTTTGACACCTTGCCTTATCTTGAGCAGTATGTAGAACACTATGCATGTCACCAAAATGTTACAATGGTTAAAAATTAATTATTATACTTCTGATTCGAGATTTCGATTAACTGTAGTTTTTCACATTCAAGTAAACAATAATTTATGCCTAAAACTACTGTTCACTAAAACGTTATAAGTAACTAGTTAAGTTATACAACTTTTAAAGCGACTACAACCTGATAAAAATGAATCAAAATATAATTTTTGACTTTAAATCACAAATAGGTGAGTCAGGCTTAGTTTATCCTTATATTTTGGAAGATTTTGTTGCAATATATTTATGATTATTTTCTACTAAGATTATAGCAAAGTTGTAAATAGTTACAATCACAATATTTTTTTTTTCAACTACTAATTTTATGTCCACACGCATCACTAAGTAAACTTACTTTCTTTGATAGTCTTGATCAGCTTTCTTCAAAGCAGTCTCCAAATGACGAATTTTATTTTCAAATTCAGAAGTTCTATAAAAGTAAGTAGAATCTATTTTTAAATGTGTCAATCAAGAAGTAAAAACATTCATTGAAAGCATACATTAATAATACCAACTTTAACAATATCTACTTAGGTATTAAACTTTACACTTCCCTCACGTCGTATTTTTTTAATTAATATAATCAAAACAAATATATTTATCTTATTATTATTATTATATAGCTTCATTAATATTAAGTGGCTACTTCAGGTGTTTTTTTTTTCTACTGATGAATTCCCAACTGGATGTTCTGCATAAAGAACTGATGGAATGTACTCACACACACACACACACACACACACACACACATGCACTAGTACTTTATACTAACCTGATATTGTTCATTGCTTTAAGATCTTCTAATTCCCATTGTTTTTGTTTTACTTGTTTTTCCAATTGTTGTTGACAACTTTCCACCGTAGCAAACTCTTGCACCGTTTGTTCCTGGGTAGATTTAAGCATTTCCAGCTCCTTACTCAACAGCTTAACCTTCAAATAAAATATCGTTTTTTTTATGTCATTACATCATCCATAATATTATTTTTGGATAGCTAACACCAGCTATTTTACCAATAACAATTGGATTTGTACAAAACAAATCCGTCTTAGTCAAAGATCAGTTGAACAGAGATAAATTCCAAGTAATGAATACTTTATTTCAGGATGGTACTGGAGTTTTGACAGTGTACATGGGGGATAGTATTCCTGGTGGTCAGTAACTGGCTAAACCAACTACTGAGGTTCACCCATGCAGATTAATGATCATGAATTGTAGTATAATTATATCTGCATCCACTGTCTTTCAGTACATTTAACAATGAAACAGAAGTAGATTCAAGTGTTTAGACACTGTATTATTTCAAAATCCCAACCACCCAACTACCCACCCATTCCATTTTTTCTCTTCAGAATGTCTTTCATTGATTTTTTTTCTCTTATAGTTAGGTATTGTAGTTAGTTTAAAGTTCTCTTGTGATTGATATTAGTATTCTTTGTGTTCAATAAGTATTTTCTTTATGTCCATTTATTCTGACAGGATGTGCGTATACAAGGTTTTTCTTGTATAGAAATGACCAAAGAGAACTTATTCACCCATGAATGTGAAAAACAGAAGAAAAAAATATGTGCAAAGTGTCAGTTTATTCAGGTAAGTTAAACAAACAAATCACCAGATGTACTAATCAAATATAATTAATGGTTGCATTTACATTTGAATTAGATAAATAAAGTTTCCTGTTATCACTATTTATAAAGCATCATAGCTGCCATGGAAAGTTTGAATATAAATGTGTGACCTCAATCAGTATAAGGAAAATATAAGACAGTAATGTTAAATAAAGAAAATTGGAATTAAGCCAAAAATAATATTTGGACAATTTGGTTAAAATCCTCCTGTGTTGTGCATCTGTATAATTTATCCTGCGCTGACTTACTTTAATAACTTGTTTTAGAATAGTATAAAATTCAGAAGACTGGAACTAAAGTAGTTAATAAAAAAAATCTAATAAATGCAGACATACATGCCAAACACTCACCATCAGATATGAACTCTTAATGGTCTGTCACCGATAATTAATGAACCAGATTAGATAAAACGTTATAATGTTCAGTCACAGCAGATCCTAGACAAACCCCACATGGACAAAACCCCACGAGAGAAATTTCCCACTTGGATAATGTCCAACCATTTATCAGAAATCCAGAGAAACCCCAATCTGAAATATTTACAAAACTAAAAATAAGAACTAATTATATGAATGCAAGTGTAATTATATCTCTAATTGCATTTTTTTTAAATTGAAATTTTTATTATGCTCATTGCTAATGAATTCATGAATGGTACACTGAAAGGACATGAACTTCTGTTATGACTGGTTAATCATAATCGCTGGAAATCTAAACTAGGTATGTAGGGAATCAAGGGAGAGAATCGCTAACATCATGTGAGAAGGAAGTAGTTGTAGATAAGTGATCTGCATATAAATACACCGGAAACCAGATCAACAACATCTATGAGGGTTAGAACAGTGTATTTGTTTTCAAGCTGGTCAGCCTGCTCACACCACCAACTTGAGAGCCACTGATAACATCTGTATGGATGAGGACTAGGTTATCAGCCTAGTGGGTATCCCACCATCCACATAGGCTCCAGACAAAGCTATACATTTTCTGTACTGACTCTTGTGATGGTACTGAGTCAGTTTCAGATACGCTGAGAGGCATTGGATACTGTGTGAGATGGAAGTAGGAGACTGTTCTATTTGTGATACAAAAATTAAAAAGAAGAAAGAAACCTTACTTTTGTTTGTTTGATACAAGTGATGCGAGGTTTTGTCCAAGCAGGCTGTTGAATGAGTGGGGTTCTGCCTGGTGGAGTTTTGTCATGTGGGGTTATGCGTGAGTGTGGTTATAGCTGGTTACCAATGACAACGTGTTACCTTCATTTCATGTGCCAATACAGTACTACTCATATCATCTAGCTTAATTCTGTACTCATGCTCTCGTTTTCTCAAAACATCTTCATATTCTGAAAACAAAGACACTCACTCAAATTACAATGAATCAAGTACAGTTACAAGGTAAATGTGTTATAAAATTCACACATAATCCATCATACTCAAACACATAGAGTTACAACTATTTTTACCAGCTTGAAGTTCTCGCTTCTGTATTTCTAATTCCTCTTCAAGTTCATGTAGTCGACGTTCCAAGTTACGTTTAAATGCCTCCAAATCATTTCTTTCTTTCTGGATCTCTGCATCCTTGTCACTAAAAGAAAGTACATGTATATGAAAATCAAGCGGTTTATTAATATCAAAATTATTATCATCATTATTAAATATTTATCAGAAAAACTGTCTCTGGATAGTACATTTTATAGCAAGTATTCTGATATTATTCATATGACTGACATTTTCCTTATATATATATATATATATTGAGTTGCTATGGTTATGTATATTGTTAATGCAGAATCCAAATAATAGTGTGTGTGTGTGTCTGTGTGTGTGTGTGCACAAAGTGAAAATAAATAACAGAAAATGCAGCAATTGTTCACATTCTACAAATCTGCAATATATCCAAACTTTATTACTGATCTAAACCTACCAAAATTCACTGGACAAGAGGAATCCCATAATAAACAATAATAAATTTGATTAATTTCACATAAATCATAAATATTGCAGAATATTTTAATAAAGATGGCTTTTGTGAGAATTTATCACTAACATTAACATAGTTTGGCATCTGGAATGTGAACAAGATTTGTCCACTGTGACATCAAATCGGTTCAAAACAGCAATCCATACCTTCTTCATGTCAAAGACTGACAACTATAATTCACTGTTTGTTGGCTAACCATAGTCTATCATTGGCTGACTGCAGCAAGGACAGAATGTGGCAATTTGTAATCCACAAAATATGATCGTATAATTCTGATCCATAAACAGCATCACCAGCTCCCAGTTCTCCTCCTCAGATGCCATACCATAAACCAAACTACACTGAACTATTTGAGTCTACTGATAAGAGACCATAAACCGACTTATATGTCTTGATCACCTCGTCCTGAATTTCTGGTAATCTTAAAAGCTCTTTCATCTTTTTATTTTGATCATAATTTATTAGTTTTGTCAAAACTTTTTACCACTCGGAATACTTTATAAATGTACATTGCTACTATCATACTATAACACCAATATAGACCTTACTAGTTTGTGACACCAGTAGTACTAGGTCTATAAAGTCAATATTCTGATAAGTAAATCATCTCAGAAGTAAAGATAGCAATAAATAAATAAAGCTGTATTAGTTCATATAGCCAGCTCTATCACTGACCTCCCTCCCACCTAAATGTCCCCAACAGTTCAGTTTTGCAGATCCAATTTGAGAAATAGCATACCGTGATTGTGGAATGAGACCATAGATTGCGCATTTTTTCATGCATTAATTCACTAACCATCGGTACTTATCAATCTCTGCCTGTTTCTCTCTAATTCTCAGCTGGTAATGAGACTGTAATTCCTCTCTCATTTTAGCCTCCTGTCCAATGGCAGACAACGAGTTGTCTATTTTAATCTTCAGTTCAGATATTTGGCCATCTCTCTGTAACAGTTGTGTCTTCAAGGCTGGAAGTTTAAAAGAAGGAATATTTCAAAATTAAGATGATAGACAAATATTCAATTGTGTGTGTGTATGTGTGTGTGTACACATGTCTGTGTTGAAGCTCCGAATGTATGAGAAACATTTCTGTCATGACAATAGACATGTTTAGATATTTTCAGTTTTCTAGTTGGGTTTATGCAAATCCTAAGGAAAAAGAGCAATGTAAACAATATAAGTTTTAGTAATAGCATTTAAATACTCTCTAAACTCATTACAAATATGTATTTAAAATATTGTTTTTTGGTGAGTGTACAGGGAATAAGTGATACATTAGTGTGTAAGGTATTTACGTGGCCTATTACAAGTTTTATTGTTGGGATTGTGATGGCCATTTAAAATAATATTATGGTTTGTCGCTTTCTGAGAATGGTTTGTTGTTCGTTTTACAATTAAAATAATGTCACGGTTTGTCGCTTTGCAAGGACGGTTTCTCGTTCACATTTTTAAAATGCTAGTTAGTGTGTATGTGTGTGGGTAGAAGTTATCACATGTGTGGGCCTTTTAAAGAGAGATGATGGCGTCGATTAGTGGCTGAGCAGCAGCGGAGGCTATAAAAGCGAGAAAATTACGTGGTGAAAAACAGATCTACTTGGGGACGGTGATGATACTGTCAGAATTGACTGGCGACAGGATTGTAGTTGGTGAGTCTAAAACAGGAGTTGGTTATATCATGGTGGAGAGACATTTGTGAGTCTGAAAAAGGAGTTGGTTGTATCCAGTTGGAGAAACAATTCTGAACTTAGAAGTCATTGTATCAATAACACAAAACATATTTTATGATGTGGACACTACAGATGGAGGGATCTGCAGTGAGGATTGACTAGACTTATTCAGGGTGGATGTTACTGAAGATTAATGGAACAATTATCATTATACGTTTGAAGGACAATAACTGTTTAGTGGTCTAGCATCATAGACACTGTTCGGAAGATTGTGGTGATGACCGGGGTCATCGTTCAAGTAACATTTATTAATAAGTTGGAGATGCTCTGTTTATTTGTTCTTTGTTTTGATTAAGCTGTTGGGGGTGATTGAGTGTGAATTTGTTCGAATAACTATATTCTTTGCATGTAAATGAGTTGAGTTTTCAAATTAAATAATTATATTTTATTGTTTATCCTGGATAGTTAATATATGTGAATGTGCAATTTAGGTGAATATATTAGACTCATACATACCCATGTGACAATTTTAAAATATTTTAATACTAATATTTTGAACAGTACAAAATGTTATCTTTACATACATGCATTGTGCCATACAAAAAGGTACTTTAGCCTTCTGATCAGCAGAGCAACATCTTCTAGTCAGGATACCACATTTTTAGCAATAAACCCATTGCCAAAAGCAAAGAACATACACATTTTAAGATATTTCTAAATACACCTACTCTCTATAGTTTTTATGTTCCTGTAATTTACTCATTTTGCATCATTAAGTTTTCCTCAGGGTAGCTTAGAATATCACTTTCTCATCTTACAATGATACCATAGCTAATATTCAAAAGACAGTATGAAGATTCACAGAAGTATAAAGCTCAGAGCATCCTCAGGATCAGTCTTCCTCCTCACATTTTTCAAGAGAACAGCCATTTCACCAAATGTTTGAGATATGACCTACGCTAAGCAATGCACTCACTCACTCACTCACTCACTCACTCACTCACTCACTCACTCACTCACATGGGCCTTAGTGAATCCATTTGAAAAATGAAAATTGTTCACCAAACATTTAACAGTAGGAATAAAATCCAAACCTAAGACAGCCAAAGATTCCGAGATAATCAGTTAGGTCATTATTTATGAATCATAAAGAAACTATCTGAGACAACATTTTCACTTACCACTAAATAGTGAGTCATATTTTTCAAGCTCAGCATCTCTTTCACTTAACAGGTGTAAATTGTATTTGAAATCTTCTTTCAGTTTCATAAATTTTGCTCTTTCCTCTTGAAGTATCTTCTCTTTCTCCTTAAGAGTGGCTTCAAGAGCATCTGATCTATTAAATATATATTGATGAAAGTGCATGATTCATCTGAATGTGATAAAAAATATTCCTTAATGGAGGAGCTTGGACAGGAAAGTCAATTTACAAAAGACTGAACTATGATGAGTGTTTTTTTGTGGAAAATGTAGTATTCTCTTATAGTTATAAAGAGCTAAACTCTTACATTTGATCGAAGCAGTGCCACTGTATCATTAGACTTAATAATAATAATAATATGTAACATTTATATAGCATCCTATTCAGCTAGATAGCTGCTCCAAGGTGCTTTGTAGTATTACATTTAACATTAATATACATAAAAATATCAGAATCTTTCAAAACAATGATTAAAGTTAATAAATATTACTAATATTCACAAAGCCCCTTTCCACTTAACTCATGAACATGTATGTATATATTCATCCATTACCTAAGTTGCTGTACTTGTCTCCATTCTTGTTCTTTCTGTGCCGCCAGTTCCTTCAGGGCATCTTGTGTCCATTGACCTTCACCTAGATGTTCTGGATTCATGGCTATCTACATCATGTCATGGAAGTAAAATCCTGAGTAAAAACAGAAAGTAAATATTATAGACTAAATCAAATAAATAAAAGGACCATCTTAATACATGATCAGTGGGTTAAAATCAGCATAACAATCAACAATTTAAAATATTTGAACTGACTTCAATTCAGGACACTGTAATAGACCAATTCAATTACCCTCTGCTGCCACCATGTGGCTGAATTTCACACTACAGTCTTGGGTTAGAAGTCTAAGAATCACTGTGTTGCATGGCAATTTTTGTGTGTAGTGGCAGATAAATGTCTTACTAGAAGAGTATTATAGCTGTATTTTTTATTTACCAGCTATATTTTTATTTTATTTATAGTACATTAGGGGTATGTGATCTCCAGTTAATAATTTTGCCTTTAATAGGAATGGCATAGACTTCATCCAACAGATATATGCCACTAAACTAAGTAATTGTACAGTGCGATTTCCATGGCTGTCATGATCTGGCCTGTCTAGTTCAAACTTATTTTTTGTAGAACCTTTGCCATCTGACATGACATTGCGAATGGATAAAATTTAATAGGTGATTTCCATTACTGTAACATTGGTATTTATGCATGATATCTCGTACTGAAAGTGAAATGTTTTATTTTCTGAATCAGACATTCGTGCAATGTTTACTACATGTAAATGTCAAGGGTGTTAATACTCTAATGTAAGAACATTTTTTATTTAATAATATACAGGTGATACATATATGATTTGTTCCCAGGTACAAATAAGAATAATTTTTCCAAAATTCTACATTAAATATTTAAACAATCTTCATTAAAATCAATTTACATTCAGCTAAAAGTTTAATTTTAAAATCGTTTATTTAATCCATTGAAACTGATGATAAAATATCTCCTACAAGTCAGCATGAATAACTAAGGCTTAGCTGTGTCATTCATTTGGAAAAATCAGACTGCTCAATCAATAGGTTATATCCTAATAAGTATTATGTTAAATCCTTTAGAAAGATACAATAGTTTAGCTGAAATATTAGTCTCAACCTAATATGAAATAATTTGCTGAAAGAGTTCCAGTATTTACTGTTAGTGAAAAGTTGCCTTCCCCTATTAACAGTAGGTGCCATAGCTGTTTCTAACCCAAGACCGCTGTTGGTAACTAATGCAATGCATTTCACCTGGATCAGTCTATTGGAGTGTCAATGTTAATTATCTTAGTAAAGTAAAACATTAATCCCTATTTTTAATTTATATTCTAAATATGGCTGTGTGGTATGCTAGATATCAAAGCTCAGATATATGTTGAATTTATGTTATGGTGTTACTAATATCAATCAAATCAAATAACATCTCATTGGCATATTTTATGATGTAGATAGTATTAGGTATATCCACAAAGTTTTGAAAAGCATTTAAACAAATAATTTCTTCTTTAAAAATACATAGATTAATGTGAACAATGCTATGTAATTTTAGTTATTAAGTTATTTTTATTAGTATCTGAGATGTAAGAAATTTTAAATTACAAAATGGTTATCGAAGGGTTTAAAAAAAATATTATTAAGTGCAGAAATAAGGTGTATTCACTGAAAATAATTTGTTGGACAATATAAAATATGTTATACTACTTTTGACAGGTGTTACTCATACTTCCCTGTTATGTGTATTCTGAAGTGATATTTTCTTAAAAAATATGAAAGCGAGAAATAACATATTCTAATATAGGTTAAAAATGGTTCACCATTAAAGAATCATGTACATTTTGTTATTTTTTCTTCACATTTTTAATGCAATGAAAAAATTAAATACATAATAACATTAATAACTATTTTTTTATTATAAAAGGTCCTACATTCAAATAAATAATACCGTACTAATTCTCCCTTTTTCATGCTTTATGAACAAAAACTATCATAATAGTTAACAAACAGATCGCTGCAAAAATAATGTGTTTTGTTTGCTTTTTATTATGTTTTATTGATTATTTTGTAAACACATTTATCAATTAGCTTGAAGTACAAAAAAAAGAAATGTTATTTAAAATCAATTGATACTTATGCAAGATAATTATTTCTACATTTATAATATGAATAGCTCTCACCAGACGCAACTGGTAAATTATGCAAGACGAGGTTATTAAAAGTAGCAATGATAAATAATAACCAACTTCCGCAATTTTTATAAACTACCAAAGCTCAAATGTGTACATACAACTTATTTTGAAAACCAGGTTTTGAGTTTTCTTTGGTTCACACTACTAATTAACATACTGTTTTTTTTTCTCAAGCCTATATTTGTTAATTTTTCAGATACATTTCCCTCTTTTTTTCAGCTACATAATCCAAATAGACCATCATCACTTTGTAAATAGACGACAGATGATATGACCAATTTTGGACGTTCACGTTTTGCCTATTTGTAGTGTTAAAAATCATATCACCTATTACAAGATGCAATATTGTACTTACTACTTAGGCATAATAAATATAAGCTACAATTGGTGAATTTATCACAATTTAAATGTAACACCACTGACAATTGTTCGTGTATGCTAACATACTGATATTTTGATGAGACCCTGAAAACGCCACTTCTAAAAAAATTCCTCAGTTGTTATGTTTGTTCAATCAGATTTGGTGGTAGATTTTTCATGAAAACGAAAGTGAAGTTATCATAACTTGATATATTGTCGGTGAGGGTGTATGCTAATAAATAACAAACAACGAGGCTATGAATAATTATTTAATTTTTTTTAAATCTCGATTTCTGCTCAGATTGTCGAGAACTGGCAATAATTAAATGAGATTGATAATTTGATATTCTGATAAGCCTCATAAGGCATAAGCCGATAACTGGGATAAGCCTCATAAGGCAATAAGCTCTTTTATGTTGCGAGGAACAATATTGGATACCCAAACCCCCTTAGTAAGTTAGAGGACCTCACCCTAGCCTAGGCCTAGCCTCAGTGATTGGCTCACTATCATACTGTGTTAGTGTGTGACTATCTTATCTAGTATCTAACTCTTAGACTAGTACTGTTTTACTACTTTTAGTCTAAGTTGAGCGATGATGAAAGCACTCATGACTAGATCTAGCCAGAGGGGAAACCTTTCATAACGGCCCAATCAAAACTGAATTACCTAATGGGAGTAATGGTACCTAGTAGTACACTATGACATTCCAAACCTTGCTCCAGATATGATCAACAAAATAAAATATCTTTACAAATATAACTAGGCATGTTCAAAGTTGTTGTTGTTTATTCAACTATTGCCGTTCATTGGCACTACTTTACGACAACTGTTGTTATTACAACTCGATTATTAGCCCATTTAATTTTAACTGGGCATATACAAAGTTTTACATGAAATAAATCTTGCCATATATGTAGAAATAACATTTATAATCCGTTATTTTAAATAATATCTAGAACTGATTTCCGATATAAATTTTACGCTTGTGTTTACGTATGATTCACGTCTTCTCACTTCTGTGTACTAATTTTATCCGATGCTAATGCCAGTAGTGTTGATTAAGCTAATCTGTGATAATATTTGGTAAAGTATAGATAGAAACCTATAATTGACAGGTGTTACACTGATTAACTCATCTTTAGATCTTTACACAGTGACCGTCACATATTGATTTATCAGAATGAATTCTTTCAACGTTATGATTCGGACGCCTCTGTGGTCTAATTCAGGAATTGGTGGCGCGTTGGACCACAGATCACTGCCATCTGAGTTCGAATTTGGGCATGGGCATATCTGAAGGGTGTTTCATCTTTTACTTCGCTTCATTACTCTTGGAGGTCGTTCTGCCCATTTAGCCTACCATGTGCACAAAAGTGGCCGTAATACATCAATCACTATTACCATCAACGTTATGATTAGATCTAGACAATCCCTAACCTAGGTTAGCGTAATATTTATGTAAGCTTACTATTATTTCCGGGTGAGTGTATGTCCTTGTGGTCATGTTCTGAAGATAAATATGTTTTTGAAACTACACATAACAAAAGGCAAAGAGCTTAGATTATATTGTCTCTTTAGCTAAATATTAATGATTATCATGTACATGCATCCAAATATGTTGAGTCTCCACTATTCCCAAAACTTATCAAGATGTACCATTTATTTGCACTTTCAAATGACAGTGATGTTCTAAAAAGTGTTTTTTAATGCACTGGATTTGCACATTCAGGAACAAATAATATTTGCTACATCAGTACATATTTGGAGTTAGATAATATAGTCAGGTTTTTCTGAATATCCCCAAATCAAAGTTGAATAGCTAAAGTGATGTACCTCACCTCAGAACAAATTGTCTGGTTTTGGACACTTTATAAATATACTTTGTTATTTATCATAGTACATGTAATAGTTTTTGTTAATTTTGTCCATCTGATGGTTAATTTAAAAGGACAGTCCACCCTCAGAAAATATTTTTAAAATATGTAATGCTTAGAACAGTAACCAAAAATTCCACAATAATAATCACAAAATTTACCTGATAATAGATACAGGGAAATAATCCAAATTACTGGAGGGCCGCCATTACGGCTGCACTGGAAGCCAGATTTGAAGCAGGAAGAAAACTCAAATGGTCTGACGTCATATGAGCACTCTCTAGACTGATGCGGATTATAGTTGCTCTTGAGCGCTAATTTCTGAACCATTCTGAATCATCTTCCTCTTCTGATGTTCCAGCTCAAACTGATATGGTTGTATGTCATTCTTGACATAATTTTAACATTATGTTCTGGAATAATTCTTTGCTCACACTTTTTTATCTGCTTTTGTATGGTCTCTACAGACTTCAGGTCAAACTGCTGCGTTCAAGTAATGCCAGCATTCAGGAGCTTCTGGTCTCTGTCTATCTTCAAAATGGCGGTTAAAAAGTCGATTAATCAGCACTTTGAACTGGATTATTTAATATGTGGATGATCATTTACACATTTTGACATTATTTATGATATTTGTGAGTATAACTGTATTAGTTTAAAAAATTTGAAATGAA
Source organism: Paralvinella palmiformis (assembly GCA_025642065.1). NCBI lineage: Eukaryota > Metazoa > Annelida > Polychaeta > Terebellida > Alvinellidae > Paralvinella > Paralvinella palmiformis. The sequence continues at coordinate 347,623 of JAODUP010000131.1, forward strand.
GGTGGACTATCTCTTTAATTATATCTTTATGAAACAAAAACAAATCCACATAAGTTTAATTTTGTAATGATTAATTGTTGTAGCAATAAGATATTATTGTGCATCTTATATCATATATGTTGTATTTGAACAGTAAATAATATTACGGACATACCTCGGCATCGGTTTCAGTCATTTGAAGAACAAACACATTGTTTATAAACAGCCAGTTGGAACTTGAATTGTTCAACAACAATCACAGTTTCACAATTAGTGTCAAGTTCAGTTTATAAACAGAACTTGCAAGAATGCAACCAAACTAATTGTTATCAATTAACTATATCCCCATGTCACATGGGGCTATAGGTTTTTTCTAGGAGGCTACTGGCATGCTGATGATCAAATCAAGTGATTAAAGGTAGATTACATACACTAATTGAAACCCAGAAAGCCATTATGAACATTAATATTACTAACAGTTGTGTCAGTTTGGTTGTGCCCAATAGGTTACACCCAGGAGTCTCTACCCCAAATATCAAGAGTCTAAAACATCAACTATTGTGGTGTAGGTGTATCTGATGCATCCAATCCATGTTAGAGCTTTTGTATCAAGTAAAACTGTTTGAGTGAACATAAGTGATTGTTTTTTTATTCTCCTGAGTAGTTGTAATTTCATGATATCAATTAAATACAAGCTGTACATAATTAAATTTGCAACACATCATGTAACCACAGTAGGTCTGACATATGAATGATTCCATTGTGTAACAACCCAGTAATCAGACAGTATGCAAACCTTTTAACGAGGTTACAATATCAGATCTTTATAGTTATAAATGTACCCTTGTGCAGGTGTATACTGTTATTTACACATTATTTCAAATAATCACATAAACATTTGATGTGCTCTCCAGTTCTTCCTGTTATGACCTTACTGCCTATTATGTGGGAATTTTGTTGTGCATAAAGTTAGAACTTTTGTGCTAAAAGCAAATTCAGTTTTAACATGTTGACAATTCTGTGATGTGACAAGGAGTTATAACCTATTGAGTGATGGATGTCCTAATATTTAACATGGAGATATGTTGTCCATTTAGAATAATAACAAATGTGTAAGGAGCAGTGTTGATCTTTTCTAGGTTCAGAATTGAGAACTGATTGAAATCATTGTATAAGGCCTAGTAAGGCACAATAACAGAATCATACATTTAGAAACAGAGTCTTTTTCATCCATTTTATATAGTTTTTTTCATATACTAGTAATAAAGTTTTCAGATGAGGTACTTGATTTATTGAAATAAAAAGTTTTAGCCAGATGGGGATGTGTGTCTGTTGATTCTCTGTGTGGGCTGATACTTCTGGCCTGCAACTTCCCTATTCCATATTGGCTACACACACTGTGTGTGTGTGTGTGCACTTACACACTGTTCTTTTGAGTGACAGCGAATACATACACAGTTTTATTGTTAAGTTGTACAGTTAATTTTAATTTTTCCTTCACAGATAGTTTTCATTATGGCTGCTGATGAGGAGATGGAACACCACTTGGAACATTGGAAACAGTGTAAAATGAAGGAAGCTCTGTGTGAAGATTGCTTATCTCTAAATTTAGCATCACTTCATCTTGTTTCCTTGCCGCAGTCCTTCTCCATGATAGCACAAAACCTGCAGCAACTCTACTTAGATTATAATGAGCTCGTTGACTTAGCCCCAGGTGTATTTACTCTGCTGCCACAGCTAAGAGTGCTGTCACTCATTGGAAACAATATCAGCCAACTGCCTTCTGATATCAGCCTGATGCGTAGATTGGAAGAACTTTATTTGAATGAGAATTGCATTAAACAGTTGCCATCAACATTTTTTCAGCTTAATCATCTGAAAGTGTTAAATCTGGTTGGTAATCAATTACAAAACTTCTTCATCCTCGTCGAGACAATGAAGTCCCTGGAATTCCTACATTTAGATGACAACCAACTGGAAGAACTTCCTGAATTGTTTGGCTTTTTGACTAATTTAAAATATCTTGATTTAGAGTCTAATCTGTTGACTTCTCTCCCAGAAAGTTTTGGCAGCTTACACGAGCTGGTTATATTAAACCTTAGTGGTAATAAATTGAAGTTTCTTCCACAAAGCTTTGGTCAGCTGGAAAGCCTAGAAAATCTTGACATCTCTTCTAATGGCTTGAAAGAGTTGCCACCAGTCATGAAGTCCTCTTGCTGTTTGAAAAAGTTCTATGTGGAGAACAATGATATTACAGACCTGCCAGATTGGGTTGGCCACCTGCCTGAATTAGTGGAGATGTCAATGAAGGACAATCATTTGACTCATCAAGCAATTCCAGATTCGTTTGGATTGGTTAGTAAGAAGTTGCGAGATTTACACATGGGTGGTAACTTTATGTCTTTATTACCAGACACAATAGGAGAATTGGAGAACCTGGAAAGACTACACCTTGGAAGTGTTATCATGGAGATTGAACGCAGGAATTTTCAGAATGGTAACTGGTTGTGGAAGATTCCTGATTCATTTTGTAAGCTGACGATGTTAAAGTCTGTCAACCTTGATGAAAATCAGCTCAAAGAACTTCCTGAGTCATTTGGATCTCTAGTTAATATGGAGAATCTTGATCTTGGTGAGCATTTTGGAAGAATGAATTTTTTTAAAGCTTATTCCATGGCCACCTCCAGCCATTTAGTCATATGCGGTAACATCTCTATTCAATAAGTAGCTGAAGTGTATATACATGTATTAAAATAATTTATCAAATTTTTATTGAGCTAATTGTATAAATTATAATCTGACTACCGGTAATGCTAAATATTATCATTAATTTTTAGGCTTTTTAGATCACTACTGGTAATTGATACAGTAGAGAGCTTTAGAATCGCATTTGAAATTAGTACATTATAGAAATATGTTATCATTGTGTAGAATAATCAGTCGCTATATAAATATTATTGTGTGGTCTATGTATATCCTTGTTATATTCACAGGTCAGAACCAGTTACATGACCTGCCACAAAGCTTTGGTAACCTGTGCTCACTACGTGTCTGCCAGTTGTCAAGAAATCACATTGAGATATTACCATCATCCTTTGGTCATCTCAGTAAGCTAGAGGACCTTAGACTTGATCATAATAAAGTACTTATTTATAAATCGCAAGTTTTATTTCACTCTCTTTGCCACCATTTTACTCACTGTTATATTTTACATAATTCTTTGAAGTGATTCGGTTGAAAATTGTGCTAAATCGGTCACATATTTGAAATTGTTACTTAAAGACTGTATATCATTAGGTTTATTTTTATTCCTTTAAATGTTTGATTTTTGAATGAGCACAGACTGCATTCTGATTTCTGTGTCATTTCAGCTGGCAGAACTACCACAATCATTTGTTGAATTGAAGCAACTGAAGAGCCTTGATCTCTATAACAATTCTTTGAATGAGCTACCTCAGTGTTTGGAATTGTTAAAAAACCTTATTCGTCTGGATATTGATGGGGTATGTCTTAGTTGGAATGTTTAATTGTTAGCCATTTCGGAGGTTATCAGATGCTTATCTCATGAATGAAAAAAGGGTGTAGCAAAAATGATGTTTATCATAAATTAAGTCATGTGACCTGTTGTACGACAGATGTTAACAGCTCTGTTCTATTTTAGATTGTTATATCATTAATATCTCTCAATATCCAGTGATAATAATTTAATCTTAGGAGTTATTTAAGGTAATAAAACCCAATTTTCCTTTTTATAATCTTCAAGCTGATCGTTGTTTATCCTGAAAACAGCTGATAAAATGTACATTGCTCATCATCAGTGTTTAATTACAAGCACAGTTCAATTATCCCATGGCTAAATAATAACCAATCTGGACTATTGTCATCCCAGATCTATTGTCATCATAAATAGCCGTTATTATGTACTGTAAGGGTGTAATGATGTCATATATGCAAGACAATTCAGTAGAATCAGTCACATTTCTGAAGCTATGGCATTAATTAATTGTACCAGGCACAGTAAATGTTTTAATGTCAGTGCTGAGGAAAATATAACGTATTGTCAACTTGCCCCCATTTTGAAACATTGACAAATATTTACTTAAATATATGTTCAAATTTTATTACCATCAATACTTTGTAATTCTGAATTATTTTACAAGATTGTGGCTTAATTTTGATTAAAGTGTAATGAATTTTAATTTTAAATAATTGCTCATTGTTTATCTTACCAAGTATTGTTTGTTTATCAGTTTATATTGTCCAGCAGTTCGGAAAGACGGGAAGTTGATCTAGCTTTTGGGAAGTCCCCCTCTCTCTCTCTGTGTGTGTGTGTGTGTGTGTGCTGATCTGAATCCTGAAGTCTTGCAAACAATTAAAATGTTATACAAATTGTTAGCTGTATTCATGTCATATGTTGGTACACTACATACAAGCAGAACCAAACATGAATCCCTTTATTAATGTTCTATGTATCTAGCTGTCATCTTTTTTTAATAAGTCATTGATACCAGACCATCATAATGATCCCTGTCGTTCATTTATTCTAAATATCTTATCTGTCTGATAATCCTGTGTCATCAACATCTAGTCATGTTTATTCCTTTATCAGTTACATTTATATCACCTCTGATTTGGTAATATATAAGCTAACTGTTTTAACATTCTTAGCTGTAGAGTCCCTGTGACCTACCTGCTTCTGTATATACTCGTGTTCAAGTCGACCCAGCAGATAAGTTGAGGTCAATTTTTGACCCTGTAATTCTTTCCTATGGCATATACTTAATGTATAAGTTGAGGTCAAGTATTGGCTTAAAATCCCTAAAAATGAGAATCACTATTGTCATTCCCATCATTCCTGAAAAAGCTGACCCAGTCATTTTAAACTCATGGTGTCAGCAAGTGCGTCATAAATATATCAATATCAATTTCTTCACTGGCAGCAACACACACACACACACACACACACACACATGGATTTTTATATTATCGCTAATTATCTGAAGGTGCCGGTAGTTAACAGCGTGTGACTATCAAGTATTTTTACATAAAGACTGGCATGTTTGTGAGATCCAAGTAACAGTTTGGTGAAAATTAATCGTAATTTATTGAATAAGGCTAGTAGGCAGAGATGTGGTGATTTTGTTCCAACTATGGCTCACACAAACACGCCTGATTGTAACTTCAATTGGCAAGTGTTATTAATTCATTGTTTCACAGCACATCTGGAGATACTGGTAGGTAACAGCGTGTGACTATCACGTATTATTACATAAACAGCGCCATGCTTGTGAGATCCAAATAACAGTTTAGTGGAAATTAATTGTTATTTATTGAATAATAATGGATTAGTAAGCTGCGATGTGATGATTTTATTCCGACTGGCTCTTATTGGGTTGAATCCTATAATGCTGAGCGTCAAGGATGGCCGAAAACATCTTTCCTTCAGCTGGTAGGAAATATGACGCATGTATAGGTCGAGGCACTTATGAGAACTCCCTTTTCCCTCCCGAAAAAATCAACTTATACGCGAGTATATACGGTACATATATGTTTCTCTGCAAATTCTCACTGTATTGTTATTTTGTGTTATTCTTCAGAATGCTTTTGATATTCCATACACAAAGGTGCCACAGGTGATACACAGACTGAAGTATCCCCCACAGGATGCTAGTAAAGCCGATAACTGGAGAGGACGTTCACGAACTGATGCCATAAAAGCTGTATGTATCTGTGTGTCTGTTTGTGTGTGTGTGTGTGTGTGTGGTTATTGTTACATGATTTCTGTCTTTTTTAATACTATTTTATAATCTTGGAGAGCCATTTAATTGTTGTGGGATTATAGCTCAAACAGTGTAGGTTTGGAACTAATTAATATCAATTTGGTTTAGACAGGCGTTAAAATATATATTGGACCATCTTTACATTGGCCATAAATTGCAGTGTACATGAATTAGAAAACTGTTTTGACCAAGAAATAGTAGTCTCATTATATTTGTAGTTGTCCCTATTAAGGGTTAAAAAGGTAAATAACTGCCAAAATAGCAGTAATTTTATATGACTGGCTACTTCAATTGAATGAGATGGATATAATATGTTCTTTACTCTTTCTTTCACTATGAGGAATTATTGTAAACAAATTTACAGTTTGCAATAGATGGAGCATATTCAGACAACCTTGCCAGTTACTTGACTAGATGAAAATCTCCTACTATTGCGCTGCAGCCAGGATTCAAACCTTTGACATCCATCACAACATGACTAAGGAGACTCCCACACTAACTCACTAAGTCATAGATATATATAAATATGACACACACAGACAGACACACACAAAGTAAATCCTTTCAAGGTGGACCTCAGTTGAGCCATTTAGAGAGTATTAAAAATAGAGATACAATCTTGTTTATGATAACATTGGTATAAATTGGAAAATGTATAAATCCTGGAATTGTTTTGTATCATTTGCATACAACAATTTGGTATTTATTAGATGTGACTGCCAAGATACATCTACAGGGAAGCAGATATTTCCTGGCTTATCTCTGAAATTTAATGGGGATCCACAAGCATAAGATTATAAAGCACATTGTGGGCCATTGGTAAATAACTTGGCGAGATGTTGGTGCCTTTTCTGTTTGAAGGAGGTGCAGTGATGAAATTTGGCTCATGCAGTGTAAGATGCAACCTAACTGACACTCCCTTCTTATTTCAAGTTTAATTTTTAATTTAGATTTATACTGGATTGTATAAATACTCATTTTTATTCGCAACTGAATTAACTACTTTTTCAGGTTTATTATAATACATTAAATAGAAGTAATAAATTTTCTCAAATTGTTATTATCTAATACTGATTCTGTACTTTCAGTTTTAGAGTCATTAAAGAATCATTTCTGGTTTTCATAATTGCTATTATAATTTAATATACATTTGTTAATTGTTTTTAGCTTGCTTATTTTCCTGTATTTAGCTGTCATCATTGTCTTGTGGTCACATTTGAGCAAAATTCATACTGTTGCCTATTTTAAATTGAAGGTAAACATATTGTGCACATTATTTCATTAATGAGACACATCAAGAATACAAGTTGTTTTTATTTGTCTAAAGCAATGACATCAACTCCAAGAACATTATATTACTACATAGTTGAATGTTTATATTGAAAGTATGGATATTCATAAATACAGATTACAGTACAAACATGTACTAATAATTCATAAAGAGTTAAATAAGACAGTTGATGTTATTCTGTAACCTTATATTGTTAATATTTTAACATTGTTTAATGACAAATGACGAAGTATTCCTTTGTTTTATCATCAGTTACTTGTTATGTGGTAATTGCTTTATATTGTAGCTGCAGTCTGACAATGGGATGATGGGTGTAGATAAATCTAACACATCTAATGGAAACAATATTGTGATGAATGCTGTGAGATATAGCATGTCATTGTGGAGGTTTGTCAGTTTATTAAATGTCCATTCTTCGAAGATATCCATTATAAAATAGTATTTTCTTGTCTTGTTATACAGTTAATTTTCTTATACATGAGTTATATGATATTTTTATTACATCAGGTCACATGGAAAAGATCAGACACGTGAACAAGATGACAGATCTCAGGGCCACTCTAAAGAGATCAGTGCAATCTCGAATGATGGCAGTGGTGACGATGATGATGATGATGATGATGATGATGATGATGATGAAGGTGGTAGCGATGGTGGTGGTGGTGGTGGCAATGATGATCATGATGAACCAGGTAATATATTATTCATGATGTGGATAGTTCTGTTTTGTCAGTCTGCAGTTTTCCATCAACCATCATTTTTCACAAACTGTTCGGCATCACAAAATTATGTGGCTTTGGTTTCACTAGAAATATCAATGGCTACCAGTAATTACAAAGATCTATTTAGAAGACAATTTTTGGATGTCACAATAGTAAAAAATCCTCTTTTTTCACCTTTTTTATTTGAGCTTCTTTCTTGCTAAAGAAAACAAATCATCCAAACACGGGCATGAGCCAGATCAAAACCCACAACACAGAAATATATCACTGTGCCATCATAATACCCCTTTTGCACCAATGATCAGCTTTATGTATTTCTGTGATATCACTAGAAATATTGGTAAAGAAGAAGAACAGTATAATAACAATATCAGTCATAATAATATCCATTTTTAAGGTGCCTATTCATGTCTAAGATGCTGTACAATAAACACCAAGGATAAACAAATTGTTAGGAAAAGCTGAAATTTTACTATAGTTTTAATTACTAATAAGATTTCTGTAATGAGGGAGTTTTTAGTTTCAGCTTAAGACTGTCAATTTTTATCTGCTGTAGCATCTTTATATGGATCCTGCTACATTTCTGGCACACAAACGCTGTGCCTTTTCTCTTAGAACACTGTTCTATAAATAGCCTTTCAGATGCTAACTTCTGGTTTGTTGATATGACAGTAGTTTGTGCATATTTATATTGATGACAGTCTATTTAGAGAATGTTAGGATGTTGATTTGGTACTTGGTCATCTTGTTTGTGGGTAATTAGGTCTGTTGGATTAGGATGGGAGTAACACGCTGGCACTTTCTGTTTCTCTTCATTAGCTATCCATGTGTGTGTGTGTGTGCATGTGTGTGTGTGCGTGCACGTATATTTATACATCTGTCTGTTTTAGCTATGGAAAATGTATCAGCGTCTACCAATGATGAAGACTGGGATAAAGAGATAGAGAATGTGGCTCTTGATAGTAATCCCTACAGTAAGTGTTTTAATATATTAGCTGAAAGCATAATCATGACAAATGTTAACTATTAATTGTGTGTGTGTGTGTTTGTGATCATCAAAAATCACATTACATATATTGGAATTAGATGTGATCGAGTTAGTTTAGTTTTTACTGAACTATCAATACAAATTGATATTATAATAATAATAATATGTGACATTTAAATAGCACCCTATTCAGCTAGATAGCTGCTCTAAGGCACTTTACAGTATTATAATCCCTGACTCAGACCTGTTCCAATCCAGCACCCATCTCAGTTCCCAAGGGAGCATACAATGCATGCTGCCATTATAGGTGCAAAGCATTACTCAAACACATAGCCATCACGTCCTGTAAGATTCTCATTTTTATGGATGTGTGAACCAGTCGCCAACATGACAGCAGTGCAGCTTCCGGAGCCTCGAACCTGTGACCCTTTGGCTACGAGTCCTACACTCTAAGTTTAGCTAACTGCACTATCACGGCACAACAAACTATTTTCTTAGCTTTTTCTATAATTATACAATTGTAAAACACAACTCACGCAAACAGTTAAAACATTATGTGTTCAGTTAGTAATTAATATTTTGAAGTACATTTAGGGGAGCCTCCATGGCCTAACTGGTAGCACAGTTGGCCACAGATCTATAGCACCTGGGTTCAAACCCTGGCCGGGCTATATCAAAAGGGTGTTTCATCTTTCACTTCACCTCATTACTGTTTAAGGTCACTCGGCCCATTTAGCCTACCATGTGCCGAAATTTAAACATCAGCATTTGCAGTACATTAAGACAGTAAGGATTTTGTGTCGTGATAAAATCTGATTGTCTTAAAAAAGACAAGAGTGAGCTTGTCATGTTATGATTTAATTTAGTTTGGACTTTAATGACAATCAGAGCTCCATGATCTGATGACTGTCTGGAGTGTTTGTCTTAACTCTAAAAGTAGTTCATCATAAATATATCATTATACCAACAGAAAAATCATATTTATGAACATGAATGAATACCCAGGATCTGTATCCAGCTTTACCTTCAAAATGATCACACCTCCAGTGGCCAAAATCTCTTTAGTCATTAGATCAATGTGAATGTGTTCTAAACATATACCTAGTGCAGATATGTGTATCCATAGTAGTTTGTCAGGCTTGGCTTAATGCGGCTATTTGCTGTATCCAGAATCAATGTTAAACATTGTTTTGCTGCAAAGATAGTGTACTCGCATCATATTAGGTGAGTTGGTGTATAAATATTACAGCAATGCAACTCTGTTTTAGCTTTGGGAAATATATCAACTTGTACTGATGGTGAAGACTGGGATAGAGAGATAGAGGATGTAGCTTTTGGTGCTAACATTTATGGTAGGTACTTACCTAGATGCCTAAATTGGAAAAAGTTAATGTACGGGGTTCTGTGCTAACTGTTGATAATAAGGATTTTTTCTTCTAATTATTTAAGCATAATATCAAACAGCTTTGATAAGAAATTTGGCTATTAATATCTAAATTGATCCTTCATGCAAAAGTTATAAAAAAATCCTCCAACTTTTTCTCTCTAATGCTTCCCCTAGAATTAGGATGCTTAAATTACTTCACAAGAGGTTAGATAAAAGGATGCAAAAGCAGTCTCAGTAGACCAATTCAATTACCCCTGCTGCCACCATGAGACTGAATTTCACACTACAGTCTTGGGTTAGAAGTCTAAGAATCACTGTGTTGCATGGCAATTTATGTGTGTAGTGGCCGATAAATGTCTTACTGAAAAGCCATATATACTGTAGGCTATTTACCACCTATATTTGGATTTTATTTATAGTTTTGCATTTAATAGGAATGGCATAAACTTCATCCAATAGATATATGTCTAGTTCAAACTTATTTTTTGTATAACTTTTGCCATCGGACATGATGATGTGAATGGATTTAATCAACAATCACATAGATTATAATTCGATTGGTGATTCCTATTACTGTAACGTTGGTATCTATGAACTCTTTTTTTCTGAATCACTCATTCTTGCAATGTTTACTACATGTAAATGTCAAGGGTGGTAATACTCTAATGTAATAAAAAAATTCTTTAATAATATACAGGTGATACATATATGATTGGTTCCCAGGTACAAATAAAATAATATTTCCAAAGCTATATTAAATATTTAAACAATCTTCATTAAAATCAATTTAAATTCAGCTAAAGGCTTCATTTTAAAATCCATTGAAACCGATGATAAAGAATCTCCTACAAGTCAGCATGAATAACTAATGCTTAGCTGTGTCATTCATCTAAAAGATTGGTCCTCTAAAATCATTGGGTTATATCCTGATAAATAGTGTATTAAATCCTTTGGAAAGACACAATCGTTCAGCTGAAATACTAGTCTCAGTCTCCATGTAATATGAAATAATTTGTTAAAAGATTTCCAGTATTTATTGATAGTGAAAAGTTGCCATCCCATGTTAACAGTGGGTGCCCTAGCTGTTTCTAACCCGAGACCGCAGTTAGTAACTGATGTAATGCATTTTACCTGGATTGGTCTATTTGGGTACAACATTAAATATTCAAAAGGTAATTAATTAGCTAGGTGTCATCTAGGATCAGCTTTATTTTTGCTCGCCTCATCAGCTTTTTATATATTATTAACGTCAAAGTTTGGAGTAAATATTTCATGTAGTTTAGTTTCATCTTGTTGTTCTTTTTGTGCTGATTTAAAATGTTATGATAATGTATACACTTAATATATTTGTTGTTATATATTTGACATCTTGTTTCAGGAATTCAGCCACAGTGTGATTACCCAGAGCCATATGAACCTGATGCAACAACCTATCAGTATATAGGCACAGATCATGTGTTCCTTCCGAGTACATATCATGCAAAACCTGTGTTTCGAGTCTGTGACAAACCCATCGTACCTCGATACATGGAGGCAGGACAGTTTGATGATGTGTCAGATAATGAGCCGTTTGAAAACGATGCAACTATTCAACTTTGTGTAGCGTCTCAGCAAAGGGGGAATCATTCTCTGGAAGAGCATGGCAGACAATTTAATCATGCAGCTAAAATATCTTGATATTTTTATATCTTTGTAAATAGCTCTTAAAGAATGCAATAACTTAATTCTTGTCGTATTTTAACTGAGTTTTGCTGTTTTTATTTGTAGTGTAACGAGACAAAATCCAATATAAGACAGAAATTAGCATATAAAACAACTTCTTACTATGTCAAGGTTGAACATTACAGTTAACAGGAATAACTTGAAATGGAATTCCTTGTCTATATTCTTCTCACTTTATTTATATATTACTCTTCCATACAACACTGTGGGCACCTCCGTGGTCTAGCGGTAGCGTGTTGGACCACATATCATTACCACCTGTGTTCAAATCCTGGCGTGGGCATATATGAAGGTTGTTTCGTCTTTCACTTCGTCTCATCACCTTTGGAGGTCGCTCAGCCCATTTAGCCTACCTTGTGCACAAAAGTGGCTGTAAAACATCAATCATCATCATCCATACAACACTGTATGCTGAATACTACTTATACAAGACAATAGGACAATTTATTATTATGTAACCATCTTTTAGTATTCTTATGTCTGTTTTCTCCTCAGAGATATACAATTATGTTCTGTTGACCTCTCGTGGAATTAGACTATCCATTTAGTTTATCAGGTGCACAAAAGTGGCTATAAAACAAGAACAATACATGTTTGTATTGAATTAATGCTGATACCATACCATACAATAAAACAGTGTTTTAATCTACCGATATTGATTAATCAGTAAGAAATAACTTTTGTTATATAAATGCTACTTTGTAGATATGTGTTTTCTCTAACTTTTATGATACTGTTTGTTTAGTATCTGTAGGTGCCAAAATGTTGTATGGTACGGTTACACGAGACAAGATGTCCAGCTTAAGTATGTGATATTGGCCTAAATATTAGAATTATATTTTAAAGTTTGAAGTTTAGTTTTAATCATTATAAGGACGCATACAAGAATAATTAAATGACTGTTTTAGTGTTTTGTAGATGTCTTCACATTTTATGCATTATTTATACAATAATGTTTGACTATGTTATACATTCTACTATGTCTACCTACTTTAATACAATCTGGTCCCTGTCACTTCCTGATGATTCATACTTTTGTTCTCATAGCCGGAGATTCCGTTCAAAATGACGTCTAATCTTCCAACTCCTATCTTTGACTCAAAACGAAATTTTATCCTTGGATTATTCTTATAATGTACTCTGGCATATTATTTTGCCAAATTCACTTATTTACAGTAAGCACACATTCATTTGACATTCATTACATGTCATAATTGGACTACTGTTTAATTTTGTATCACTGATAATTAGTTTTATTCTGTTTGGTACGTTTCTGTTTTATTTAGCGAATCAAATGTATGTCGGCATCATAAAATTTCTGATTCTGTTAGTTGAAAGCTTTGATTACATTGTTCGTCTTTGGAGCGCTGTATCCTTTGCCTTCAGAGATCATTTCAGCCATTTAGTCTCACCTATTTTCTGATAGTTACAATAAATATGTGTTCGTGAAGTCGGTTTAATCTGACAAAGGAGCAGATTATTGGAGGCAATTATCTGAAATTTGTATAAACTTGTAGTCCGTTAAATAATGTTTTGTTTCAATTATAGAAGAGTACGATACTGTGTGTGATAATTGTTTTTTATAGGTTATCGTACAATTTCATTTGGATTTTCCCCTAAAATATACTGTCAACTTTTTCAGTATTTGAAAATAGACCTATTGTTTTGTATTCTTTTTCGAAAATTTACATTCATTTATCAGAATTATATCCTAACCAGACTCTTCTCTGTGACATTGTTTTATGTGCCTGTTACTCTCCATTGTCAGGTAAATTATGTCTGTTAGAGGCATCCTTCCAAAGAAAATTCAGCCTACACTTTGTGTTTGAATAAAAATGGGGTTTTCTAACATGTGGTGCACTTGCAGTAGAATATCTCCGAGAAATGGCTTCATATTAATCTACTTTTGGCTGTAGCAACCCTATCCAAAAGTATTAAAATGCCAAAACAAGAATTGGACACTGAAAACTCTTTTAAAGAGATGTTAAAGGTGGTGATTTTTGTCGTTGTGAAGTACTGTTCTAAAGGGGCGATTTATTATTTTGTTTGGCAGATTTTGCAGTAAAGTAATTAGGCCTAATATCTCTTGCCTGAAAAGGCTGTGTTTATTGAATTGTTTTCAAGAATTTTATAAAGCTATCATTACAAAAATAATAGTTTATACGGCAGAGTTAATGTTTCTAGGTTTCTTAAATCAAGCCAACCCTCTTGTAGAATGATGTGAGAAACCAATTCTGTTATCTGTTTTGAATTATAAGTTTTTGTTAGATGGATGTTTCGCAATAACGCTAGAAAAGAGTGGGCTAAATAAATAATCAAATCGAGGGCATATTTTTGATGCATTAAATAATACAGTATTAGATGATGTTATGTATCATTGCCATACAATGTATTAAGCTCTCCCGATGCCTTTAACCTATGATTTAATGACACATCAGTACAAGATTCAAGGAAATGAAAAACTATAAAAACCAAAACTTTTCATTGTTTCATCTTTAATGATCTTTTTTCATTAGTATAAATAACATACATGAAGATGTTATATTAATATTGCACAATTCCACAATACAACACATTATACAAAACAGAAAGTCAAAAAAGCGTTTAAACACGTATTTGCAGGTAGAGATATGCTATAAAGATATGGACATTCTTGAAATGTCCATATATATTGCTGTATTTAAAACGTAATATCTGTAAATATCAGAAAATTCATTTTTAATTTTGTCTTGTGTCTAGTTAAAACCTCCCATCTCACTTAACAAAACACGTCAAATTTCCCGAGTTAAATCGGCTGTGTTTGTACTGGACAACCTGTATGTATATGTCCATTTGCCGGATCACCACACCAACATGCACCTAAAATAAATATATTAAATTAACAAAATGGATGACAAACAACAAGTTTCTGTATAAAATTATTTACTCCATCATACCAAACAATTGGATGTATTGCACGTGATGGAGAAACTGAATATGTACGCACTTCAGCACAGCTACAATAATTAAAACATACCAAATCAATTTAGAGCCAAGGATTCTGTATGCAGATGGCAGACTGGTTACGTGCATTAGTTCTATTTATGTAAAGCAACTGGTATTCATTCAAAACACTTCAGCAATTGTGCTAGAAAAGCTGATTCTCCTGAGCAACCACAACCAATTTTCAAAAAACAGTCTGTGAATTGGCACAGCCAAAGCCTTCATTCATTACAAAGCTGACAACTAAAAAGTTTAGGAATCATCATAAAAATAACTTGTTTATTGCTACAAGAATCCATCCAAACATACCTGCCCATCTTAGTTACAAATATCATAATTCAGTACCACTTTGAAACAAAGGTAAACCCATAAATCCCACAGGAATAAATACAAACTGTTGGGGGGGGGGGGTATCATCAACTTCCTGCAGAATGAACAGCATTATGCTCGTAATTGTCAACCAATAAGCACAGACAAGATCAACAATAGGAAGTTGGGTGAAGTGAAGTTAGTAACATCTGAATTGTGTTCTGGTTTAGCCCTGTACTATTATTATCATTAAATATCACATCAAATAGTTCGTAATATACTTTTATATACCACCCCATACATAATATATATTTGCAACATACAGTACAATCTCAGCGTGACCAAACAATCATTACCATACAAATTGTATATACCCTACTGACTCACTCACCACACAGGCTATATTTATCTTCCGACTCACTCACCCCACAGACTGTACAGGTCTTTAAAGGCATTATCTAAGGAGTGATAGGTTTGCTGCTATCACAAGACCATTAATCGTGCTCATTTATAATTACGATAATATTTTACAGCAGCCCTAATTTTCAATATTAAATATTTTTTCAGCCATACGAAGTATCATTTACAATATGATGTATCAGCCACAAGGTGATATTTCTTTTAAATGGTAATGTGTAGTTTGAAGATAGACTTCACGACAGTTAACAGTCAAGCCATTCTATTCATAATATTTTTTTTCTACAGTAAATTAAGTGTAACTGGCAGTTAGAGGTGTATCTCGTACGTCTCGCTGCAACTGTAAATGTTACATACATCTGGATGCAACTATCGTTCAGTGTAATTGAACCAAATTTGATTGTGAAGCTTGATCTAGTAGTAATGTGGTATTGTTAATAATTCCGCTTGCCCATGTCTGCACATGGAATACATATTACTCTGACTGCCTGGGCTGAAATATATAATGTCATATTATTGTAACTTTATAGTAAGTTAAGTTAGCTCATCACATACATAATGATCAAATTGTAACCATATTTCTCTGTGTGTGAGGAAGTTAGTTGCTTGCAAGAATTACATGGCAGAGTTTGATTGAAGACCTCGTTTTGGGAATAGCTCGATACAGCTACACGACAAATATGTGCAATTTATATTGATACCAAATACTTGCTTATGTCACATGTGGAATTCAGTTAGATGATAAATAATATTGTTTGGTTCCAATTATGTAAGAATAAATTAAATAGCTGCACAGCTATTGGTTGACTATGTATATTCTAGACATTTAATTCATATGTTATGTATTAGAACAATCTATCCAAATATTAATAAATATAAAATGGATACTTTAATAAGCAAATTTGTAAAATGGTTAACTATGAGTTTGTGCTTCAACTAAATCCAAGGTCGTAATGTCACCTGATGCACATCAAATGGTGATGGTGGTCTTAATAATGATAATATGTCACATTTATATAGCACTCTATTCAGCTACATAGCTGCTCTAAAGCGCTTTACAATATTATTATCCCAGACTCTGACATGTTTCTACCCAGTAAACATCTCAACTGCCAAGTGAGCATACAACACATGGTGCCATTATAGGCGCAAAGCGTTACTCAAACACATAGCCATCGCGCCCTGTCAGATACAATTTTTTTTATGGATGAGTGAACCAGTCGCCGCATGACGGGATTGCAGCTCACTGAGCTTTGAACCCCGTGACTGTTCGGCTACGAGTGTTACGCTCTAACTAACTGCGCTATCACGGCTCGACGCGGTCTTCTAGTGTAGATAGCTCAGTAGATTCACACTCCAACCATATCTGGTAATTATCTATTCAGGTGTGGCTGGTTGGTTATGTTGTTCAGGGAGAATCCCCAGGCTGTCGCTTAATCAGCACAGCCTCTATGTTGGAGTGGTTGAGAAACTCCTCCCCCACCACTCACAGGGGAGCAGTACGGAAAGATGGAGCCGAAATACCCTGAGGGTGGTCACTGCCAGAGTGTTTTACGACCTCAGAGGGTTTTTAACGTCCCCCTTTATTTTAAATAATTCAGTGGAGACGGCAGCGCCATTTAACGTAATGTTGTGCCATGTAATGAGCCGAGAAATTAATCCCTGGAAAAGTTTCAGGTGTGGCATCATTTCCTGCCTATATATATATGGATACTGACAGGTAGTCTGTTGTTGTCTATCACGTTGAAATGACATCTTCTTCAATGTAGTATTTTATATATTAAAATATCATTGGTCAGAAGAATGGCCTCAATCTATTGACCTGTGGTCTATCTATTTGACCTGTGGTCTATCTATTTGACCTGTGGTCTATCTATTTGACCTGTGGTCTATCTATTTGACGTTCATGTGGCTTCTGGGCATCACATCAATAATTCTGTTTATTCGGTTAATATGAGGAAGAAACTAATTATTCTTTGCTTTGATGTTGTAATTTATTTAATTTTCATTACCGACCTGTTGACTTACTGAGTTTTGCTGTCTGTGTTGCTGTTTGATGGCGGCACAGGAGGTGGTATGTGTGGTGGTGGTGGTGCAGATGACTGGATCAAGGTGTGCTTTGGTGGGGGTGGAGGTGGTGGTGGTAGGTCACTGCCATCATTTGACACTCTCCTGCTAAACGATGACCCATGGCTGGCTTGCGTCGTGCCACTCGAATATCCTGAACTACTGTTGGCCGGCGATGGGGCAGAATTGCAGTACACAGTCGGTGGTGCCACCTGCTTGTAGGACATCTCAGATCGGGACGCACAATCTGGATTATGATGACCTCTCTGACATTGAGATGGTGGTCCTTTGGATGATGTGGTGTACGCCGAACCGTGTCTGAGTGGACTAGGCTGTGAAGAACTCTGTACATAGACATGGCTCTGTAGCATCTGTTGATGTTCAGCCTGTGAAGGATTGGCATTCCTCATCAGTGCGGGACTACTTGCCGTGTGAGCGAGGACGGGGTGAGCGCCTCCTCCAGAAATTGTCTGACAACAGTTACCAGGATTGTTATCAGTGGGTGGTGGAGGATTATTGGGAGGAGGCAGTGGTGGAGGAGGTAGCGGGAGAGCCTGTTCCTGAGGAGATGTCATGGAAGTGACGCAATTTACTTCTGGTCCGTGGTCTGTCTAAAAACAGGAGACATGGCAGAGAGTTAGTAAGGTTTGGGTAATTGTGGGGTAAAAGATGTCAAGTTATAATGTTTCTGGCTTCAACAGAGCATAGTACTAATACACAAAAGTTTAACATGATTTCACACACACACACACACACACACACACACACACACACACACACACACACACACACATTTATATGCATGCATGCATGCACAGAGATACATTAAAAGCTATATGCTGCAATTAAAAGCATCATCATAATAAACTGTCTCCCTAAATAGTATAATATCATTACCACAGGAATCCAAGAAATATGAGTAGTTAACTAAACTTTCAATCGATCCTGGTAGTCTACGATGTAAACAACAGACATTTGTTAATTGTTAGTGGGGAATAAAACATATCCTGTGTAAGTAAAATAATAAACAGATCAGAGGTGTCCATTCTGAGTTGAAGAATAAGTCGTTCAGATGCTGCCGAAAGCCATTTTGTATGTCACCCTGTTAAGTCATGATCAATGTTCGGTTATTTGTAAACAAAACCTATGACCGAAGAAAACACTCATAATATCAAAAGACGCTCTAGTTTATACTTAATATTTTACCATTTAAAATTGGTAGCTTTTTATTATTGTATCCGTACTTCTTCTAGAAGTCATAGGTATACTTATAAGCCAACCTTTTTTTCCTGATGATCCGGATTGTGTCATCTGGATCTGAACACCGATGAAACCGTAGTTCATTTCAAAATAATTATTTATTTTCCTTACAAAACCATCCCTTACAAACAAAAGTATTTTTTAGATTTAACAAAACCAGAACAAAATGGTCAAATTAATAAAACAATATTTATGTGACCTCATTGATTTGTTGTTCTTGTGTTATTATTGAATACAACCCCCCCCCCCTTCTCCATAATGTACGTAATAAGTCACAATTTGCCATTAATTAACAGAACTCAAATTTCATTTGAGATAATGCCATCCAACAGGAATAATTATGCTCGGGTGTCACTGATTTACCCATAAAGGTGTTACCTCTTTCATAATCTTAAATTATTGAAATGTCAAGTGAAGGATGAACAGTAATTCCTATACCTTTAAATTGGCAGGTGTTTGACACTCCCATTCTCTCAGGATGTAAACATCTAATGGGATTAATTATTCTTGGGGTATTTCGGTCATCAGCGAGCATTTATTCAGAGTCTCATTATGGAAAATGGCTGATGTTTTGATGTACAACTTATAGATTTGGCTTCCTCCTTGATGGTGGGAGCGAGGAACATCGAACCACTGAAAACAGTATACAAGCCCCAAAATGTACACAAAACGGACAAAGTAACATCCAGCTCATTTATAGAGATAAATTATAGCCAACTGGAAGTTTATCAACCTATACAATGTATTTAGAGACCAGCGGGGGGTTTGCAGCCGTCGATGTGCCATGACAATTTAACTAGAGTATCTTCCAACATTCAAGGATTAATTGTTACCAAGATATTTGCAGTTTACCAAAAGAACACTTTTTATTCAGCAAATGTCTATTGACCAGATGAATAAGGTTGCAAAATAATAAGAACAACAACAACAACTATTAACCTGTGGCGTATTCAGCTGGATGCTGTACCATCAGATAAAGATAAATATCAAAATTAAAAATAAACCTCATACACTAAATGATATTAAACGTTCTATAAACATACTCAGCTGAACGCATTTATCTGGCATGTTTCTCATAACTGGAAGCCTACATTTAGTATTATTCTAATAGTATTCCAATATTTTAGATCCACAGATTTAGCTCTTGATCTGGTGTGCTATGATTCTGGATCATAAAAACGCACGTGTAGGACGTTGAAATCTACCAAATCACACACATGCTGAGGTTCAGTTGTTATCTGCGTGGGCACCAAAGAGCTGTAAGTGCAGCATCAGAAAGGTCCTGATGGAAAACGATATTTCATGTGAAATGTGGCAGTAAAATGATAAATTGATAATATCTCCTTGAATGAAGTAAGATTGTGAAAGAAAAATAGGTCTAGTACGTGCTTCAATATCCTTCGGAAAACTGAAAGATAATTATAATAAACGAAGGTAACTAAGATTGATGTGGTATCAGTCACTGAACACTTATAATTAGTAAATAAGGTGTAAAACTAACCAGTTTGTACTGGAGAAGTCACAAACAATTTCTGATCAACGTTTTCAATTAATTATTTCAGATGAGACACTTTCTCTAGTTCCTGGGAAGACTAATCAATTAGCTAAATTATACGATAGTAATTTTGCAATACGTGTAAATAGATAAGAGCCAGGGTGTAATCTGGAAATAGACTGGGTAGATTTATAAAATTCTGAACAAATGCGACTAAACCTGATTAAAATTGCAGGAGGCTCAGGCAGCAGTAATAATATCCTCGTACATCACATTACAGATGCAATAGGATAATAATGTTGTCTTTAAAAAGGTTTTTGTAGCTATTTCACCATGATCGATCACTGCATTCATTTACGATGATAAAAATAATTCTTCTTTTTTATCTATCTTATTGGAGTATTATTGTACTGCACTTTTGAATGGCACATAACATAATATATGTTATTATAATAACAATGACAATAATAATAATACTAATTAGTATTATTAATATTATTATTGGTCATGAAATAAGACCCATGAAGTACGTTATCTATTAGATTCTTAATTAGCATATATTGATTAACACTTCTGTCACACCTTAAAGGTTATCATGCACAGTTAGAGGAAGCTACGACAACAACATGTCTGGTAATTAGCACAGAGATGGCTGTACACAGTGAAGTGTCAATCGTACACAGTGTACACAGCGATGACTGACATGAATGATAGCCAACATGAGGAAAGGCAATAACTGCATATGAAGGATGTCTAGCAACAAAGCAAGCCAAATCAGTCAGTAATAGCTGAATGGATGCGGGCAGGCAAGTTATCTGAGGATTATATTTCCTTCTGACCTCTCCTCCTGTGTTGATGTTGAATCACGGAACTCTTCAGGAGGTGGTATGAAATTTACTTCCTGAACCTGCAAGGCATCAGCACAAGAGTGTTGAAAGAAACCAACACAAGACATATATAATGTCTTCATAATTAAGAAAACCTCAACTAAAATGATTGTATAATACTGCATAGCTAACACCACTACACTAAAGTACTTTTTTTTTAATTTGCACTAAATACTTTTGTTAAGTTTCAAACTTGAATTGAATAAATTAAAATGCAAATGGCTAAATTTATTTTCCATGAATATCAGAAACTAGGTATGATTATTTCCAATTAACTTTCATGCATTTTTGTGGTTAGCCCAATCCAGAAAAACAAGCGACATACAATATGGTTCAACTGTTAATCTCTATTTACAAGAAACAGGAAAAAAATGGGATGGCAAATTATTGAATGATTTAAATGATATGAGAAGCATTCACAATCATAATATGGACAGTTGACATGCTAATAAAGCCAAATAGTTCTGCTACCTTTGTGAAGGCACTAGGCACATCACTGTTAGGTCGTATCAAAGAAGCTATGGGTCCCACAGGTGCCTCTTGTATTTGCTCATTCAGTCTGCTTCCTGGCAAAAGACTGCTAGCACGAAGTCGTTGGCTTAATTGTTCAATGGTACTGTGTCGACGGCCTAGATATATATCGGGTATGGGACTGGTGGCATAAGCTAATGTGTGTCTTTGGCGCAGTGCTGGCATAATATTATTTGACAGACCATAATTGAATGGCTGCGGTGCACCAGATGTGAGATCTACATCATCCTCTGGAATGCTTGGCTGTTTAGGATGGAACAATTGATGTTTGCCAAAACTACCTCTGTCCACTGTCTGATCTTCTTTGTCATGATTCTGTGTTAATCCCAACTTTCAAAAAATCAAAATCATACCAAGAAAACATAAATAAAAAGCTCATTATACTTGTGGAAAATGAGCAGGAGACAAAGAACACAATTACAGAACAAAAAATTAAATATACTTAAATATGTCTACAAATGCAACAACACATTAATTAAATAAACACATTTAAACCACATACAGTGAGAGCTTATTCTTTCAATTAAGTAGAATTCGGCAAACAGATTACTCGAATTCAAGGGACTGATTCATTCTACTTGAACCTTGTTTAATCTATCTATAATTGAATTAAACTTGACATGTTATAAATGTGTCTTCTAATGTTTCTGTGTAAATATATGTGACCGTGTATTGGTGATGGTCTCACTAATGTCACAATTCACCATGATTGTGTACAAAGATTCACGACTCATTTGCTATCAACTGATCCACCAAACACACTGAACAAAGTAAATGAGAAGATTGAATTAAAGACTAGGATAACTTATAAGGATGCATTATATGAGTGAGCGGTTCGTTAGCTTTGGCAATGATCAAATTTGTCCTGTGAAGCAAGTCAGTACATGGAACTATGGATGCCAATCATCTGGATGTAGTGGGGTGTTCCCCCCAAAGAACGATGTGAAACTTCACACCATGCTGCCATATTATGCGTGAATTTGGTACTTTATATTTCTTATTTAATATTGTTATTATTATTATTTTATCATAATTATTAATAGATAGCAAAACGGACAATAATGATGCTCCCTGTTTTAATCTATAATGACCATCAAGCATCAGAAGAGATACACTTGACACCGACCAGAACGGTGCACAAAATTCTAATTCTGATGAATCTCCCTTAGTCAGCAGATGATTTAATTGTGTCTCAGTGGTAGTATACCTCTGGCTCTGAGAACTAGAATACCGTTCCCTTGGCAATATGATACATACCCATAAACCATGTTTCTTACAGGAATATAAACCAAAGACCATTATCTACTTGATACAGTACATGTCAAGACATTCATTAAACAGATCAGTGACCTGGAGCCAACACAAAACTTTCACCAAACAGTTTCACTTCATACATCAATCTTGTTATTCAATATGTTTTGAGTGCATTTAGCCATCTTGGCAATTGGTAGTATTTAGTTGCTATTGAATCAGGTTGTATACTAAGAGTAATGGCTATGAGGCGGTGTGTGGTAGCATTTTACGTATGCAGTTTGATGTAGTATGATTTTATATTTTCTATAGTCATAGGAGAATTGGGCATTTTCTTCTGATATCAATTTCATATTTATAACTTTTTCACGTTAATATGCAACTGGTACCTGTATATCTAAGTGAACGAAGACAAGGTGATAAATCACATCATTTCAAAAATAGATTTCTAATAATTCACCAAAACTATTCCTATTTGAATTAACAAGCTTTCACTGTACATGAATAACACCTGAACCTAACAATACCTATTTTTATATTACTATTTCAGAATTATGCACAGAAACATAATAACAAGATAGTGTATGAAAACAGATAATTAAAAAAATGTATCAAATTTGATACAGCAACCATTCGTGAACAATACTGCACAGTAACTTTCTACTGGGTACACATACAAAAATGCTGTGCAAAATAGATTTTTGCATATGTTTAGAAATACGGCTGTATGGGGAAATCAAGGTTTATCTAGAGAATAAATACAGAGTACATAAGTAAATAGATATTACATATTTATGTATACATACCCTGTGTTTAGATGGTAGCTGAAGCGATGGTGCCATTGCACCAACATGTAGTGACATTGGTCTCTCTCCGTGGCTGCCAATTCTGTGATTTCGCAGATGTACATTCATTGAATCCGAATCACTATGACCTGATATGTGAAGTCCCGAAAGGCGATAGTCTTGATTCAAGTCATGAAGATCAGCCAAGTTGCTTAGACTCTTCACACGCTGAGTAGTGAGTCTGAAATTTCAATATTTCTGATGTCACTGGTATGTCAGAGGCTATGAGCTTTAACTTAACATGAAATCAATGAGAAACATTGATTTGAAATAGATCAAGGCCTTTGTTGTAATCATCTGACAGACTCATCTAGAAATAAATGACCAAATGCCTAAGAACTGTTTTAAATAAAGCCGTGTTATCTATATCTAGTCAAATATTAGTATAATATCAATTAACTATTAAAGGCTCTATTGAAGACAGGGGTCTTGATGAAATGCTGTATTATTATATCATCATCATCATCATCATCATCATCATTATCATCATCATCATCATCATCATCATCACCATCATCATCATCATCATCAAGAAGTGAATAAGGATGTGATACTAAACAAATTTATGTTTTTATTATATTAACACATTAGATGATGACTAATTTCATTCAATCTTCTTAATTTATTCCTCTAATAATAAATCTCTTCATCCCTTCACTGACATATGTTTGAACAATTTTCATCATCAAACAATTAGGATTAATTTTCAGTGTCATGAGCACAAAGTAAAGTTTTCTCAGTGCACTTAATTAAAGACTGAAACAGTTTAAACATAATTTCTGTTACATCATAACTCGGGCTTTAGATAAGTGTGTGCTGTGTCTACTAACAGAGATGTAACCATTCTCCATATTATCATAACATGACAATCCTGAAACATCACCGAACTGACCTGAAATCCTGAGTTTGTCTGTGGTCTTCCACTTGTAATGGTTCAGTAAATGATACCGGGAACCAGCCCATCC